>JABSTQ010009461.1:0-348763 GCA_013358835.2 Ixodes persulcatus | reverse complement strand
TTTTCATTACATCGTGAATAGTCAACATTATTCCTAATAGACCATGCTGGCCTTGAAAAAAATTGGTTTGGGTTATTTTAGTATGTCTAGATTTATAATTGAAGGTGCGAACTCAGATTCCACTTATAAATGTCATTGGACTTTTTTTTTTGTGTTGAAACAATATTTATTGCACATTGAACAAATCTATACAGCTTTGCATTCAGAAAACACATCTCTTTTTACACACACAATAACGGTTTGAACAAGTATATACAGCTCAGCATTCAACACAGATCTCTTTTTACACACACAATAACGGTTTGAACAAATCTATACAGCTTTGATTTCAGAAAACACAGATCTCTTTTTACACACACAATAACGGTTTGAACAAGTATATACAGCTCAGCATTCAACACAGATCTCTTTTTACACACACAATAACGGTTTGAACAAATCTATACAGCTTTGATTTCAGAAAACACAGATCTCTTTTTACACACACAATAACGGTTTAAACAAGTATATACAGCTCAGCATTCAACACAGATCCCCGTTGAACACAAAAACCTACTCGTGAAGCACCTTTATGGCCTTCTTGTTTCTTTTGTTCATTTTTTGTCGAATTCCCTCATTTTCTTTTTTTATGAAAGCATTAAACATGACATTGAGGAACTTGTCAATAAACACTTCCAAGCAAGACTCGCAGGCGTCGAAGTTCGGTGGTACAGACACTTTCTGCTTCAGCCTCAACTTAACTTTACCTGATGACTCAAGAAGGAAAGTCTCCACGAGCCTGTGAAATATGCTTGTTATAGTTTTCCCAAGCATTTTTGCGTTTTCCAAAGGGAAATACATTCGTGCCTTTTCATACTTCTTCAGAGCAATTAGTATGTCGTCACTCCCTACAGCAGTTTCTGATGTGAGTTTGGCACGACACTCCTTGTGAGGCAACTTTGAGCATGCCCAGCCAGTCACATATGCTGTTGCATTATTTTGCAGCATGTCAGATCTAAAAGTGTCATTGCTCGACTTGTCACGGTGTTGGCATTGATCACTAATAATCTTCACTCCCCGCGACTGAATGTCTTGCTTTTTTACCAAGAATTCACCTATGTCGTACTCGCTGTTTCCTCTGTCGGCTGGGTGCAGCATATTATTCATCATTACAGCTCGAATGGATGAACGGAATTTACAGGCATCTGGGTTGGAGTTGTTGCCCCCTTTAAAACGAATTACTGAAAAGAGATTTTCAATGCAATCTTGTGTCAGCCTCCTTAACAAGAGGAATTGAAATTCATACAAGTCCCTAAGCTCTTCCCAAAGTAGACGAACACTGTGGATGTTGTCAATCCATCCAGCTAAGCAGGCCGGATTCTTAATACGAGAGTTAAGGATCCGTATTTCGCGGAAGGAGCTTTCCATTTCTTCCCAAAGTTTCCAGTGTAGCGACGCATCTTTGAGGCCACGCTTGTAGGGCTTTGCGTCATGCAGTCTTGATGAATTGAACGAGTCGAAGAGACAATCCAGCTTTTCTATGAAACCAGCAGTATGTGCAGCTGACGGCTCCATTGACCCCAAAGAAACATGAGTCAAGATACCTCTGCTTACCGAATGACTTAATGTTTGGGCAGCCAGACACACACGCATGGGAGAAAATGGTGGAAGCTCCAAATGAATGTTTCTTAGCTTCGGTGCCATTCTGGGCACCATGTCTTTATCTTTGTCATAAAACTCCCTGATGTGACCCCACTTGTAGATCTTATCTCCTTGCAAGAAATCAAACTTTTTCAAATTGTTCCTAGTAGCCTTCAGAAGGTGAGGAGGATCATGCAAGAAGAAGATTCTTTCTCCTTCCATTTCAAAAAATGGCTTTTCAGTCGTAACTCCCAAGAGCCTGCGCATCGAGATATTGTTTTGTTCCCGGTCACAGACGAGAACCTTAGGGATGAAACCGGTCTGTCGTATCTTTGTTAGGACATCTATAACAATGTCTTTTAAGGCTGCCCCAGGCATGGCATTGTGCGTGAGGTAGTAACCAACCACCTGCTTGTGTCCCCTTTTCAGTCCCTTGATCATTACAGTAAGCGCTTGAGTCGCGTGCACAAGCTTGTCTGCACCCTCTACAAAACCTTCAAACAAGTCGCTTCTTGCATCATAACTGATGTGCTCTTTCAGAGCAATTTCATCGATCACAACACACACAAGCTTCTCTGCCACTGGCAGGCTATCAGCCTTCATTTGAAGTATTTTTAGGACACTTTCATTGAGCCCAGGACGTACATCAAGGGCACTCAACCATCTACGCAGGGACCTCACAGTCGGTAAACAAAATGTCTTGCGCAAAAATAAGTAGGCCTTTGGCGAACAATAATGTAACGCCAAAGCAAAGTTCTTGTCGTACTCGGTATACCGACGGCCCTTCGGCTTTTTCTGGAGCTGTTTTAACTGACTAAGCAGAAAATCCTGTGATATGCTGTCATGAACAAGTTTTTCTAACAATTTATTTCTTGAGGATGCCTGTCCCAGAGAGTTTGTCTCAGCTCTTAACCGGCTTATGAGCTTTCGCTGTGCATAGGCCATCTTTTGAGAGTTCCGAACCTTGGCTTTAAGTTGGGCGATCTGCTGCTGGTAGTATGCTTCGGTCCGCTTAGGTTGTCTGGCATCTTCGAGTTTGATGTGAAAGCTGTCTCGAAGGCGTGAAGGGCCTGCCCCATGAACTGTGCTGTCAGCCAGTGGCGGCACATTGTCATCGGACTGCCCAGCAACCGTCCCAGCACGTCCCGTAGACAGGGGCGCTGGCCAGTGCACATGAGATTTCATCAAGAAAAAGAAGCGAAGGAACAAAGTCCTCAGTCAATTCTGGTTGATATGAACGAAGATTCTACAAACGTTATACTTACACACTGACCCTTTCTCTGCCAGAGGCAGTCCTCCAGCTGGGCTTGCCATTCTGTCACTGGCGGCTTTCACCAGCAGCGGCACATCCTTGACAGAGTGCCTAGCAACTGCCTGAGAACTCATGGTCCATTGGGGAGCTGTAGGCAGAGGGTGACACGTGTAAAATTTTATGAACAAGGAAATCTGAAGAGATTAAGTACTCGGTCAATTCTGGTTGATTCGAAAGGCTAATCTGGCAACGTTATACTCACACATGCGGCCCTTGTCATCCACTGGCAGTGCACTAGCTGGGCTTGCCACGCTGGTGTTCGCCGGTGGCAGCACATTCTTGTCCAACTGCCCAGCACAGCACGTAGACAGGCGCGCTGTAAGAGAGGCCAGCCCACATGAGATTTTATCAACAAAGAAATGTGAAGAAATAAAGTACTCTGTCAACTCTGGTTGATTCGAAAGGCTATCCTGGAAATGTTACTCACACATGCGGCCCTCGTCATTCACTGGCAGTGCACTAGCTGGGCTGGCCGCGCTGGTGTTTGCCAGTGGCGGTACATCCTTGTCCAACTGCCCAGCACAGCACGTAGACAGGCGCGCTGTAAGAGAGGCCAGCCCACATGAGATTTTATCAACAAAGAAATGCGAAGAAATAAAGTACTCTGTCAACTCTGGTTGATTCGAAAGGCTATCCTGGAAATGTTACTCACACATGCGGCCCTTGTCATTCACTGGCAGTGCACTAGCTGGGCTGGCCGCGCTGGTGTTTGCCAGTGGCGGCACATTCTTGTCCAACTGCCTAGCACAGCACGTAGACAGGCGCGCTGTAAGAGAGGCCAGCCCACATGAGATTTTATCAACAAAGAAATGCGAAGAAATAAAATACTCTGTCAACTCTGGTTGATTCGAAAGGCTATCCTGAAATGTTACTCACACATGCGGCCCTTGTCATTCACTGGCAGTGCACTAGCTGGGCTGGCCGCGCTGGTGTTTGCCAGTGGCGGCACATCCTTGTCCAACTGCCCAGCACAGCACGTAGACAGGTGCGCTGTAAGAGAGGCCAGCCCACATGAGATTTTATCAACAAAGAAATGCGAAGAAATAAAACACTCTGTCAACTCTTGTTGATTCGAAAGGCTATCCTGGAAAATGTTATACTCACACATGCGGCCCTCGTCATTCACTGGCAGTGCACTAGCTGGGCTGGCCGCGCTGGTGTTTGCCAGTGGCGGCACATTCTCGTCCAACTGCCCAGCACAGCATGTAGACAGGCGCGCTGTAAAGAGGCCAGCCCACATGAGATTTTATCAGCAAAGAAATGCAAAGAAATAAAGTACTCTGTCAACTCTGGTTGATTCGAAAGGCTATCCTGAAATGTTACACTCACACATGCGGCCCTTGTCATTCACTGCCAGTGCACTAGCTGGGCTGGCCGCGCTGGTGTTTGCCAGTGGCGGCACATTCTTGTCCAACTGCCTAGCACAGCATGTAGACAGGCGCGCTGTAAGAGAGGCCAGCCCACATGAGATTTTATCAACAAAGAAATGCGAAGAAATAAAATACTCTGTCAACTCTGGTTGATTCGAAAGGCTATCCTGAAAATGTTATACTCACACATGCGGCCCTCGTCATTCACTGGCAGTGCACTAGCTGGGCTGGCCGCGCTGGTGTTTGCCAGTGGCGGCACATTCTCGTCCAACTGCCCAGCACAGCATGTAGACAGGCGCGCTGTAAAAGAGGCCAGCCCACATGAGATTTTATCAGCAAAGAAATGCAAAGAAATAAAGTACTCTGTCAACTCTGGTTGATTCGAAAGGCTATCCTGAAAATGTTACACTCACACATGCGGCCCTTGTCATTCACTGCCAGTGCACTAGCTGGGCTGGCCGCGCTGGTGTTTGCCAGTGGCGGCACATTCTTGTCCAACTGCCTAGCACAGCATGTAGACAGGCGCGCTGTAAGAGAGGCCAGCCCACATGAGATTTTATCAACAAAGAAATGCGAAGAAATAAAATACTCTGTCAACTCTGGTTGATTCGAAAGGCTATCCTGAAAATGTTACTCACACATGCGGCCCTTGTCATTCACTGGCAGTGCACTAGCTGGGCTGGCCGCGCTGGTGTTTGCCAGTGGCGGCACATTCTCGTCCAACTGCCCAGCACAGCATGTAGACAGGCGCGCTGTAAAAGAGGCCAGCCCACATGAGATTTTATCAACAAAGAAATGCAAAGAAATAAAGTACTCGGTCAACTCTGGTTGATTCGAAAGGCTATCCTGGAAATGTTATGCTCACACATTCGGCCATTGTAATCCTCTGGCAGTGCACTAGCTGGTCTTGCCATGCCGCTGCTGGCTTTTGCCAGCAGTGGCAAGTTCTTGGCAGACTGCGTGCCTAATGGCAGAGCATTCATGGTCGAAAGGGGTGCTGCAAGTAGAGGGCAACTTTTATGAGATTTAATCCACAGACAGGTAGGAAAGATAGTCGGCTTATATAAAATGAATCAAAATCTCACTTCGTTTAGAACTCCTGGCACTTCCGGGACACCTGGCTTCGTTCACACAACGATGTGCAGTTTCAGCACCCAGGTTGTGTGATGGCACACTTTTGTTCTTTAGCCTGCGTGAGCGAATGCAGTTAGTTTCCATGCATGCACACAATCAGTGTGAACTGTATTGTGGGGAACATGCAATGCCAACAAAGAGAAAAATACTATTTCTAGCAATGAACAAGACTCCCAACACATATCAACTGTATCACGAGATATAGTGGCATTACAGGTATTACTTTGCCTGTGCGGTGATGCAATCATTGTGAAGTACGTCTGTGGATATTAAGATCGCGGATGTCCATACCGAACATATCAATGATCAAAAAATCGCAAGAACGACCCGCCCGAGTCGGCGTCTGCAATATGCGAAACTAGGTCAATAAGTCAAAAGTTCCTAGCCCCACAAACACCGAGCACCTGTAGTGAGCGTAGCCCGTTTAGTATGATTGAATCGGAGCGTGACTACGACCAAATACTTTAAAAGTATTTGCTACGACTCTTTACTTATGAACCCCCATCCGGTATGAGTAAAGGTATACGCACTCCGTGGTGCACTTCGGACGAAATGGCTATACGCACTCCGCGGAGAGGTCATGCCGCTCGGGCCACTTTTTTCGAACGGCGCGTGTATCACTGGGGAGCGTGTTAAGCCAGCCCCCCCGCCTGCGTTCACGCCGCTTCGCGGCGTCCAGCCGGCAACCCAAGCCCCGCTGTCCCCGATCGCACCTCCGGAAAGGGAGTCCCAAACCATTTAGTTCTGCAAAGTTTCGTCGACAACATTCATTTTTTTTTGTTTTTTTTTTAGTGTTCATCGCAAAAAAGAAATGTTGTAAATATCGCCAAATGCCTCGACAAAACAAAATGTTCGAAAAAAAAAAAAATAAGAAAAAAGTAGGCCTACTGCGGATCGAACCCGCGTCCACATGCGTGAAAAGCGACTGCTGAGAAAACTCGTTGTGACCATTCGTTTTATAAGAGTTTACCGGAGTGCGTATAACCATTTCCGTCTGAAGTGCACTATGGAGTGCGCATAGCTTTACCCATTCGAGTTACCGTCTTACGACGAAGGCCCTTTAAAAATTCTATTAACTTTATACGCGATTTTACAATCATCAACCATAGGGTCGTATGTGCTCTTATATAGCTACTGCGCACTTACCCTTGACTCCTCATGTTCGGGTTTTTAAAATCGCTGTCATCAAAGTGGTCGGAGCACACCCGATATGTGCTGTTCAGGTACACTGCTCCACGACTTTTAAAACTGTGATTGATGTCCAACCTGTTGCATCGATCGACCCATTCCCGACATCTGAAACGATAAAATATTCTCAAATTATCTCTAACGATAAAAGGTCAGCATGAGAAACGAGACACCGAAGTTGTTTACTTACGTGATTTCATCTCGAGGGAACCGAAAGAATGAAAGGTTTTTGCCCTGCAAGGTCCGTTTCTTGCAGTGGAGAACGGAGCACACTGCCCCTCCTGTCATCTTCTTTGACTGCTTACTGCGGCGAACGCGTCATACTTGGTGCACCTACCGCGGAAAAGGAAGCCGGTATAAACATGCAGCGGCAGGTTGCTCAATGGTTGCCGCAGAAACTCGTCGCGCTCGGCATGGCCCGGCACTCCCGTGATCGCCCGCCCGCGTTTGCTATCGTCGGTGACGCATATCGTCACTTGCTCTGACGAGAGGAGAAAATGAGAGAGGGGGTGAGAGAAAATAGGGAGAGGGACACACCCAAAGCATCCCGCGCCACCAGGGGAGGAATCGGCGCGGCCATCACTCCGTCTAATGCAAATGAGCGGAGTGTTCGGTATTCTCTCTAGTAAAGTATTTGGTTCTACCGTCGTCCTGGACTGGGAGGGGTACGAACAGAAGGCACGGGATCTTCTGGAAAGTCCGGCATATGAAAAGCTCAAGAAAGATCCAACATCCCAAATTCAACGGAACATGAACAAGATGTTGTCTGACATTTTCAAGCAATATCCAGAGTCGAAATCCCTTTACTTGCATCTCATCTGCAGAAATGGCTCTGCGCCAAGCTTTTACGGACTACCCAAGACCCACAAACCTAACGTCCCCTTGAGACCTATCGTAGACTTTACGACCTCACCGCTCCGAGCGCTATCGAATTACCTACACCGGACTATAGCTCCCCTTGTTGGAAATACGCCGACCCATGTGCTGAACACCAGCCACTCCGTGGAACGTGCCTCGCAAGTGAGACTCAGCGATGAGGACACGATTGTGTCTTTCGACGTTGTGTCACTCTTTACCAGCGTGCCAGTTCCCTTAGCAGTTGCTGCAGCCAGAGAGGTCCTCGAGAAAGACAAAACATGGGGTTCAAGAACCAGCCTCAGTGTAGATGAGCTATGCCGCCTTCTCGAGTTCTGCCTTGGCAGTACGTACTTCAGCTTCAAGGGTGAGATTTTCAAACAAGTCAGCGGAACGGCAATGGGCGCCTCTATTTCTGTAACGACGGCAAACCTCACAATGGAAGTGGTTGAACAGAAAGCGCTTGGCACTTTCGCCAACAGGCCAAAAAAGTTCATGCGCTATGTAGATGATTGTTTTTGCGTCGTGAAGAAATCGGAGGTGAACAACTTCCTCGCACACCTGAATTCCATAGAACCGGCCATCCAGTTCACTGTAGAATACGAGAGAGATGGACTCTTGCTGTTCCTCGATGCTCTGGTGCAAAGGCAAGGAGACAAGCTGGGATTCACGGTCTACAGGAAGCCAACACACACCGGACGCTACCTTAATTTTGATTCAAACCACCCAACGAGTCACAAGACGTCTGTGGTCTCTACTCTCTTGTCTAGAGCAATGACCATCTGCTCGTCGAAAAGAGACAGAAGAAAGGAGAAACAGACCATACTTGCTGACCTCCAGAAAAACGGCTATTCAAGGAGTTCTGTTCAATGCGTCGCCCGTCGACAGTGCCCCATCGCGTGCATCAGCGTCCCCTATGTAAAAGGGACGAGCAAAACACTGGCGCGCGTGCTCCGAAAAGAAGGGATCCAAGTGGCGCACAAGCCAGTTTCAACATTAGGACGGCTCATACCAAGGCCGAAAGATCGCCTCCCAAAAGAGAAAGCACAAGGCGTGGTCTATAAGATACCGTGCGCAGAGTGCCCCGCCGCCTACATCGGTGAAACTAAATCTTTTCCCGAACGCATGCGCCAGCACCAGAACGATGTGTGCAATTTCGATCGCGAGCTTAGCGCCGTCGCGGAACATTGCGAAGTATTTGATCATCGGATCGACTTCGGGAACGCGCACATGATAGACACGGAGCCACATGTTCGAAAACGTCTGTTTTTGGAGTCATGGCATATCTAAAACACACCGGGGAACCTTAACAGGTCCCTCGGGGCTTTACCATCTATTTACGTCCATGGCCTGCGTCACGTTCACACAACATCAACTCGGTAGAAGAGGAAGGAGAGGTCTAAGCTCGCGCTGTCCCATTCCATTTTTAGTCACCCCTGAAGAAGGAGTCAAGTCGACCCCGAAACGTTGGGAACTGTTTGTTTCTAAACATTTGGTTTGAGTTTTCTTTTTTCAGATTGTTCCCCAAACCAGACAGATTTCTGTCGAAGATGTTTACTTTCACTTTTCTTCTCGGCTTCGCCGTTCACGCGGACGAGGTGCGGCGAGAGGGACGTCGGCGTTAGCGGTTGAGGGTTTCTACTTTTGACGCGCCTGCAGACAAATTTGGTGGTTCCTACACTTGACACCGAAGCTTTCAATGACAAAATATCGTTAAAAGCAAACTGATCCGTCGCCAAACAAGGTTTGTTTGTACTGCCCGAGCATTCCCTCCACCCTTTGCCACGTCGCCGACGTCCTCGCGTCGCTTTGATTTGTGCGACGTTTTCATTGCTCATATCTCTCCGCGGAGAGATTTCTCCACAGAGAAATCTCTTCGATATCCCCTCTGTGCGAATATTGTTTCGCGGGGGCTTACGTCTGCTTATGCCATAAGTCACCGTGACATCTGTGCCTTGTACGAAGAGTGACAAGCAGTTCGAGGGTTAGCTTGGTGTGTGACACACGAAGCCCGGATGTAACCAGATGGTACCGTCCGAACGAGTCTTTATGTAGCAGAATGTTAGCTTGTGAATGAGCCTTTATCTAGGAGGCGTAGTGTGTAAGAGGCAAAAGAACAAGCATGTGCGTGAGCCTAAACAGTGAGTTGCGAAATAGCAAGGCCACAAGTGGGATGCGAGCGACGCAAACTTTTCTTTCTCGCTGGAGCGCTGAGACAGGGTTTTTGTTTCAGAGACGCTGCGCACGGCGATGTTTGCGCCGTCGAGGTATAAGATGCGACCAAATTCTCCAGTGCAACATCGTTGCGAAACAACACACAATACATTCTGTGTTACCTCTGCCTTTGCTATGATAGTGCAGGAAGGGGCAAATTTTTAATGCGCTTGAAAGTGCGTAATTTCAAAAATGTTTTTAGTGTGCGTACATGGAGGACTCGTCTCTAACTAAGGGAGTTAGTTATTTGCATCTTCCACCTTGGCACTGATACATAACTGAAACAATCTTTGCGATCACTCTGCCACGTGAGCATCAGACTCTCAGAACCTCAGAGTCAGGTGGTTGGACATGTCCCATCTAGTGACGTGCAGTTGAAACGATAGCCCCTAAGGTACCATCATTCTGCCAAAGTCGCATGCTCGTGTGGTGGCGTCAAGGTTGGGTGGCGCTGTACTTGATGCTAGGGGCTTCACAGTGTTTATACGCTATATTGGAGGTCAGTGTTGTGAAGTATACGGGTCAAGAGTATGCGGAGCGCAAGTTTCACTGCTTTTTGAGCAGGGGTTGCGGCGACGTCAGATTGCCGAGCTCTGATTGGCTCCTATTGGAAGGATAGTGGATAGACCTCAGGGCAGCTAGCATTGAGGTCTACCCATTATCCCTTAATCAGAGCCAATCAGAGTTCGGCATTGTGACGTCAATGCAATCCCCGCGCAAGAAGCAGACAAACTTGTGCTCCGCATAGCCCCAGGGCAGTGAACAGCAGACGCCCCAGTTGGCTGCCATCAATGCGGCCGGTGGCCGAAAACGGCAACATTGGGAAGGCTGTGCCCCCCAACGATTGGGCACGGGCACTGCATTACAGTTTGATGGGACATTGGTGCATTTGAGCTCAAGATCGGGTCCGATGATTGTTGCCACTGTCCGGTATGTATTGGTCAGCATTAGAATAGACAGTGTATGCTGGAAGCAGCTTGTTGGAGCTTTATAAATACGAAATGCAGAAAGGAAGAAACGGAAAGCTCAATTCAGACACGAACATATTCAATGTCTTTCTTTTAGTGTCCCTTGTCTATATTTAATTTGTCATCATACTATTTTATTGTCAGTCAGAAAAAGAGCAGCTTGAAAGATACAAATTTATGGAGCAAACACAAGCATAATTATTTTACCTATGACCCCTGTGCATGTGTTTATACCAGCACACCCACTTCATAAACAATCAGCATTTCTTTCATCTAAAACTATTGAATTTCGCTAACCATCATTAATGGCATACTAAAAAATGATAAGCACATCCCTTGTGGAAAGTTACACTCCTCTTCGTCTTCTATAATTATATAGTATGCAATTCATTTTTCAGTTTTCAAAGGTCAAACAGTTCTCAAAAGTCAAAACAGGGTTTCGGGATGATCTACCTGAAGCAGGAAGGTGCCATGTGTATTGCCTGCTCCAAGCTTTTATTTTCCATTCAATTATTTTTTGTGTCAGAGAGCAAAAATCACCACTCGTTGCTTATGAATGTCGGAATAGTTCAGCCGAAATTTTGATACAATGGTCCTTCTAGATTAGAACTGTATTGACTGAAAATGTTTCGTAAAGCATGTAGTACACTGCATGAAACAGTTGGCACAAACACAACATCGATGCCTTTTTGCTGTATACTCAGATATATTTTGACCACCTAGGTTGGTGGAGCACATATGAAGAGCACATTCTAGCACAACATTAAATGTGCCCATAAATATTGTTCATCAAGAAGTTTATAAATGTAGAGAAGGGTTTGTACTAGTGTAGCAGCAGATTTATTATTGAAGAAACATTTCGGGGAGAGGCCTCGGTTCTTCAAGCGAGAAATCTCTTTCTGAAACCTTCGTACATTAAAGCCTCTGCCACCATTCCAACTTTTCTCGATGCTCAGACCATTGTTAGTTTAGATGACCGACTTTCATTATGAGAGCTGGACAGAAAAGCCAACCAGTTCCTTGTTCCCGTTAACCGTGTCATGCCCTGTACTCTTGACGAAACTGCGTTCTGTGTGCTCATTGCAGCTTTCAAAGATGTTCTTCCTCTTCCCCGACCCACACTTCAAGAAGCAGAAGCACAAGTGGCGAATCATCAGTCGACAACTGCTAGCCGAGTATGCCTACGTCCTTAGAATTCAGGTAAATACTGGAAGCCTTTCTACGAACATTTAGGTTTTCTAAACCTGTGTTACGATGAAAGGATCGTTTGTGATGGGGCTCCCCAAGTAGGCTCCCTTGTTGATTGCAGACAACCCTCAAATTCCATCGCAGCAGTTGGTGCAATTTGTTGCTCTGCTGCTGACAACACCAAGTCGATGCCGTTGTTTTCTCGGTGACGCTGCAGAAAGAAGGACCATTTGAGTGAGCGTTCAAAGCCAGAGTGCCTTTTACTCGAGACAACAAGCAGAATAAAACATGCGATAGTGAACTGACAGTGGGGAACAATCAAGTGATGATGATGAAGTGCATGTTGCTATCACACAACCAAGAACACAACAAATGCCAACTGACACAAACTTGCTTCATGTCCACAGGTCACCCCCATTTCTCGTCTAGTCTTTGCTTGTTATCCACGGCATGTTTCATTTTCGTGCTGCCAACTCTACTCTCAGACAACTTTCTGCGACTGTTCAGTCAAAACTATGGGCTCAATTGCGCTTGCGCATTTTGAGCGCACTCTTCACTTTGGAAATGCCACATAAAGTTGCCTGCAAATGATACCCTTGCTTGGGTCCCCAGCTTTTTTATTTTTATTCACATCGTGTATAACTTTCAGCCTGTAAGCTTTTACTATTTCTTCTCGTATTTTTTTGGTAATTGTATATGGTAACTTCCTTTGTTTCTCTTGCGTCATTAAGTTTTTAATGATCATACCATTAACTCATTCCGTATCGCGCCCGTCTGAATCGATTACCCGCAATCGACAATTTGCGAGCCCCGTTGCAAAGTTTCTGGACACGTTACGGCATCTGGTGGTTAGATTAGGCACTCTAGTTTCAGTTTCCATATAGTTCATTTTCTCCCATGAGATGGCGATTTATCGTAACCAAACATAAAGCCGAGAAAGAGCACGCCGCGAACATGGAGTCTTCATTGTGCGACGCACCTCCTTGGAAGTGTTTGATGTCTCGCGATTTGAGGGGGTCTGCAGTCGATTTTGTTGCTGATACTAGCACGTGCGAGTCAGAAGATAATGTCAGATCATCAAACTTTAGCTCTGACATCAATGATTTGTCAGATAAGCCCGGAACATCAAATGTCAAATAAGCCTGGAACTCTTATCTTCCGTGTAGCGAATCTGTAGCACGGTGTCATTTTGTTGTATTCGGTGAATCTTCGAAGACAGGAATGGTTCCAATGGATTGGAAGATGGCAAGCATCACGCCTGTTTTCAAATCTGGATTTAAAGCCAATGTTGAAAATTATTTCCCTCTTTCATAATATTGATCTCGTGCAAAGCGTTTGAGACATTGCTTATAGTAACCTTCACCCCTTCTTGGATTCGAGACAGTTCTTTTCCCCCTCACAGCAGAGTTTTTGTAGCGGGTGTTCTTGCAACACACAGTTGGTATAAATTTATTATCAGATATCGAGATCATTAATAACAGGAAATATGTTGACTGTGTGTTATTAGATTTTTGCAGAACATTTCATATGGTTCCACATCAGCCAGGCACGTAGCCAGGATTTTGTTTTGGGGGGGGGGGGGGGGGGGGGGGGGGGGGCGGGGCGCCGCCCATGACAAAATGCTGTATGAGGGGGAGGGGGGAGAGGAGGCCCCAGCAAAATGGAAGATTTCGGGGGGGCCCGGGCCCCATGGCCCCCCCCCCCCTGGCTACGTGCCTGACATCAGCTATTATTGCACGAATTGGCTAGGCTAAACATAGATTGCAACATTCCGAACTAGATACAAAGTTATTTAGAGGAGAACAGCGTGTTGTTCTTAATCGGGGTCTCCAAACGTTTTGGCTAAGGGGCCGGATTGGAACTCTGCTGCAGACTTGAGGGCCAGAAAAAAAAAAGTAATTATAAAAGAGGAAAAACTAAATAAACAAACCTAGATAAGCATTGCAACACAATACATATTTTTAGAGTAAGTACTAAAAACAGCACCCGAAGTGGGATGAATGCTTATACTTCAATTTGAAATTTAATATTTATCTAATTATGACCTTACACAAAAATTGTGACGAAGAAGATTCACCAGGCATAAATCAAAGCGCATGGGAAATTTGGCGCATTTGCCCAGTGCAAAAGACTAATGAGAATGATAAAAGTCATGCTGACAATATGCAATAGTTGTGACAAAGGACACTAGGCACAATATACGTGAGAATGCAAAGAAATGTTTACATAGTTACAGAGGCACGAAGCACGGGGACTAAGAATGGTGTTGTGACAATGTTCAAATAATAATATGGCCAGAAGACCCACATTACAATGCAGTTTCTCTCATTCTTGGTATCTTCGTTTGCGCATTTGGAGCACGTCGCGGCGCGGTTTCTTTACATGCACTTAATTTTGGGCCGGTGGCAGTGGGTGTGCTGGTAGCGGGCCGCGGGCAGGGCTTCATCGGCAAGGCCGCAGCCAGCTGCGAGCCGGTTGAAAGACTTCCGCGAGCTGGATCTGTCCCGCAGGCTGGGGTTCCGAGACCTCTGTTCTAGACAACCTACACGAAACATGGCGGAAAGAACGCCCTCATGCACTGCACTTACTATTTCCTTAGGATGCCCACACAACCAGTCGCAGAACGCCGTTTAGTCTAGTTCATTGAATACGAGATGACATGGCGTTTCATTGCTTCGTTCCTTGTGGTCCTGTTCGCTTCTGTTTTGAAGTCACAAATGTTAGGATATGGGTTGTAAATGTCACCAAATATGCGTTATGACCGAAATGAGTAGCCTGAACCATGGGTTCTCGGAACGTTGGGGGTTTCCCGAACTCACAAATTTTCTTGGTCGTCCCTGCCTCTAGGTACCTTACAAAGGGTTCTTCCAGTTTTAAGAGAAATTCCGCTTTATTTTTGGTTTTGCAAAAGCAATGCAGTATCACCAAGGAAGACCACACGTCAAATATTACGACCTAGTTCTGTCTAAATGTTTCTTAAAACGTTTCGGCAAACTTAGGAACACGCAAAGTTGTTGCAATCGGCCGACTCTAGCCGGCGGATTGAGGGGCAATCAACGGCCCAGTCGAGCCTATGATGTTGGCGCAGCCAACATTGAGCTAAATGTCATCAACATTGCTCCTTTTTTATTGTCTTTACTTCTCCGGCAAGTGCAACGGGCAACGTCAGCAGCGTCTCCTCTCGGCGCTCGGCAGTGTCCACGTGATTGGTGTAACGCGCCTGCGCAGCACGCTTCTTGGCCTCGGAAGCCGTCCGGCTGTCCCGCTGCTACTGCCATTTCCCACGTCACCACCGCCCTCGACGTTTGCGATTATTGTCTCTCGGAGTTCTATTCACACTATGTGCGCAGACTGATGCTGTTGCTACCTGTCGTCGTGTAGAGGATCACATGACCAGTCGTTCCACGTGGTAGCCACTTTTTTGGCGGCCCGAGGCTACTGTTGCCCGAAATTTCCAAATTGAGTGGAATTGCCTTCTAAGCACCATTTTAGCAGAACTGAGCCATCCATTGATGCATGACTATGTGCCAGGCGTTCCCTGGCATGCGCACTATTGCTGACAAGGTCTGTAGGCTTCTGCACTGCTTTATTGCACCAGCACTCAAACTAGAGGGGCGTCTATCCATCAGAGAAGATGGGCGTTCCTCAAGATTAAGAAGTTTGAGTACCCCTGACCTAAACTTCCATATTGAGAATGATTCTCTTCTCGCTGAACTAGAGGTACCATATTTTCTGGGCTACAGTCCGCAGAGCATACATGTTTAAAATGTTGACATCTTACCCTGTGCGGACTGTACAAGGATTTGTTTTTTTTCCTAGATCGTTCGCTGTGAAAAGACCTGGAGAATTTTATGAATAACAGTGGTATATAAATGTTGATTTATGTATGGTACAAGCTTCTTTGTGAGTTAGTACAGCGGGCATTTGTCAAGGTGTGCTGCGTGTGATAATTTTTACGTTCGGATTAGGTACTAAGTGCATGGCGTGCCGACCATCCAAGCAAAAACTTCCCTTGGCTCCGAATGTTGCCCCTGCGACTACACACCAGGTGCAGACTCTGGCCGGGAAAACACAGTACTTCCTTGAGTTTCAGCAAGTGTGATATTTTGATCGCACGATTGTTGTGATATGGCGGTTCCGAAACCGAGACTACTACTTTGACTGCCGTGGCTCACTGCATCCCACGTAACTATAGGGTGGTTTCGCGAAACGCTTTTCCACTTCCCGTAAGACTTGCACGTGGCTGTGCTGCTGAACAGCTTCTGCCATTTTTTTAAACATTTTACACACAGACAATTACTTTATCGGCGGCGCTTCAGGTGTCGCTTAAAACACAGAAGCATGGTAGTGGCTGGTCGACAACACCACTAAAGAACCACGATTGGGGATATATTTGCTTCGCATAAACCAGCTTTTATCTTGTTCTTTTGCTTCCTTCGGAGCCGCCCCGGCGGCCTTGGCCGGGTAATTTTGGCTGCTGACGAACCAACCGTGCATCCGACGACTTGTCATGACTCTGAGGAAAGTTTGACACGTGTAAAAGTCGAGTATCGGCCGAGTCTTCTTTATGTCACCGACTACAGTCGGTCACAATCCAAGCGAGCTTGAGCGAGCTGGGAAATACTGCCTCCGGGCAGCGAAACAAATGCCACAAATGTTCCCAGCATGGATTCCGGCGAGATTTTGAGACAGAAGCATGTCCCTTGAAACTGATTGAAAACTCATCGGCACACTCTCTTTAGCTTACGACCGAGTTTTTGTGATCTCCTACGATGACAGAACACATTGGCACGCCGGCGCCATCTACGAGGCAACCCTTTAACCGTATTTTGCTAGAACAGGGGTGGCCAAACTGCGGCTCACGAGCCGCATGCGGCTCTTGCGGGTCCAAGTGCGGCTCGCGGCTTCACGGTAGGCGTGCCCCCCTTCCGCTCCTATGTCCCCAAAACCAAAAGAATTCCAGAATTAAAAAAAAAAAAAGAAAAGAAGCTTACAGTTTTGGCAGCCTTGTACTACGCTATGTACATACAGCTGGACTGCCTTTTTGACACATAGACGTGACCACTTATCCTGTTTCCTTTATTATTCTAGAAACTATTTCGAACCGTATATGCATAACGGGCATCGGGGGCAGTGGCTGGCTATCATTTTTGTTTAGCAGTTGAAGGAACGTTCTGCGGCCTGGTGTTATTTGTTGTAGTCAACAACTTGTCCCCCTTTGGAAAGGACTGTTCCCTCCATATCGTGTCTTGTTAAAAATATTCCCCCCCTCCGCCCCCCTTTTCTTTTTTTTTTTTTTTTTCCTGCACCTCTCTGAACTTTCGTAGTTTTGTCTGCAGCTCTAATTCCATGTCCCTCTGGCCAGCGATGCACTAGAACAAAGGTTTTGCAGTATTTGTAAATTCAAATGTATGTACTATTTATTATTGAGAAATTGTCATTTATAACATTCATTTATAACATTGTCAAAAGTTTTTTGAACCTCCTCCCCCCCCCCCCCCCCCCCAAAAAAAAATTATCCGCAAAAAAAAAAAGGGAAATACAAGGTGTCCCCCCCAAAAATTTCCAGGGTTCTTTTCACCTAAACAAAAAAACTATGCATCGCTGAATGCTCATTCTTCGCCATAAGGTAGAACTAGAGGTCCAAACCGGATGCCAAAGGTTTGGCACGAACCGACGTCTTATTCAAAAGTTACGAGCGATTTTCTGAAAATTTCAATGGGAAAATGGTGGCAGAAAGTGCTCTCGAATACATGGAGCTCTGTGGCGCCGGAAACCAAAAACGGACAAATATGGATCCATTTTCCCATTGAAATTTTCAGAAAACCATTCGTAACTTTCGAATGAGATATCGGTTTGTGCTGAAACTTTGGCACCTGGTTCGGGCCTCTAGCGCTACCCTTAGGTGGACAATGCATGTTCGGCGATGCATAGTTTATTTTTGCAGTGAAGAAAACCTTGTAAATTTGTTTGGGGACACCCTTTATACTGTCGCGAGCGCAACTGACTAAGTAGGCAGCGCGCTCGTGGCCTAACAGTTATCGCGTGTGCCTTCCACGCAGAAAGCCAGGGTTCGTTTTTTGGCCGCGGGTACGCATTTTTGTTGACTCTAACGTACTGTTCTGGTAAATTCGAGAACCGTGTTGCTGATTCGAGGTTAGAATGTTCTACACGCCAAACCTTCCTACGCCGATTGTTCCAGAAGCCCACGCGTGTACAAAAGGGGCTCCGCCTAACCAGCCGGACTCAGTCTCGCCCCAGCGCTCGATCCTGCGGTTTCGCCGACATCGACGCCCGCGACGCTCTGCCGTTTTCTTCTCTTCCCTTTTTGTTTTGGGCACAAGTTTGCCCCATTAAACGTTTAGTTTCTTCAGTTATCATTGCCTCATCATTTGTCATTCGTGACATTTTGGTAAAGGTGCAGGGTACCGCATGTCTGTGCAGCGCAGCCCTCCGAGTTCCCGCAGTACAAGTCCGAACCCAGCCTCCCGAGGACCCAACGAAGACCAGATCGAGACCCGATCAAGTCGCCGCACCCAAGGTCTACCCCCGGAATACGGACTTCTGCCACCCAGGACCAAGCAGTCAACGAGGCAGACGATGGACAACCAGTCGTCGCAGAACCCGTCCGCTGCCGCCGTCGTATACCTTCCCCTCGCACCCCGGACTCCGACGCCTTTCCACGGGGAAGTCCATGAGGGCGTTGAAGATTGGCTGCAACATTATGAACGAGTGGCCCGCCATAACAGATGGACACCGGAGCAGTGCCTTCAGAACATCTACTTCGCTCTGGAAGGCACGGCACGCACCTGGTTCGAGAACCACGAATCGTCGATTTCGTCGTGGGAAGAATTCCAGGACGAGCTACGATGCACCTTTGCCAACCAGCAGCGGCGACAGCGTGCCAAAGAACTCCTGCGAGCGAGAACCCAAGGGCCGACCAATAGCGTTACAAGCTTCGTCGAAGACGTTCTCCACCTTATGAATCGCGCCGACCCAAACGCTCCCGAAGAGAAAAAGTTGCGGGTCTTGATGCGCGGCGTGAAGGAAAACATCTTCAGTGGCCTTGTGCGGAGCCCGCCTACCACCGTTGAAAGTTTCATCACTGAGGCAACCAACATCGAGAGCGCACTTCAGGCGTGCGCTTCCCACTACCAGCGACATCCAGGCATCGCTGCACCCACGCTGCTTAACGGCGAAAACACTCCGAATGCGCCGGACATCCGGGAAATTATCCGGGAGGAACTGCGAAGGTTGCCTGCCAAGCGCCAGTCGTCCGCCAACCCTTTCCATCGCCAAGGCTCTCCGAGAAGAAGTGCATCGGGCGCTCCAACCAGAGGTTCCCGTCACCAAAGGGGGCACCGGAGGAACCGACGTTAAGCTACGCCGCAATGGTCCGACGAGCCTCACCAGTCCCGCGTCCGTACATGGCGCCTCCCTGAAGTGTGCCTCCAGAGCCGCAGCATTCCCGACGCCAGGAAGATCAGGTGCACGTCCATCCAGAACAAGTTGCGCCAAGAAAGACCGACGTCTGGAGGACGGCTGACCGACGCCCGCTGTGTTACCACTGCGGTGAAGCGGACCACATCTACCGACAATGCCCCTACCGCCAGCTGGGCCTACGAGGGTTTGCACCCAATGACCCTCGACCACGTCTCGGAGAGCGACCTCGGGACATCGAGGACTACCTCCGCTGCTCTTCATCTCCTTAGTCAACTCCCTGCCGAGGATTTCGTTCACCGTCCCCCCGATGCTCGCCATCGCCCTTCCGCCGGTCTCACCGAGACAGCCTGTCAACCATCGCTTCCCGTCGGGAAAACTAGGCGCGGCAATGCCGGGAGGTGGTGTTGCCAAAGACGAACGATGCCAAGATCGTCGGAGCACTCCCACTCTAACGCCGCAACGCCCAGAAACAATGTTTCTGCAACAGTGTCGAATAACCTCAACGTTATCATTGCCGGCCACGACGCGAGGGCACTCGTTGACACCGGAGCAGACTACTCCGTTTTGAGTGGGAGGCTCTCTCGTCGCCTTCGGAAAGTTACGACGTCGTGGGACGGACCGCAGATACGAACCGCCGGCGGACATCTCATCACACCTGTTGGCAGGTGCACCGCTCGCGTTGAGATCCACGGTGAAACCTGCCCTGTGAAGTTCGTCGTTCTGCAAGACTGTTCGAGGGACGTCATTCTCGGAATGGACTTCTTGTGTGAATACGGCGCCATCATCGACCTTGCGGAGAACAAGCTGACGCTTCGGAAACCTTTCCCATCGGTGGAAAATCCCGAAGCGACGTTAGCTACAGTGCGAGTCCTTACCAGCCACGTACACCTGCCGCCGCTGTCGAGCGTCTTTGTGCCCGTCGGGACCGAAGAAGCCACCTGCGGTGTAGCACTGCTGGAAGGAAGCGTCCAACTTTTCCTTGGACGAGGGATTGGCATTGCAAGAGGCGTAACCGAGCTCCAGGACGGGCGTACTGTAGCCCTTGTCACCAACTTCCGGCAAGAGTCGCAGCACCTTACAAAGGGTACAGCTGTCGGATACGTCGAGGAAATTCAGGACTCGGCTACGATCACCGCGATCTCAGAAGACGCCTCTCCGACGCAGCACAAGAGAACCACGCCGTCAGAGCTCGACATCGACCTGTCCCTCCCAGCCCCACAACAACAACAACTCGGTGACCTTCTCGCCGAGTTCAGTGAGTGTTTCTCCATGTTGTCAAAGGTGTGCCAAACGACGGTTGCAAAACATAGAATAATAACTGATGAGGACGCTCCCCCAGTGCATCGGCCACCGTACCGAGTCTCCGTGAAAGAAAGGGAAGTTATCCAAAAGCAAGTTCAGGAAATGCTTGATGACGACATCGTCCAGCACTCAAACAGTCCGTGGGCTTCCCCAGTAGTCCTAGTGAAGAAAAAAGACGGAACCCTGAGGTTCTGCGTGGACTACCGCCGGCTGAATGTAGTAACAAAAAAGGACGTCTATCCGCTGCCCCGCATCGACGACACCCTGGACCGGCTGCGCCACGCCCGATACTTTTCGTCGATGGACTTGAAGAGCGAGTACTGGCAGATTGAGGTCGACGAACGAGATGGTGAGAAGACGGCCTTCGTCACACCGGAAGGACTGTATGAATTTAAAGTAATGCCGTTCGGGCTGTGCACAGCGCCGGCAACCTTCCAACGTCCTATGGACACCGTGTTTCCGGCTTGAAATGGCAGAGCTGTCTCGTCTACCTCGACGACGTTGTCATGTTCGCAACCGAATTCGACGAGCACCTCAGGTGACTGCGAGCCATGCTACGGGCGTTCAAGGCTGCTGGTCTGACACTCAAGCCTTCGAAGTGTCGGTTCGCCTATGGAGAGCTGAAATTCTTGGGCCACGTCGTGAGTGCTCAGGGTGTAAGCCCTGATCCTGCAAAGACGTCCGCTGTCGCCGAATTCCCGAAGCCATTGGACAAGAAGGCCGTCCAAAGATTTCTTGGGCTGTGCGCCTACTACAGACGTTTCGTGCGTGACTTTGCACAGATTTCTTCAATGCTGACGCATCTGACGAAGGACGACATGCAGTTTCAGTGGGGAGAAGAGCAAGAACAAGCGTTCGACGAACTCAAGCGAAAACTGCAGTCGCCCCCTATCCTCGGACATTTTGATCAGTCGGCGGAGACAGAAATACAGTTGAACCTCGATTTTACGAAACCCGATTTAACGAACAAATTCTGATTCCCCACGCAGCCTATGCGCGAGGTCTCACTTCCCCGATTTTACGAAGTTTCCGATTTAACGAAATAATTAGCGGGTCCCGGTGACTTCGTTAAATCGAGGTTCAACTGTACACACGGACGCCAGCAATACCGGTCTCGGTGCGGTACTCGTTCAGCGACAAGAAGGGGCAGAGAGAGTAATCGCTTACGCAAGCCGGGCGCTGTCCAAGGCAGAACAAAATTATTCAACAACCGACAAAGAATGTCTTGCCGTCGTCTGGGCGATAACCAAGTTCCGTCCGTACTTGTACGGGATCCCGTTCCGCGTGGTCACAGACCACCACGCCCTCTGCTGGCTCGCTAACCTCAAGGACCTGTCAGGACGCCTCGCTCGCTGGAGTCTTTGACTGCAAGAATTCGACGTAACCATTGTGTACAAGTCTGGCCGCAAGCATAATGACGCCGACTGCTTGTCTAGGGCCCCAGTCGAATCTCCTCCCGACAGCACCGACGACGATGATGACGCTCATTTCCTCGGAGCAGTTACAGATAGCGACATGGAAGCACTTCAATGAGACGACCCGGAACTTCGCGCCGTGATCGACCACCTTGAAGGTCAAGGAAGTTCCGTTCCGCGAGTCTTGGCCCGAGGCTTGTCAAGCTTCGCTCTGCGGCGAGGCGTACTCTTCAAGAAGAACTTCGGAACCAGCAACCCGGCCTGGCTGCTGGTTGTGCCTGCCAGCCTGCGAGAAGAAATCTTTCAAGCATACCACGACGACCCAACGACTGGACACCTACGCTACAGCAGGACGCTCGCCCGGATTCGTGACAAGTACTACTGGCCGAGACTCCCGAAAACCGTCCATCTGTACACACGGTCATGCCACGAGTGCCAACAATGTAAGAAGCCTCCGACAAAGCCAGCAGGACTCCTGCAGCCGATATCTGCCCTGACTATGCCCTTCCAGCAGATCGGAATGGATTTGCTTGGGCCGTTCCCAACATCGACACAAGGAAACCGGTGGATTATCGTCGCAACCGATTATCTTACATGGTACACCGAGACGAAAGCCCTTCCATTGGGAACAGCGGGGGAAGTCGCCAAGTTTTTCGTCGAGTCCATTCTCCTTCGACACGGCGCACCTGAAGTGCTGATCACAGATCGAGGGTCATCTTTCCTGGCACAGCTGACTCAAGAGGTACTTTGGCTCAGTCACACCAGCCATCGACGAACCACCGCTTATCACCCGCAGACCAACGGGCTAACGAAGCAGCTCAACAAGACCATCGCCGACATGATCTCCATGTACGTCGACGTAGAGCACAAGACGTGGGACGAGGTGTTGCCGTACGTTACATTTGCGTACAACACAGCGGTACAAGAAACCACAGGAATGACGCCGTTCCAACTGGTACACGGCCGGACGGTTACCACGATGCTGGATGCCATGCTGCCTCATGTGCCAACCGACGATGGCAACGACGACGCTCAACTGATCTCTCATTGCGCGGAGGAAGCTCGTCAACTGGCAAGAATCAAGATTCAAGAGCAACAGCAAGTCGACACACGCCGGTATAACCTTCGTCGCAGGGACGTCCACTTCCAACCCGGAGACCGGGTATGGGTGTGGACACTGATACGGCGCCGCGGCCTCAGCAAGAAGCTTCTCAAGCGCTATTTCGGACCCTACAAGATCATCCGACGCCTCGGCGATCTGAACTACGAAGTTCTACCTGACGGAACGCGCCCATCTGCAAGACGCCAGCCACGACCCGAGGTGGTGCACGTTGTTTGGCTCAAGCCGTATTACGAACGATAGAACTTTGGACTCTCGTCAAAGAGTGAACTGTGAACTGTGGCTCGCGACTCTGCTATCCTTTTGCTGTGTATTTGTGTTGTAGCTTTGTGCTGCATCGGGACGATGCACTTTTTTTAAAGAGGGGAATAATGCTGCGAGCGCAGCTGACTAAGTAGGCAGCGCGCTCATGGCCTAACGGTTATCGCGTGTGCCTTCCACGCAGAAAGCCAGGGTTCGTGTTTTGGCCGCGGGTACGCATTTTTGTTGACTCTAATGTACTGTTCTGGTAAATTCGAGAACCATGTTGCTGATTCGAGGTTAGAATGTTCTACACGCCAAACCTTCCACGCCGATTGTTCCAGAAGCCCACGCGTGTACAAAAGGGGCTCCGCGTAACCAGCCGGACTCAGTCTCGCCCCAGCGCTCGATCCTGCGGTTTCGCCGACGCCCGCGATGCTCTGCCGTTTTCTTCTCTTCCCTTTTTGTTTTGAGCACAAGTCCGCCCCATTAAACGTTTAGTTTCTTCAGTTATCATCGCCTTATTATTTGTCATTTGTGACAATACGTATATGGAAATCCCACGTGTTACATGGCTTCCCAACAGATGGCACCAGTGTGGTTCTCGTCGTAAGAGATCGAAGGAGGTTTTAAGGCTCATGTTCAAAAGGAATCACAAGCGTGTGGACTAGCCTTTGTAGACATCATAAAAATCAAATAAGTAACCGACCAGAACTTTTTCGAAAAGAAAGCACATTTGACATATTCAAATTTTAGTTATTTTACGCAGTATTGATAAGATTTTTTGGCGCAGCAAGCTGTACAACACTCATCAGTGTGGACTGCCAACCCTCCAAAAACTACCTCAAACATAATTCTAACACTTGAACTTCAGTTAAACTGTCAGTTTGGGTTTCCCGCAGCTTTTGTTTTCTGATTCGCAATTAAGAGCTGCTGAACAAATTTCGACATCCTTATAGACTGGCAGCTTACTTAGTCCGGGTTTGTATTGTGATCTTGGAAGAAACCCCAAATAATCAAGCTGCTGAAATTCGGGGGAGCAGTAGCTGTCGATGGGCGACCAGTACAAAACTTGGGATTACTATTGTTTTGTTTTTCATTCTTTTTTTTTTGCAGGGCCTTCTCTACACCATCACGGATGTGAGGGAACTCCATGAATGGATGGTGTCGCATCTCGACGAGCACCCGCTATTCGAGAGAGTTTCAGACGAAGATTTAGTGAGTATTCTCCATCTTGCTAACTCTCCCACAAAGGCTCAATGAATAAGTGCACACCTAAAAAAATTAAAAAAAAAAATCTGAAATCATTGGTTCTTAGGAATAGCATTCTTAAATGGAGGGATTCACATACCGGGGGTCTGCACAATAACAGAACCTCGGCGTCCTCAAGTAAAAAGAAGAAAAGCGCCTGCTCGAAGTTCTGTTTGGAGGGCAACGAGATACATTCGCCACAAATTACAACAGCGGCACTAGGAATATACACCCAAAAACGTATTGCATTACAGGAATACAAAATACATTGCAAAATTCCATTGCAAATACAAAACATATTTCTGAAATACTGCGATACTGCCCATCCCTGAATGTGTATGAAAGAAGTTAGACTGCTATTTGAGCTGCTAGGTAAAATTGAACTTCAGAGAAGGGTAGATTGTAACCAGTTTTCTTACATTGTTGGCGACTTCAGCTAGACGGGATTTCCCGGAAGACTGCGTCAAAGGCATCTCAAAGGCTTTCGAAAGCAACGTCACAATGTTGAGAGATTGCCGATCATATTGTTAAACCGACAGTTGGCTGTAGCACTGAAAAACGGAGAATTGCTGCAGCGAAACCTTTTTCGGCCCGACATGCAGGCTGCACCTTCTCCCAGGCAAAAGACCCCTCACCAATGTCCTTCTCTCGGTTCTCTCTTTCACTCTTCCTTCCACTCCTCCTGAAAGGAACGGATCTGGAAGCCAGCGCCAAATGCTCTGCTAGGGAGTACATTTTACTCCACGAAAATCCAACGGCGTCGACAGCTCTTGCGTAGTTTGAACTGCCAGATGCATGCAGCCTTGTGGTTTTCCCCTTTGTGAGGCGTCGCTGTGACCATCATGGACACCAAATACCATGTAAGCCAATACTGGCAACTCCCGGGGATCGCGGGCGAAAAGTGATCGCAGCGCCCCTGGCGAGCTCGGAGTCTCCGCTAGCAGACAAATTCTCCACAACGGATTGGTTTTGCCTATCTCTGTGCGAGGTGACCAATGAAAAAAAATTGTCATAGCTATTCGCTGCTTTGAATGTTAAAAAGTAGGTTCCACCTCACGAGTCAAGGACATTTTCTTTGCGTGGGAAAGATATTACAGCTTGTAGGGTGCAATTTTCGGGCTCTTCTGAAGAAAACACTGTCAGAACTTACGTGAGCCAGGCAAAACACGAATGTACCTTCGCCTTGTTTCTTTGAAAAGGGCAATGTAAAATATTTTTTAGAACATTGCTATGTTTCAAATTTACTGTTCATATCGATCAATTCGTTTGGCTGTTGCAATTTCAATTTCTCATGAATGCATTGCTTAAAACCGTGTCGTCGAATAGGCGAGCTGGCTAATCCCGATCGTCTCCGGATGAAGAAGCAAAAGGCAATTTCGAACCACGTACGTTACTGCGATGTCAGTATGCTCTGGAAAAAGACGATTGTGCACATGCAAATCTGACGCTATTACTGGAACTAATAAAAGCGGAGTTACAAAAAAAGAACACCCGATGGACGGTCGTGCACCTCCTTTCATTTTTCAAAGTCTACTTTCTTTTTGTGTTTGAGGCGACACTACGCCGCCGCGGTCTTTCTTCCTCCTGCGTTTATGTTATTTGTTTGCTTTTTTCTTTCTTGTGCTTACTTGACGTTCGAACCATCGCATATTTTGCTTTGCCCTGTTTGGCTTCGTTTTTACTTTTTCCTTCGCTTCGACCATCGGTTCGTCTGCTATGCTATGCCCGGACATTTGGAGGGCCGTATGCAACTTTGTTGTTGTTGTTGTTTTTCCACTGTCGTCTGTGATAACCTCCTATGTTCGCCTTCGATTGAGTTTCTGATTCGAAATCTTCATACGGGTATGTACTTTTTAATACCTAATAAATATATTAAGAAGTGTAGGCTCATTATACATATCTATTCGGATTATATTTGAGTAAAAATTGTCAAGGTGCAGGCGAGCTGGTGTATGTTGATCATGATGCTTTAAAATCCTGAGACTGGGAAGGAAAAATGAAGAAAAATTGTAAGACAGAAAAAAGGGGACAGGACAAACGTCTCAATCCTGAGTACGCGGTCATGTCTGCTATGGGTCATCGTTGGTTGATCAACCAGCCGCCTTCGGGCATACACCAGCGCATACTTGGAGATGGCAGGCATGCCATGTGCCTGCCATCTCCACTGCAAAAACAAGTTTTTGTGATGTGGAAAATCCTTCTTCCACTTCCCGAAGACCGAACAAACGTGAGTAATTACGTTACTTGAAATTAAACTGGAAGAGCTATCCAAGTCTGGCTTCAAAATCGCCAATGACGCCTCAACAGGTGAATATTTCACTAAAGAAGGGTTCTGCTGAAAACACACTTGAGGCCGCTCATCGACACTCAAAACAAAGGCATGGTGTGCAAGGATTGCCTGGACATGTACGCAAACAAGTACTGGAATGTACTTTTGAACTGCTGCGCCAAGCGGGCAAACAAACAACCTGCCAAAGTCACTGGGAAAAGAAATGCGAAAGCAAAAACAGGTCAAACACTGCTAGCACGAAGCAGATTGCAGCGTTCGACTCTTATTTACCGGGCAGTGTGAGCTGGACTACGTTATTCCTTTCCTCTCTTTTGCTCTTAGTTCCTACCAACACCGCGAAAGCAAATAAACAAACGTGTAACGTACAGCTCAAAAAAAAGGACACTCTTTTTTTTTTTACTAGTTTCGTTGTGTTGTTTTCGCTTTGTTTGTTGTGGACTCAACGCCAACGGCGAGCACCACCTGCCAATTTTCAATGCTTCTACCGACGCCCTGTGCGATCGTCGTCGTTGAAGGAGGTCTTTGCTGGATGATTTGTATCTTTCTATCGATCTGCTAACTTCTTTGTTTCATTCGCCGTTGTTTGCGACTGTTCCCCATTTCTTTTTATTTTCATCTGGGATGGGGATCCCATCTTTTCTGCAAAGTTCGGAAAGTGTTTGCACTGTATTTTATCTCGTTACTTTGTTTTTGTAATGCTGCAGAGGCTTGTGCGCTTGCTCTGGTAATTTTAACCTGTTGTTTGCGCAAGTTTTAATAATCACCTCTTCAGGTAAGATATTGTGACAACTCAGCTTGTACCGGATAAACAGTAACCTCTTACGACGTAGTTCGAGTAGCTAAACACCTTTTTTCCGCTTCCTAGACGCGCTAGAAATGCCTGTGGTCCCCCTGAGTGTCGTTTGAGACCTCTAAATAAACTGCTCTACCTTGGTTTATGCGTGGGTTGTTATTTGTTTGTCGTTGCAGTTGCGATCAGTGGATTCCGCTTTGCAAACAAACTGACCGTAATGAATTGTTTCAGCTGTTGGGGTGAAGAAACGGGGCTCGCAAAGTTCGAGGATGTCGCAGAGCCTATACTTTTCCATTGCGTCGTCTGCTTCCGTAGACTTTGCCGCCGGTCCCATAGGTTTTCGGAGGAGTTTCCAGTATTGGCGAAGCTATATCGTATTTGTGGACACCTTTAGAGACAGCGGAGACGGCCATCTCTACCGTTTTGGCGAATCCGGTATCTCGATGCGTCGGCGGCAGCCCTCTCTCTCAGCGCAGCACAGACGCATGGACAGCTGGAAAGTATGAACAGCGCGAAGCATGTGCATTCTTTTGGAAGCAGGTGGTCCCCACCACTAGGGGAGGATTTGGCATTGTAGGCACGTTGTCTAATGCAAATGAGTGGTGTAGAACGTATCATCATAATAAAATATTTAGACTGCTTTCTACAGGAAGGAGTGGTCTCCTCTTTCTTGCTCATTTGTCTGCCTTGAAGAAGGTGACATGGTGCTCTTTAATCGCTTCACTCAAATTCCATTGTGTCAACCAAGGACATTGTGTCAACGAAGAGGTTTGAACTTCCGGCATTCCTCATAAATGAATGCACACATCTCCATTCTGGTGAACCTTTTAGCCTCAGATTGAAACTGGAGCAAGTGAAGACTGTCATATTTTCTTGACAGTGACTCGTGCTCTTCAGAGTGGCAAAATTCGTTGTCATTTCTGTTCGGCCTCAAATCAAACTGCCATGGAGTAGATTCCCTCCCATAGTTTCTAGAAAATTTTAGAGTTAGCCAAGGGGGTTCGACGGCCGAGGGTGTTAATGCACTGCAGCTGAGCACGTTAAGCAAAAGCTCACACTGCTTAACTGAGGGGCCCTGGCTTCAAACCCCAACCTTGCCCGTTTTGATCTGGATCAGCATCATACTGGCATATGGTCGTGTATCACTACTGTGTGATGCACGTTAAAGATTCCGAGCTAGCAGTCATACCTCACTAGCTAAACGCAAACAGCAGAAAATATTGTTTTAAACTGGAAAGAGGCTCTGCTTAAAGGTTGGCTAACCAAGCGCGGTCTGGCTAACCAAGCAGCTCCAATAGAGTCTGTCAACAAATCGTGACACCCCTCTTTATGGTTGCAGCATGTGCCTTGTCTTTAGGACAGTTCCATGGTACGGTCCACATTTTGGAAATTTTTTCCCCTCCTGCAAACATGTTAAAGCGTAATTTTATGTCGGCTGGAAGATACACGAGAGATAGAAATTATTTCTCACGCAGACGTATGCACTGGATTTGAGCCATAATGCATCGTGGGTGACATTTAAAGGGACATTGACAGGGTATCTATGCTCACCGAGGTTTTTATTTCAACATGACGTACGAGAGCCCAACTACCCAGGACACAATTTGTGGCTCAAAATTCGTTTTCTTTCCGCCTGTAAACAGCCGGTCGAGAATAGGCCGATTTCAGTCGTGCTCACCCTCTCTTCCATGGTCACGTGGCATTCAAACTATGTGCACAAAATATAATCAAAGTCGTGGGTCATCTAAAGCAGACATTCAATATTTAAAATAGAAAAGAATATGAACCTCATTTTTGTGGTTTCCAAGAAGCTGCAAATACGTTGATCAAAAAATATTTTGCACAGATCACAGGAAGTACACATACACGTCATTCTCACTATGGCGACGTACCGTGGGCTGGACGACACGATGGCGTAGCACGACGGACCAACATTGCGACAGATATGGTGCCGCTACTTCGGAACTGTCGCTCGTGGTACCGGCCCATTGATCTTCAAGCGTAGTACATCAAGCGGAAGGGATACAAGTGCGAAACAATCGCACAACCAACGGTGCAAGCAACTTCACCGTCGTCGTTGTCATCTGCTTCACATGCAAAAGCAGAGAAAAAAAAATGCAGTCAGGTGTAGCCACGTGACTTCTGGCATCTCTCCATGCTCATGTTTCAGTTTCGAGCAGTTGGATTTTCTTGCTTTATTAAAAATATATGCAACTCTGTAGCAAAATATTGATTGGGTAGTCAAGTCTCCTGACACCATATTGAATTGCCTGGCAAAAAAATAAAACAAAACAGTTTTGAGGGGGTGTCAGTTTTAGCGCCTATTTCTTTCTGTAGACGTAATCCCTTTTATGACAGCAGCTCACAAACACCAGTCTTTTGTCCGTAACTGCAAGAAAAGAAATTTTAAAATAAATGAAAACTATTTCCCAATACCACCTGGTTGTTGGGGGCCCATAAGTAGCAGTGTCACGGCACGGCGTGTCCGATGGAGGCACCCGGGAACCAGCGGCGCTTGGCACACCTCTCAGTTCTAGTACACCATACCCTCGAAGGCGGGATTGTAACGTGTTGACGATAAAACTGGCGCCACCTTGTGATAAAGATCGTAATTATGGCACCCTTGGCCGTTTATGGGCCCGTGAAGTTGTGAGCGTGACGTCGCGGGGAAATATCCGAGATGCATCGCGCTGCCTCGATGGCCGGTTTCGAAGCGCTCGCCAGAATCCGGTGGGACAAAAGATATAGCCATCCGCTGAAAATACAAGCGTGTGATTATTATTAGCGAGCTGTCAATCGAAGGGTCGTCTGGTGGCGCCGCTGGCAACCAAGTCGAGGAGAGGACTTTATCTGGTAGCTGCAATGTGCGCCATGTCCGCACCTACAGTGTTTGCACGATTGTAATGCGCAGGTATATTTAGCGCTCAAATATTCGGAAAATAACTTGATGCCGATTGTACCACGCAGGTAAAAAGAGGAAGGCTGAATAGTGTTTGCACGACTCTAACACGCCCCCAATTCTAATGCGCAGGCAAGGCCGAACACATACCTGATAGAACAGATTTTATGAAACTCATGCCAATACAAAACTAAATACCGTGCACTAGTCGCCGTTGTCAGAGTGCGACAATGGTTCTTCGCTGTCCACAAACGTTATCCTTGCTTTCGTCTAAAGCGTTTTAGGTGCCGCTGTTCTTGCGCTTGTACGAGAGCACGACCGTTGCCTCTGGGAAGATAGTCTTCTAAACAACTTCGCAAGCTCGTCGGGTCGCTGGGATTGCGAGGCCACGCAGTGCTCTTTTTCCGCCAGCGGGATGGCCTTTCATTTAAATAATGCCTCCTATTTGAATTTCTTTTCTTTTTCCATTTTACGACGACAGACACGAGTCCGTAGACGCGAGAATGCACGTGATGTGGATACCAAAGTGGTGAATGTAAATAAACGGTCATGATGGCGATGGGGCTAGCCACCTTATACCGAGTATTGCAATTTTCTTTTTGAGTTTCGGTTTTCGGTTTTGATTGTAACACGCATCTATTTTCGGACACCGATTTTGGCAAAAAAAAAAAAAGTGTGCGTTACAATCGTGCAAACACGGTATGTATCTTGCAGCATGATTTTGACTGATGAAGTTTTTCCGATTTGATTTGTCTTGATCGGCGACCAAGTTGTTTGAAACCATGAGATGAGAATTCAGGCAATACCTTAGTTGTTATCAGTCTTTTGCTGCTTTCCTGCGAATATTCTTAGTCAGTTTTACTTTCCTCCTGGTGTAGAAAGAAGACGTCGTCGTTGAAAAGCTGTACGAAAGCACGGAGGAAGGCAAGAAGGTCACGAGAAACTCTGGAGAAAAGTTCCTGGCTGTCTTCAGGAGGGTGGAAGATTCCTATGTTCCTGGACAAAGTGATCTCTAGCTGGACAGGTTCCAAGGCAAGAGAATAAAGCTGTACATTATGTATGAATCCATCCTGTAGAACACATGTCTAAGCATTTTATCATTATGACAGCTCCAGTTGTGAATCGGTACGCATTTGCCACACAAACCTTTTTTGCTTACATCAGTTGGTGGCAGTCAGTTCTGAAAGATTTTGGGGGGACTTCAGCCCCGTAAGCTCTTTCCCTCCCCCAGGCTCGCTCGAGCATTTTGTAGCGGTTTCAGAAGCAAGAAAGGTGGTGATTTGCAGGTACAATAGGGTGATTTCAAGTAACAAACATCCAGCTTGAACACTTGTGGGAATGTTTCCCACGGTGCTATCTTTCCCCTTGCATCGAGCTAAGTGTAATGGCCTGTCCACATACTTACGTTTGCTTAAAGCAGAGTTCTTGCGATGACAAGAGGACACACAGGCATGCTGGTGGCATCTACGGGGTGGCCCTGGAACTGAATTTCACTAGAGCGCAAGTTTTACGGTATTTGCAAGATGAAACATACATACCATCTATGAGAAATGGTCATTTATAACATTGTCAAAAGGTTTTCAAGCCAAGAAAGAAAGAATGATGTGCGAAAAAAAAAATGAACTCTTCCCTTGCATTCAACTAAGTGTACCCTCGGCTGACTGGGTAAGGGTGAAGATGATGAAAACACACAGCCTCTGATATTTTGGTTCGAATATTCGGCATCTGACATATTTTTCCCACTCTGGTCCGCAGATATTTAAAGGTTGAAATTTGATGCGGTGTGCACTATACAAGGATTTTTTTTTTTTTATAGATCATTCACTATATGAGATGCGACTGGTATTGTGAATGACGGAGTATGTTAATGATGATTTATGTATGACGCAAGCTTCTCTGTGAGCTAAGGAAGCAGGCTCTTGTCAAGGTGTGCTGTGTATAAGTATGTTTTATGCACAGACTAGGCCCTAGGTGCAGATTATGCACAGCGTTTGGATTATGCACTGGGTGTGGACTGTGGTCTGGAAAATATGATACATTACCAGGTCACGAATGTCAAGCTTGTGCTCGTGCAGCAGTAAAAATTAAAAAAAAAAATAATAATGGAAAAACAAAATTGCAGCTGTTTTTAAAATTTTGGTCAAACCAGCATACAGTGAAGATAATGCAAACTCTGATGTTTCATACTTCCGGTTAATTCGAACGAATTTAAAAATTTTGGTTGTCCTGCTATGTTTTCAATGCATTTATAAGCTGCTTAGTTCAAACAGCGTTTTCGCTTAATTCATACTATTTGTTCATTGCCGAGCACCTGTGTACTGTGGGAAAGCAATATCCGCGAAGCTCGCGGGCATTGCTTTTCTGCAGTATGCGGGTGCTCGGTGAGAAACGCACTCGATGGGAGAAACCCACTGCGATTATGCAAGCAGTACTGTCCTAACAATCTGCTTTCATTATTCGTGCTTGTTTTTTTTTAATTTTTTCTGACGGGGTTAAATTCGAGATTAAAAGAAATATATAGATGTAGAAAGCAGATCTATAAATACCTTCGACTAGGATAGTTGGGCATCTCTCCAGGTCTCATTTTATGTCAAATGTGTCATTCACATGCCACCCCAAGGTAGGCATTAGACTTTCTGAGGCCACAGTTCACAGATATAGCTATGTTAAAACTAACTGAGCTTTGAAGTGGACAAGTGCAAGGTTGGGAACAACCTTCCCGGGTTCAGCTGAATTTCGTTTAAGCACGGTACAACGGTAGTGAGAGGCTCGGAGAAACTATTTGATATTCGATTAGAAAATATTCGGCCCAAACCACTATTTGCTTCGAACTTCCCCAGTGTTTTACGTGTGTGCCTGCTTATAAATAGACCTGTGTAGAGGAAAGTGTAAAAAAATCTGCTTGGTATGTGTAGCTATTTCTATTGCAAATCGCTACTTTGCCTCCATATTTGCATATTGCATATTTAGATTAATTTCTGAAAGTTCAAATTTCTGTTGTTTCAAACTAGTCTGTGGGTTCCTGAAGTTTGAATTAATGAGAGTCGACTGTATGTAGAATTGCTGCAATTTCCCCAAGCGGGGCCAAGTCATTTTCTTTTGCCTCTTTTTTTTCTTGCGATGCCTCGGAGATTTTGTGTGCACAGGCCGAGGCCACAGAGCAGTCCTGTGGGGAGACTCGTAGCACGTTGACACGCAATGCCTGCAAGCATGCACAGTTCGTTGGCGGCACAGACGTTTGTTTGGCCGGTGGCCACCTCTGCTGCCTTCCAAGTCTCAGAAACTTCGAGTTAGCCTCTGCAAGAATATTGAAACGAGGTGCTTTCAAGAGCTCAACCAACAAGGGACATCTGGCCTACCCCAACAAAGAATGAAGATTTAGAATTAGACCGCTTCAGAATTCTCGATTAGCAGCCAAAATCTTTTGCCACATAGCACCAACACCTCAAGCCTTTGTCAGATAGCAGGCACCTTGACCAGGATTCGAACCCACCATCTGGGGATCCGCTAAAAGGCACCTCAATGTGGCACTACAATGCTGTCTGGAGCACGTCTTTGACTAATGTTTTCACTGCATCCACCCTCAATTCACTTCCTCGATTTCTGCCCAATGACAACATAGAAGTTTCATGCTGTCGCCTGTTGCGATCCTGGCTGCAGCCAGACAATCAAGGAAAACCAAATCAGACACGAGTTGGCACGCCGCGACAACGGCAGCCTTTGCGTTCGCTCGCCTTTCTCGCCAGCATACCTACAACCAACCCCGCCAGGATCGCGACATCCGACAGCATGATGCACCGGCTCCCGTGATGCACTTCATTGCCACTTCGGGACTGTTTTCGATGCACGGGCAGGATAGGACGGTAAGACATCCCAGGTACCGTAGTGCCACCAAGATGGCCGTAGGCTTGTAAGTAATTCTGTAGGTTGTGCGCAAGGCTTTGTTACGGTTTCTACTTCTATGCTCTGTTTCACGATAACCTGGCGAACTGTGGAGGCCACAGCCCCCGCGACCCAATCAGAGCATCAAAGCGAAGCACGTGACGCCACCTCACGGGAGTTTGTGTCACTGTGCCAAGGAACCGGCTGCCGTCTGCTGGCCAAGAGTCGTCTGCTGCGAAACCAACCAACTTTGGATGAACGTCTACTGCCGCAACATTGCCGTCTGCTCAAGTAGCAAGCTCTTCGGGAACAGTTCATGAGACAACCATACGCTCAACTTACCCACGAATCTGTGGCGGGTGCTAATGCCAGGGGGACGTTTTGAGCAGAAGCGGTTGATTATACGGCTGGGATCGCCAACGGCCACGGCGCTACAAGGGGAAAAATATCGGGAGATTTTACAGCGGAGCTGTTAAAGGCTAGTTTCCCCAGGATCGTGTCCGCCGGATTAGAAATGTTGTTTAAATATATTCGAAACATCATAAATTTGTCAATATTTATTCCTTATTTTTTATATGTTCTCGATAGAGATGGAATCGCGCGAGTCCAATTGTCATTAAAAGAAAAAGAAACCTAGAACTACTTTTCGTCTCGGAGAGCGCTGTTGCTGTGGCGGGAACGAGGCCTCCTGTGGCCTCGACCATGAAGTGGTATCACGTGACTTGCTCCGACACTCTTATTGATTCAGGGGGGCCGCAGCCTTCACAGTTCGCCAAGTTATCGTGAAGCGGAGTATAGGAAACAAATTCCTGCAGGAAAGAGTGTAAACTCCCTATAAGGAGAACTAGACTGGGAGTATGTTACACTGTACTAAGGGTCCATACCTGTTAACAGTAGTTTTATTTGCAGTATAAAGTTCAGTACAAATGTTCCAAAAAGGCATCGAAAATAGTTAATTGCACAAGCGTATTTGTAGTTGGCATCATAAAAATAGTAAATCTTATGTGTATATTGCACATTGAAGCGTCTCGACAGCGTACTTGGTTAAGTATATATAAATAGTTTAAAGTAATTAATTCTCCGGGAATATTAGATACGTCCTTATGAGGCCAACTCATCAACGTCACCAGGTGGATCATAAAACATGCAATAGCTGAATAAACGTGCAACAAGTGTAGATACTTTGTTAAACAATGAAAAAGTTTGGAATGCCATATTCAACTAACCTCCGTTCACAGTTTCAAACATGCAATAAAATGTGTTTTTTTTTTTCTTCTATAGATTACCGACATTAGCAAAAAATCAGTCCTTTTTTCTTTTTTTTCGCCGTGAAATTGCAAATTCTGTTACAATGTTTCATGTAAGCATTCCTTTCAGCTTTTAAAAGGTAACTATATCAGAGTTTCAAGGCATGCTAGCCGGTGCATATTAGTAACAGAAGAAAACAGCACAGAAAAGACATGAGGACAGTAGACAAAAGACACAAACCTAACGCTAACTAACACTGACCTACAAACAGTGCTGACTTACGAGGGCAAAGAAGTCTCTCCTTAGCAACGACGACTTCACGCACTTTAAGATTGTAAAGAGAGGTATCGCCAAATCATGTCCGATAGCTTCTTTAACAATAATTTGTTTTCATAAAAGTTTCAAAGCTACATGCTTCAGATCAACAGGCTGATTTCAACGGGTTTCCCTAAGGATGTGATAGTAGAGCTGGCAGAATCGCTTTTAACTTTCTTCAGACAAAGGCCTAGTACTTTAGTGACAACGCTAGGCGGAAACCTACATCCCGACCAGTGGTAATACCGTGTCTTCATAACCTTTCCCATAGGATTAAGAAGGCGGCAGATATAAAGTTCTATAGTCTTTTCGGCTCCTTCAAAGTTGTCTCACTTGTGTGCTATGATTGAGAGAACAAGAAGAAAACGTGTAAAGTGTGAAATCAAACATTTTTTTTTTTTTTAAATATGTCGCATGCACAGTAAGAGTTCTGTATAAAATATCATTCTCTTGCATTAGGGTCTACATAGGACAGACAGGTAGATGCATAAATGTTCGAGCTAGGTAACAACCTCAGTCTTTGAGGTCTATGCCATCGGGTCACCTGGCAGTTCACAGCAATAGATGTGGTTGCACACCTATGTTTGAACAAATTAAAAGCTTGGCAAGACATTCCCAAATTTTGACTAGGGAAATTCATGAGGCATATTACATTCGTCTATATGGTCCTGATGTTTCTGTTGGTGCAGAGTCAGTTACGGTGTGTAAGGAAGAGTTTGAATTAATTTGAGAATGGGGAAAATAAGTGTGAAAGTTGAATTTTAGTTACATATTCTGTAGCACTTGGTTTTTTTTTATATTTTCAAATGACTGACTGCAGAAGTATCCTGCCAGTGAATGTGTCTTTCTCTTTTTATCACACTTAATTCCTTCCATGTATTGCAGAAGATGAGAAAGAGAACAAAGTCGTAAGTCAGCACTGTGTTTGTGTCTTTCGTCTACTTGTCCTTGCGTGTTTGTTTGTTTTTTGGACGGTTTTCTTCTGTTACCAAGAAGGTAACTAGTAATGTCCGTACACGTTTGAGAAATTAAGTTTGCGAACAAAGTAGTGAAGCTGAGAATTCATCGTACTTGGCATATATGAAAAGAGAAAGTAAGCAGAAATATCACAGGCCAAGCAGTGACATGAAAGTTGCAAACAATTCGAATAATTATTACATCGGCACTTTCCCACCACTTGACTTTCATGACTATCATAACAACTGTTATGTCGCATCATTTGTTGCCATTTCAGTTCGAGCATACGAAGAGTGCAGCTTACTTTTCCTTGTTGCCTTTGAATTACTAACGCAAGGTAATTCACTTTACTGTGCCCTCAACTGCATCAACCAGTTTTTGGTTGATGCTGTATGTTGCAATTTTTCACAAAGAGGTCTGATGGACACAAGTTACCAAAGTTTAAGTAAAGAACTAAAAAATAATTATCTTTTTCATCGTGCGGTGACCAATAAATATGTTTTTCTAAAAACATCCTTTTGAGCCTGTGTTAACATAAATATCACCATTGCCATTGTTTTGTCAAAAAGGGGTCCACCCTTTCATTTTAATTACACAAATTATTTCAACATAATAGGAAAATTGGCCTTTTTATGCTTGATCTTTCACCCAAGTGAAGTTAAAACTAAAATCATAACATTCAGGTGACCTCACCCTATTCATACGGGCCAATACCTAGACACGCAAAGTGAACTGCCCCGTATTACGAGACCAGTAACAAATGTTCTTTTCAAGCAACCTTGAACACTCGCAAGTGCAACACGTAGTGCTCCGACAGAGCGAATACTGCAGCTCAGCTACGAAAAGAAGCTCCAAGTATTTGATCGGCGGGGCCGGCAGTCTCTTTGCTATAAACTGTTTGCGCTCGTCGTTTGTTTGTTCAAAGTTTGCAGTTTGCTCGAGTCTATGGGAGAATTTGTGTTGGGTTTTGATCAAAACTATTCTGCAAGGTGTGCTCAGATGGAGGGATCGTCTGGAGAGCTTGGCTGATTGCTCGGCGTGGTGCTCCTCTCGGGAAGGGAGTTCCGGATTTCGTCCAGCTTACGCAGTTGCTCCTGAGGAACAGGGAGAACAAATTGAGAAGTACAACTGTTAGTTACTCGACAGGATATTTATTGATTTGCACCCTTAGGGCCCAGAGACATTACAGAGGGGGAGGATTATAAGTAGGATTTTGTGTTTTCGGAGTTCTTTCCGTCAAATTCGGCGTGTGTTTTTCTATGTTTTTTCTTTCTCGTTTTTTTGCCAAGCATTTGGAGCTTAATTTTGCAGTGTTTCCTATATAAAAAAAAAAAAAAATTAAAATATTAGTAGCTTGGTGTAAACATGTGCCAGATTCAAAAGAACATGGGCTTGTATCAAATAATGTTTCTTCACTTGAATTTGGTGTTGCCGTCGTTGCCACTGGCAATACTAATCTGTCCCGTGACAAAACTTGCGATACCTTAAAATTCCCAACCTCCTAGAGGTTGCTGCTGGAGGCTCGTTTTCATCCCATCCTATACGATCACCCTACCCCCTGCAGCGAAATTTAAAAGCAAATAAAGAAACTTCAACTGCCCTGCCCCCTCCCTTCCCCTTTCAACGAAATCTTTACAGTTCAATGTTACAAAAACGCAACTCCCAAGAAGCACTAACATTTTGATCCAAACTACAAACGAGAACAGTTGCTTTTCTCGTGACCCACGGGTAGAATGACCTGTTGTCCCAACTGCTGAATGAGCCTTGACGAGATAAGCGGTAAGACCCCTTTTGTCAACAATCCGAGATTTGAAAGTGAACTGGGGTGGCATTCACTCGGGACAGCCGACCATGCGCTCCAACCACATTTCATTGCACAACACCGTGTTTGTTTTGCATTGGGACATCGAAATTCCGAGTTTATCAAATAAATCCGAATTGACAACAGCTTTGCCAGCGGGTGTTTTTTTGGATTTATCAGAAAACACGGAACCGCGATTACAACATACAAAAGAGTTTCTTTCGATAACTACTGGCCTACATTTTTATGCACCAAAGAGCATAGCTATAGGGTAGCTTCATTTGAAATCGAACACACGTGTCTGGGTGGGCATTTTGATTTACCTCCACAAATTATATATTACAGCCCCATTTCCACCATAAACAAAACCACATTTTAAATTTCTTTTAGAAAAAGGATTTTTTTTCCTCTAATATTTTGGTGTGAAGCAAAGTGAAGTGCTATATTTAGACTGCTTGATTGTTGTACCCAGTTCTGTTGGTTGTTATGAATAGGTAAAAACGAAAACACACTAAATTTTCTTGTAAATGTCTGATGCATGGCCTATTTTATAACAGAAATAAAAAAACGCCAAACATTGCAACTTTGACACATTTTTTCTTTTGTGACATATTTGAAGCCTTGTATCTTGTGATTCTCACACATTTTGGCTTACTAACAACTATATGCAGGTAGGCCTATACAAGTCTCATCGACTGGTATCATTTTATTTTTAATTATTTTCACGAAATAACTTGTATACATTTTTTAATTTTGTCAAGAGATAAATTTAGCCATAATTTGAACCCACTTTATTAAAAAAGTGCCATTTTTTATTTATACCTCATTTTTTTTTCTATTTCTATTGTTCCCAATAATGTTAACTTTCTTTCGGCATAATCAAAGTTCCTCCTTTTTTTGTTGTATTTTCTGTAGGAGTACTTAAACGTACATACCTACACCCGAATCAACAGAAGGGTAGTTTTGAAAGTTGGCTTCACTGCAAGGTTTTTCACCTTAAAATGCTAAAGGCAGGGGGCTCGGACGTGTTTGGGGGTTGAAAGGGCGATGCAGTGAGTGAGCTAAAGCATATATTTATTTTTATTGTAGAATCGCCTGCCATGACATGATGATCCCGAGGCAAGCGAGGTAGGGGTGGGTAGGTGATTACGTCATGACTGGATGAGGTGATGGGTGCCAGATCTCGTGTAATCCACCAGTAAATCGTGGATGGTGTTCTAGTGTTCTGAGCGTTTGGGTTGGGCCCACTCATGTAGCGTCCTCGGTAGAGCACTGCACGGGCCGGAATTTCTAGGCCCGGCCCGACCCAGCTCGGTAGAGAGACGGCCCGGGCCCGACGGAATTTTTAATTTCTAGGCCCAGCCCGACTCGTCCTGGTAAAGACATTGCCCGGGCCCGGCCCTAGCCCGATAACATTGTAATATATGAGCCCGAGCCCAGCCCGAGTCGGAAAACGGGGACAGAGATTTTTTTTTTTAAACCATAAATATGCCGACTTAGAAGATGCATTTTTGAGAATGTGGGCAAAATATGCACATCATTTGCAACAGTCTTTGAACTCATGGCAGAGCAAGATTTCTTGAGACAAAAGAAGGAATTCTTTTTATTTGTGAATTTTTAAAACAGATATTGCACTTGTCGTTGTTCCATTCAATTCGTTTCACAGAAAACTTTCCTTCCTAAATGTTTTTGTGGAGAAACAATAAATTGTCTATTGACTCATTCTTCAGGCAGGTCGACCGCCCTGCTTGCATGACGTGGCCCTCCGCGCTAAAGTTCCGTTCGCTGCTAGGACTCGGGGATGCACAGGATGCGTTTGGATAGAAGGGGCAGTTTTGGGAATTCCTTCTCGTGCGCTCTCCAGAAGTCGCAAAGCTCAAACACTCTTGAGCATGGGTAGTCCTTCTTGCCGTGCAGACACTCCTCCAATTCGTCAGTGGCTACCTTGTCATCCTCCGCTTCACACAATTCCTGAAACAAACCAAGGCACCTTCTTTTCGAAGCGGGGTCTCGAACGTCATCGTCGGTGTCATCTTCATCTTATGTCATTGCTGCAGTGACATGGGCAAGTAGCTCCAGGACGAGCACATAGATTTAAGGCGCTCGTCCTCGGGCAACATGCGGAGTTGGCGGAACTGAGGCCAGAGAAATGTGGCGGTCTTGTGGAGGAGAGAAATTTTCAGCTTCGTGTCCAGGAAATGACGAGCACGGTCGTTGCTCTTCTTGATTTCCACTGCCTCTACCGTAGATATTGGAGCATGTTCAAGATGGTTCTTCAACATGGAATGTAAACCACAACCAGAGGAAGTGTTGTACATTTTTCCTCCTCGAGCGCATCGCTAGCATCTTCGAAGGGTAGCAGGAACTGGATTAGCTCGTCGAGTGTTGTCTTGTTCACGTTTTCCATCGCTGTATTGTTCCTTGACTCCAGTAAAGCTATCTCCTCGAACTGAGAGCAGACGGACTTTAGCATGGATACCTTTCGCGTATGCGGTTGCCACTTTCTCCTATACATCCGCGAGCACGGGAGGTTTAGGACATTGAGGTGATAAAAAAAATAAGAAATACTTGCGCTGTTAGATGAAACCTTGCACTTGTGACGACTGAGACGAGACGTCCCGGTCTTTGAACGAACGACACAGAACATATACTTTGGGCACAGACGTTCTGGAGTCTACGGCTGAGAGAAATTTTTCCCATACAGTCTCAGCAAGTTTGTAGAGCGTATACGTGATGCCAAGCTCGCCGATTGTCGAGGTTGCGTTTTTTCTTCTTTTTTTAGTTTGAACAGGTGGAAAATAAAATCATGTTGTACCCTGCCACTCGAGTGCCCTCGTTTTCTTGCCCCCACTCTCCCACTATGCTGGTGGAGTCCATACGTTTCCTTTTATCCGCTTGAAGGCTTTCTAACTGAAAGACGCCTTTTTGTTATTGTGAACGGCGCTGTAGTGACTTTGCACTTCACCTTTTTTGTTTTCAATGAACCTAGAAGATGAATCAGGAAACTTTTTGTTCTCAACAATTTAGAATTTACGGCAATTGACTGCCCAGGCACGGCCCGGACCGGCGCGGCCCGAAAACATTTTTGTTCAAGCCCGAGCCCGGCCCGGGCCCGAGAAAATACGTGCTACCCGGATCGAGCCCGGCCCACGGGCCGGGCCGGGCCGGGCCGGGCTCGGGCTTTCGGGCTGGCCCGGGCCCGTGCAGTGCTCTAGTCATCGGTCTGTCATCTTTTTAAAAATGGTGGCGGAGATGGGGGAGGTGGGAGGGTTGTGTGGACGTGCTCATAGGCGAAAATGTCTGCCCCTAACCCTCTGCCGTGCTGACATTACTTACAATGCATACCTTTAACACGTTAGGGAGCTCGTGTAACAGAAAGACCAATGTCGGTGGCGTGACGGGAAAATCCTGATTGGTCGACATGGTCATGGCGTCACAGCCACACGGAAAATAAACAAATGAAATGAAATGAGCTCCCGTGCAGGAATTTCAAACAACCCACAATGCTCACGTGAAACGTGACGTCACGCGTGGAATGAAGGTGATTAAAACATGACAAGTAATGTGAATTAAAGGTTGCCACATCTCCCAAATGATTTCTTTATAAAAGAATTCATTTGCCTTAAAGAAAAACTGAAGAATTTTAGGCGGGATTCGAACCCACAACCTTCAGCTGCGAGCCAGACACACTGCTGACTATGCCACGCAAGGCACGCTTGCACAGTGAATGAAAAGGCGATGCAAACGGGGCCCAATAATGCTATTGTGTTCCACTCTTAAAGGCGAAGCTTAAGCATCCTTCAAGATTTTTTTAATATAATGATTATTATTGTTGTTATTTTTATAGTTATTATTACTTAAGTTAGGGCACTTGAGTCGGGGTGCGTATTGGTGTTTATCTCGTTTTAATATGTAATGTTTTTATCCCTCATATTGTCTGTCTTCTTCGGATTTGTCATGCTCTTTTCCTCCCGAAGAGTGGACCGACTCAGTCCTAACGGTTTTTTCAACCAAAAACATGTCTACAAACGGCTGACTTGATGTTGTCACTAGTATTCCAGTCCTCTAACTGCTCCACCTTTTTACACAAACTTAAATTTGTGTCCGGTTTTAACAATGACTGCCGTTCACAGATTTGGTCGAGTCTCCAAGAAGAAAATGTATCAGACCTAACAATTTCCCATTATGAAACACCTTAACCCCAATCTGTAGAGGTCAGCTTTGTAAAAAGCTCATGGAGATCAGTTCTTGCTTTGCAATTTCATCTTTGAGCAAGTACAAAAACAGACAGAAATTAGTACAGCATACACAGGCACACACAGTTTGCTTTAAGTTGATCTTCGCTAATTTCAGACGGAGTGAATAAAATGGTGTAATCTCCGTTTTGGCTTGTTGAAACAAAGCAGGTCTCCCAAATAGACCTTATCACATATATTCTGATTACGACTTCTTGCAGTAATTTTTTACTTTCATAGCATGTTTCATGTTTGGAATTCGAATAGAGCAATGAAGATCGTACTTGAGCAGTACACATTGGCCAAGTTCAGCACTACACACTTACCTTCCCTGTATGATAAAAATGTCACAATTTTCACGCTCCAAAATGAGCCTGCAGTTGTGTCCACTTTCACAGCAGATATTTTAATGATCCAGGAATTAATCGGGAATTACCGTAATGCTGACAGAGGTTAGTATCTGAAGCTGGCGTGTCTCTTGACTAAGCAACGACTTGCCAAAATCTTGATGCCACATAGAGGCACAACTCACCACACGCAAAGAAGGAGCAATAAGCTGGGAAGTCTCAACTGTCTGGTTTTGTCTAATAAGCGCCAGTCACTAATTTCCTAAAAGCATTTCATCCGAATGCGCTTTTAGTCCGCTGCCGGGAACTCCTTCCTTAACGTCCTTGAGCATATCATGCTTGGAAACTACACTTGGGCACAAACTTGAGCTCAACTTACTGGCAGAGCACGCAGAGTTTTTAGTATCAAGGCACGCAAAGCAATTCTGGCCAAAGCACGTTTATACTTTCTCGCAGCAGCCGCTGTGAAGGGGCAAGGCATATCTCAACAAATCCACCTCGAGGTGCTTTTTCACAGAGCGAAGACATTCATTTTGGTATTTTTTTGTCTGTCAACAATCGTAAGAAGATTGTGAGTGGCCACCAATGATAAAATTGGACACGGGCAACTTCGACTCTAGAAAGCTGGAACAGAGGACTGGAATGATAGATGCAACACAAAGACCGCTGGTTGCAGATTTCGTCTTACGGTTTTTTTAAGAAGAGAAATATGGACGAGATGAGAGATGAAGAAATAATATACATACTAACTGATATAAACAAAACTATGCAGCCCAACTCAAGTGTTTTACTAACATCTCCCCCTTCAAAAAAAAAAAAAAAGAAAATTGTAGCCTTGTGGTTTTAAAACAGCAGAAGGGTAGGGGCAGACAATTTTGCCTGATGGGGGTACGCCCTCGCACTCCCTCCCTTCCCCTTCTCCACCTCCACTTTCTGTCACAACTTCAGCCCCCAGACACTTCTGACCCCCCTGCCCTTAGCATTTAAAGGCTAAATAACCTTGCAGTAAATTTGCCTATTCAGGTGCATGCATCTGAGCACTTCTACAAAAAAGAGGGGGATTTTGATTATGCCCCCAGAAAGGTAACATTATTAAAACAATAAAAAAATAAGAAAGAAAAACATTGTGCTTTTTTAATAAAGCTAGTTCAAATTATAGCAATTTTTTTACGAAATTTAAAAATTGATGCAAGTCATTTTGTGATAAAAAAATTAAACTAAAGTGGTACCAGTCGATAGTACATGTGTAGGCCATATGGGTGTAGTAATTAATCAAAATGTATGATGAATCCTAAGTACCAAATAAATAAATAAATACATAAATAAATACAGGGCTCCAAACATGTCACCAAAACGTCCAAGATGCAATGTTTGTCATTTTTTTTATTTTTGGCGTCAAATATCCCAAAGCAATTTAATTTAAAAGAACAAATAGGTAATGCTTCATACATTTACAAGTAAAATTACAGTGTGAGGGTTTTTGTTCTTACCTATATATAACGACCGACAGAACTCGGTATAAAAATCAAGCAGCCTAAATGTAGCATTTCACATTGCTTCACTTCAAACTTTTTGATTATGAAAATGGGGCTATAATATATATGATTTTTTAGGGAAACTCAAATACCCACTCCGCCACTGTGCGTTCGATTTCAAACGAAATTCCCCTATAAATTTTCTTTTTGTTTGGGGAGATATATTTATAGGTCATCTAAACATAAAAATTACGCTTGCAGCACAGCCCAGTTACACCTAATCAGCGTGATTCATGAATCCTCTCCAAATGCCTAAATTACAAGTATTGTTTCTTAAATCTGAAATTTAAAAATATAAAGTACAACAAAGGATGCACGCAATTTGTTCGGATGTCACGGTCTATCATATAAAAACTAACTAGTTTTATTTTGCAAATTTTACTGCAAGGTTAATGCTTTGACATTGACATTCACCAAATTCCATTTTTTTTTCTTTATTATTATTTTTTTTTTTTAGGGGGGGGGGGGGGGGTTATATTCTTGATGCGCCGTCGTGCACAATTCCACCTTGGACGAGCTTTCGAAGCGACATATGCAGAATCGCAAAGTCTACACAACGGGCGTAGCTTCTCTGCAGTGCACCAGTGCGAGTGAAGAAGCGCTCACAACGGAGCTAATTAAACTGCCCGTACAGACCACGAGAAATATATCAATGAGAAATATACCGAATACCGATGAGAAATATCATGAAAATTCCGAGTACTGAGTCATGTATGATACAAATTTGTAGTTAAAATGAAGATTAAGTAAAAACTTAAAAGAGGCGCCGATGTCGTGTTCGCACTGTGCCACGTGCAAGCGCGAACCCTACTCAAGTAAAAATAAAAAAATAAAAATAAAACAGCATTGTGGAACGCGAATTTGCCGTGTCTTCGATCTGTCGTATCAATTCCCGTGTCGTGCGAATGTCTAGTGGGTGTGTTTACTGCTCGTTTTTGTTGAAATATTTCCTGCACTTCCAGTAAGATCACCCGTGGGCCATACTGTTCAACGTTTATCCGTTCACATTATGGGTAGTCACGAAGAGTGAACAGCACCGAAACAACGAAGGCCAGGAAGACAGGGGGGTGCACAGACGTTTTTTTTTTCGGCGCTGTTCACTCTTCTCGACCACATGTTCCACTAACTCGCCCAACTTTCCAGCGTACTGCACCATGGGTACGCATTCGCTGGGGGACTTTACACATGTCTGCCTCAACCTGCTGCCCTCAAGATTTGAAAGAGGAAGAAAGTAAAATTTAGAACGTCAACGTAGTTGTACATTGACTTTTAAAAACACCCAAAGTGTGCATTGGTACTTCATACCAAAGTCTATTTTTTTCCATTAGAGAAGCTTTGTACAGGTATAACTGAAACAGGTAGTTCCTGGTGGAAGGCGTGTTAGATAATAAATTAATTTTAAGACCAGCAAGTTTTAGATTAGATTTAAGTTAGTAGTTTCTACAATTATTATACCATGATATTTTATTTTTGCTTATTCTGTCAAACTGAAGTGACGAAACTGATTTTACTTCAGACATTCATCCAAACTCCCTGATTTTTAAATTCAGTCGACAACAAAATTTCAGTTCACTAATCTTAAGCTATTGCTAATAACTGCTCTATTTTTCAACAAATATTACTCCGACACAATGGTCAAAATTGTTTTGCGAGTTTCAGGTGGAAATAAAAAACAACATTTAATTTGTACAAAATCAGTGAACCATGCATTTCAAAATACAAGGCACCAAATAATCGATCCGTCGAGCAATATTGAAAAAGATGCAAGGCCTATAGCGCACACAGATATGCTTGATCGCACTCACTTTGACAGCTTGCATATGGGCAGCACGTTTGGCATTGATGACTCTCATTGGAAAGGGGTTGAGCTCGTTGAAGGCTACCTGCGTGGAAACAAAAATACATATAGACATTCGTTAGGAAAGACTCATAGCAGAATTCCCTCTTAGATCTAAATCACTTGTTGCACATTTTTTGGGTACTCTAAGAAAAGTAGAGTAGTTGGGCTCCTATTAATATTTTTTAATTAGTAATTTTTTTTACTTAGATCGAGAACATTTCAAGATCTATGTAGAATACACCAGAGCTTGAGACACACCTGCACAACTAGTGAGGACAGTGATATCAAGACTTATAGTTCCATACTAACTTTCCACAATCATCATTTATTTCACTCCCTCTCTCTCTCTCTCTCTCTCTCTCTCTCTAGTATTTTTTTTTTTTTTTTTTTGCAAACGGTATTTGGAATAGAGGGAGAAAAAAATATAATAGTCACGTCCGGCGCATCAGTAGGGTCATTTATTTATTTACAGTGCCTACCAACAGCCAGAAGCCTAAAACGGCAGAGCACCAATCATAGCTATGATGGCGTCAAGAGTATTTAATGCCAGTAACGTATACATGACTGAGTATGAGGATGCACGTTGTCTGTCTAGCGTCCACCTTGAGGCGCTGTTTGCTTCCCAGCAGCTCTGCCGGACACGGGGTCATAGCTATGATAGCGTCAAGGTTGGTTTGCACATTTGCGTTCGTTAGCGCTGTAAAGCTTACGACGAAAGAGCACATTAACAAACTGGTGCCACCTACCAGGAGTCCCTGGATTACGGTTTTCCAGTATTGCGAGATCAAATATGCGCACTGTCCAGTGTCCTCCACTCATCTCTATGACAATCTGCTGCAGCGCAAGTGCGGCCACCGGACGGCCCTTTTGGGACACGGTAAATCAACCTTTTGGAGCGTTGCGGAGGCTGGGCGGCAGCGTGCTGAACACACGTTTTCTGCTTGTTCATCGTCATTTGCAAAAGAAGTTTGTTAAAATCCCGCGTAAACGGTGAAAATTGCCTTTGAAAACACGTGGAAATTTCTACGAAAGCGCAGCACCGCAGGAAAAAGGGGCAACTCGACAAACGCAAGTCTCGCCAGTCTCGTGGCGTGATCGAAGCTTTCTTGGCACTCCAAAGTGCTGCGTCTCTGCCTTCGCAAGCTTGGATACTGATCAAGAATCGACGCCGTGTGGATTTGTTTTGCGAATGCAACGTGCGTAAAGACATAAGTGCCTCTGGAGCAGCGTTTTACTTTACTCTTATGACTGTATTTGTAACTTGCAGCACTCCTGGTCCAGAAACAAGCTTGATTCAGTGGCGACGGAAGAGGGGTGGGGGGTGTGGTACGGCAACAGCGACAGATTGCACGCACCATATAAGCAGCGTTAAAAAAAATAATAAAAAAGAAACATTTTGCCTTTTTTTTTTTTTTTGCTTTTTAAGATTTTATTGACGATACAGATTGTCTGCAGCATCAAGGCAAAAGACCAGATGGTCCAACGAGGCCTCGATGCCGCTTTATAGTAGAAATAAAAGTTAATTACTGTCGACAACGGAACGAAATATCAAAAATGCTCTGATAAAATCACATTTTTTCTGCACTAACAATAGTATTAAAAAAAAATCGTGAATAACAAGTCGCAGACGAACAATTTACATCAAACAGTCACTTCAGTTTCAATTTTATCTTCTGTTTATGGTTCTATTCCTATCAAGGTTTCGTTCAGTATGCATTTAAATTTGTTATTGAAGTACTAAGTGTGATAAGTTTTTGGTCACTACACGTGTTTAGATAGTTCGGGATTTGATGCGCCGGTGTTTGTGTGGCTGTTTGTCCTCATTTTAGAAAGTATGTACCTATCATGCCGTGTGTCATAGTGGTGGTCTGGTCTGATGCAAAATGAAGGATACGTTGGTTGCGGAAGTCTCGAGTCCTGAAAAATGTAGGTTGCAAGTTTATATGTGTACAGTTGGTAAACATTTAATATTTCATGGTGTTTGAAGAGGAGGGGGACGCGCGTCATAGTAGTAGTGCAAAACTATCGATAGTACTTTCGATGTATCGATAGTCGCCAGAAATTTGACTATCTATAGTAAAAAAACTGTCAATAGTACTATCGATAGTCGATTATTAATAGTTCTGCGGCACTATCGATAGTATTGGGAAAACTATCGATTGTATCCATAGTCAATTTATCGCTAGTTTTGCATCACTACGTCATAGTCATAATTTTGCATTATACGCACAGATTTTTTTTTTTTAGTAGATGGAGGTTTAAAGTATTTGTTTTTGTTGTCTACCCCAGACAAGGAAGCAGTAATACAGTTTTGAATATATTAAACCATAATATAGTTGACGCTTTGGCCATTCTGGTAATATATGTTAAGCAGATGAAAGTAAGCCTATTGATTTTGAGATTTCATTTCTTACAGTATTCACATGGCATGTCCAATTTTAATGCTCATTAAACCAAACTCCAATAAATTTGTGGAAATTCACCCTTTCAATTGTGGTGCCTTCAAATCTCAGTTCAATTGTATTGTTATTTGCTCCGTTCTTTTTTTTTTGTATTTAAAATTAATCTTTTGCCGCCAGCCAGGCTGAGAGCTGGCGCAAATATTTATTCGCTTTTTTCACTGACTCCCTAAGATCAACTCCATAAAAAAAAACGTATTAGTGTTGTCAGCGTACAATATTAAGCCTTCAGGACATGATATGTTAGGTATATCATTAATGTAAATTAAAAGCAGTAACGGTCCCTGGGGAACCCCATATTTTATTGATCCTAAAGGTGATTTTGTGTCATTATATACTATGTATTGTTTACAGGAAGTGAGATAATTTGCTATGAGTACATGTGATATGCCTTTATGCCATATGGGTCATTCCATGTCAAACGTCCCAGACGTTGCGCTCGACCACCTTCGATTTCTAAAAAAAAAAAATTCATGGCCTTTTGCCGCATTGTCCGTAGACATGCCCTAAAATATTTTTGACAAAAAAAAATTTTTGATCGCGTGAGCGCGGTTTTAACTCTCAAAAATAGCGTGAAACTAAGTATCACCATAATTTATGAAAAATCAGCTTTTTTATGAAACACCCAACAATATTTTTTTCTTAAATCTGCACTGCTTTCGACTTGCAATGTGGTTGGGCTTGTGCAGTTTTGTTTAATTTAAATATTTTTAAAGAATTTGTTTTGAAAATTATGACATTTTTGTTATTTTATTAAAAAATATCTAATTGCTCCGTGGACTCAGTAGAACTTTTTACCGGCTGCCCTGCAGGTATATAATCTATAAAAAAATGTTTAAACCGCTCAATTAAATATCTCGCAGTAAACAAATCCTCAAGTTGCCAAAAAGTGTGTTTTGACGCATAAACAGCCGTTTCTTTCACCCTGAGGTGGTCCAAGTAAAAACAAAATATGGTGGGTTTGGAAGAACAATCGATAATCTTGATTCTGAAAGTTTAATAAAAGTAATTTTCGTTTAAAGCGAGAAAACAATTTTTGAAGTTGAACTCTCGCACCACAACCCGGCGATTAGGCATCGCGTTTCGCAGTGTGAGGAGCTGCCCTCGGATACAAAGGGCACAACGGGCCTGCTATGTCTACACACTGGCGGCACCTCCAATTATCAACACGATGCCTGCCGTTTCTTCCCTTGCAGCTGAAAAGACGGACAAGGGGAAGCGGCAGCAAACTCCGTTCTTTCTTTGGACCTAATCGTGTCAGCTATCGTCGCCGGTGGCGTGCTGTGCGGCGAAGAGGCGTTAGGTAGCGACACCGGGTTGTGGTGCGAGAGCTTGACTTCAAAAATTGTTTTCTCGCTTTAAACAAAAATTACTTTGATTAAACTTTCAGAATCAAAAGACAATCGATTGTTCTTCGAAACCCACCATATTTTGTATTTTTACTTGGGCCACCTCAGGGTGAAATAAACGGTTGTTCTGCATCAAAACACACTTTCTGGCAACTTCAGAATTTTTTTTTTTTTTTACTGCGAGATATTTAATTGAGCTGTTTAGACATTTTTTTATAGATTATATACCTGCGGGGCAGCCGGTAAAAAGTTCTGTTAAGTCCCTGGAGCAATTAGATACTTCGTAATAAAATAAAAAAATATGTTAAAATTTTCAAATAAATTGTGTTTTTAAAAAGTATTTAAATTAAACACAACTGCACAAGCCAAACCACATTGCAAGTCGAAAGCCTTGCAGATTTAAGGAAAAAAATATTGTTGGGTGTTTCATAAAAAAAGCTGACTTTTGATAAATTATGGAGTGATACCTAGTTTCACGTTATTTTTAAAAGTTAAAACCGTGCTCACGCCATCAAAAACTTTTTTTCGTCAAAAATATTTTAGGGCATGGCTACGGACAATGCGGCAAAAGGCCATGAATTTTTTTTTTTTTTAGAAATTGAAGGTGGTCGAGCGCAACATCTGGGACGTTTGACATGGAATGACCCATATGTTTCAAGTTTTTTAAGAAGCATGTCGTGCTTCATGGAACCAAAGGCTTTGCGAAAATCGATAAATAAGCCAATTGTGAAGAGCCGATTTTTAATATTCTCTATTATTTTGTCTCTAATATCCAAAAGTACGAGTTTTGTTGTTTTCCGTTTCTGGAATCCATATTGTTGTTTTGTTATGCTATTATACCTACGGAGAAGATTCTGAAGCCTTTCGTTAATTATTTTTTCAACTACCTTTGAGAATAAAGGCAACACCGAAATTGGTCTATAATTCTCCAAGTCATTTTTTTTAGCCACCCTTACTTATTGTTGAAACCCTTGCAATTTTTAGTTCATTTGGAAAGGTACCACTTTCAAGTGTACTACTGCATATATGAGTAAAGGGAGCGATATAAGTGCTGATACAAATTTAACAGGTATTGTTTTTAAGTTATCAACACCACAGGCTGGTTTGTTTTCTTAAAGACATCAGGGTTGTTATTATTTCTTGTTGAGTTACAGGAAATAAAATAATTGAATTGGGGTTGCTGTTTTTAAGGTATGTTTCCGGGTCATCGGATTGATTTGCTGACGCGGCTTCTCCTGCCAATAAGAAATGTGTGTTGAATTTTGTCGCCAGCTGAATCCCAGATAGGGTCTATGGTTAGGTCTGGCAGGCAGCAACCTCGTTTACCGTTTCCCATATCTCCTTTGGGTCATCCTGTACATCTCTAAACTTAAGCTGAAAGAAATTTCGCTTTGATTTTCGAATGTCAGAGTTTAATTGATTTCTATATATTTTAAATTCCGAAAAAAAAAAAGGGGGGGGGGGGGGGGGTCTTATCTTGAGTTTTGACGAATCAAGAGCATATCATGTTTTTTTTTTTCTTTCTTCTAGATCTCTATACTGTGAAAACATTTTTTCGTGATGCAAGGTTTCCTCATCCTTTTATTCGGTTTCTTTGATTGCAGTGGAAACGATGTCTCGTAGCAGCTAAGTATGGTTTCGAAAAATATGTCATGCCATTCTTTTTTTTTTTTTGTTCGAAAACCTACCTTCCTCCACAGCATTGCTCTACTTCTGCTGTCATATGATCCATTCGAGTAGATTTGGAACTTAGCCATGGTAAATCGTGCAAAATAGTAGCCACTGTTTTTTGTTTTTGTTTTTCCTTTGCTGATAGCAATTTGCCGGAACAGTTGGGCGATCCAGAAGACATCTACGCGCGACACACCTTCAAAACTGCCACGGCGTCGATTCTAATAAGTATCCAAGCGTGCGAAGGCACAGAGATGCAGCACTTCGGCGTTCCAAGGAAGCTTTGATCAAGCCGCGAGACCGGCGAGACTTGCGTTCGACGAATGGTGCCTTTTTCCTGCAGTGTTGCGCTTTCGTAAAAAAAAAAAAAAAAAAAAAAAAAAAAAGTTTCACGTGTTTTTAAAGGCGATTCTTACCGTTTACACAAGGTTTTAAAAAACGTCTGCGGCGAATGACGACGAGTGAGCAGACAACGTATCTCCAGCACGCTGCCGGTCAGCCTCCGCAACGCTCCAAAAGGTCAATTGTCTGTGTCCCAAGATGGCCTTCAAAATAGAGATCAGTGGCACTGTCTATGAGAAATGGTCGCTTCTACCATGGTCCGAATTATTTCAAACACACGGCTGCAACGCGGTCGGCCATATTCAAACGCGAATGTACAATTCAGCAGTCGCTGTAGCATCTGCAGCACAAACTGCACCAAGCCAGCGTAGCGAACATAACTAAACAGCGGCAGCGGAGGTATAGAACTCTCCAAAGCTTCGCAACGCCGCCGTGATGCGGCGCCACCATCCCGCTCCACGCCGTTCCTCCTCCCTCAAACGCCGCTCATTCACCGCCTCCGCTCCTCCTCGTCATCCTCCGGAGGCAACTTTGGAGCCCACAAAAGAAGCCCACAGTGGTTCTTGGACGTGCGCCGCGGTGACCACACGTCTTCTTTCCCTGCCCGACCCTCTCAGCGCTGACCGTCTCTTCGTAGCATAAAAGACGTAGGACTAGCGTCAGAGAAAAAACACCTTGCGGATTTTGTCCACCCTTCGCGAAAACGACCGGCGGCACGAGATGACCAAGTTGGCTCTCTACGGAACTCTGCTCGTCGCGGCGGTCTGCGTCACGCTGGCCGCTGCCGACCACCACGAGTCGCTCAAGGTAATGTGGGTTCTGGTTTTCTCGGTTCTCCTCCTTCCCTTATTAAAAACGCGCGGGTAGGCTCAAGGTCGCACAGTTGTTCCGGCCGTGTTCACGCGATGTCTCAGATGCGCGCATTTAAAGGAGAAAAAAGTTATAAGCCGTAGTCACACTGCGCATACATCACGCAAAAGACGCGGTCTGCAAACGTGGTGACAGAATCATGTGCAGACACGTCCCAGACAGTGTCCACAGTCTGTCTTTTGTATGAGGTAAGTTTGCAAAGTTGCGACTTTGGTGGAAACCTGCGTATTTTTTTGTGTTTTATTTTAAAGTTCCAGAGGGTTTTCAGCATGTTTGTTACAATAAAATTAAGATATATGTTGCCGACTCTTAAATAGAATAGTAGTGGATGTCACCAAAAATTAGAATGCGCAGAGTATTTGGCATTACTTGGAAATGGGGAAATTATCTTCTTCCATGCTGTGACACGCCTGGAGTGAACTGACAAGGCGGACAACCTGTCGCGCAGTAACACGAAGGTTTATAAAACAAATTAAGATAACACGCGCCACATTTTCTTTCCTTTTTACAAATATATAGTCGTACTGAAACAACATGCTGGCACGAATACTAATGTTTACGATCACACGGCGCCCGACCTGGCGCATGAACTAAAGACAATAAAGATGCACGTTGAGCAACAACATTCTGCGCACGAATGACGTTTTCTCGTCGCTGTTTTCGCCGATGAAACATTACAGTTGTGAGCGAGGCTTTTCTGGTGGAGATCCGACCGAAATGAACCGGGGGAAGAGTGCTGCTATACATCTGCACACGCCCTTTTGGACAGTTTCACTTTTGAACACGCAAGATCCATACCCTTTGCCGTAAGGTGTGCACGTTTGGGCTTTCTATTCAAGCTTGACCGACTTCAGCTAGATGTTACAAGAGACAATAGGAGTCCTTCCAAGATTCAAACGTACGACAAAAAAAAAAAACAAAAAAAACAGCAAGAAATATGTTTATTTACCGACTAATTAATTAGTTCGATGTTAAGACAGCGTGAGATTAGTATATGCCAGAGTGGCGACATTGTTACATACACGCCGTAGATGAGAGAATTAGCCAGTGCAGTACCACTGATAGTCTGGGGTTTTCAACGTGCATCACGCTGTAGTGATACACGTAACACGACCACAGATAGGCACGATGGCCATCTTCATTCACACCGAGAGCCCACGACGGCAACTCTATCTTGGGACTAGCGTCGATGGCTCAAGCCCTGGGTTTACGCACTTCGCCCTTTGCGTTTTTTTTTGCCAACTCGGTCAGCGTGGAGAGGAAACGTTCTCGCGGCACAGATAGGTACGATAGCCATCTTCATTCACACCGAGAGCCCACGACGGCAACTCTATCTTGGGACTAGCGTCGATGGCTCAAGCCCTGGGTTTACGCACTTCACCCTTTGCGTTCTGACGTAATTTTTTTTGCCAACTCGGTCAGCGTGGAGAGGAAACGTCCTCGCGGTTGACATAACCCACCGTCGACAGGGTCCCACCGCTTTTTTTTAACAACTGGAGCGGCGATGACAAGCTCAAATCGTAAACTCTCCCGCAATCTTGGAAGAGGTCCAAGGCCGCAGCTCACCGTGACCTCCTTTGGAAAAGAATGGGAAGTTTCCTTTGACAACGGACTCCCCAGCCACGTGGTCCGTCGTCCTGCCTGCTTTCCGTCGTCCGGCTGGCTTATACATTTCACAACAGGGCAAAACGATACCGCAATGTTCATCCACCGCCGCTCAAAGGGTCGTATTTCAGAACCACAACTGCCGCAAACGGTAATGCGTGCTGCTTTAGGCACCAAAATGGCGGCGACCAAGCTGGCATGTAAACGAATGTCACGTGACTCTAACGGACGAGTGACCCTTGTGGCGGCGTCGGGTAATGGGAGAAAAGTGTGGCAATGCTCGTATACCATTCTAGTGACTATTCAGAACAACGGTCATTTTTTTCCGAAAGACATACCTCCGAAAATGCTGTCACTCTGCGAAACCTCGGCTCTCGTTCTTCCAAGGGGTCACTTTTTAAGAAACAGTGACGTCGCGAACTACGGTAACCGGACAAAAGCTCACCAGTTTTTTCACTGACCCGGACAAAAGCTCACCGCTTTTTTTTTTTTTTTTCGCTACCCTGTCGAAACACGGGCTGAAATAAAATGCGGACGCGATGGACATTGCACCATTTTTAGGTGAACTTGTACCCTATCCCAAGAAAGGGTTTACTACGGTTGATCGAATGCCATTTCGTCGAAACATGTTTTAGAGAACGGGCACGTTTTATTGAAGCACGGTTTAGAGAAATCAGAGCCTCAGTTTAGAGATATGCCGTTTATCGAAAAGGGGACGCTATTCTACTTCGCGCGTGTATCACTGGTGCGCGTGTTAACCCAAGCCCCCTGCAGCGCTCCCGCCGCTTCGCGGCGGCAGTGTGCGGCGGCTCATTACAAAAATGTTATCTCACCTGACTTATCCGTACACGCCGCTTCGCGGTGGCCGAATTCGATAAAAGGAGGCTCATCGCCTTTTTCTCTAGATTTGGCTTCTCTATAAGACCATTGTGAAATTTTCTCCTGGTGAGCTTTTCTCTGGGTCTGTTAAAAAATGGGTGAGCTTTTGTCCGGGATTCGCGAACTACAAGGGTGGGACGTTCACTATGCGGTTGCAGGACGAATGACGGCGAGCGGCGCCTAGCACAATAGTCGGCGCTGACGATGGCAATAAATGAGACGAGCTGCGAGCTCTTTCTTGAACTGCTGCTTAAAGGGATACTGAAGCGAAACTTGAAATACACCTATTATGGTCAGAAATAGGTTTAATATGATCAATGATATCCATAATTCATAATCGCGCGTTTGTATTTTGAACGGATGGCTATATTTTTCACCCTGAGGGGCCCGATTGGGCGCGCGCTCGAAAATCAGCCATCGGAGAGCCCGATGCGTCTTGGGATATTCAAAAAAATTGTAAGGGTGCAGGCGAGCTGGTGGAAGTTAACCATAGTTTTGTTTAACCCGAGACTGGGGTATTTCGGAAAAGGGACGAGAAGAAAAGAGGCCACAAGGAGGCGACGTCTCAAACACAGCTAAGGATTTTATTCCATCGTATGCACTTTTATACACACCACGTCCACACACCACGTCCCACCTACCAACCAAGTCGACCAATGACAACAATAACACCCGGAATACTCTAAGCCAAACATAGGCCCAAAACATTACAAAAGAAAAATCTTTCAGCCAGACAAAAGGACAAGATAAGCCTCCGAATACACAAAGTCGACAATGAACCGTTAAAAGGTTTTTTTCCCAAACCCGCAAACACACGGAACCAAAGGGAAAGAGGGCATACAAGACCTAATTTCACAAAGCCAAACAACAAACCATTAAACTAGCCGGTACTTAATCATCGAAAAAAAAAAAAAAAAAAAAAAAAAACCGGCAAACGGTCATTCTAACCCGCACTACACTTTGAAGGAAAGCGGAAGAGGATAACTATGACCCAAAAACACAAAAGGGGAGAATGCAAAAGTTCCAACCTCAACACACTTGAAAGAAGTAACAAGGAATACCAGAACAAACAATATGTCCTGCACCTGTACTGCATCTTTGTAGGCAGCAAAAAAAAAAAAAAAAAAAAAAAAAAAGAAAACGGGGGTTTACATCTTGAGGAATTTTCTTGAGCTTTCTCCTAGATGCATTGATGGCTGGCTAATACAATTTCCCATCGACTTAATTCGGACTGTTTCCTTCACTACCCTTTTTATCTCATTCTCCTCTCGATGTATTACCTCCGTTTCCGACCAAAACACCTTACAATTGTTACATATTCGGCGCATTTGTGACGTCACTTGTGCCAGACGGGAAAGGCTGCGGCGTGAATGTTGTGGTTACGAGCGTTGCCACTTGGTGGCGCGTCGACGATTTACAACCTGTGACAACCTGGCCGTTTGAGATGTGCAAGGGCTGCACGCACGCTGCACCACGGCAAGTCGGCAACCACGGCAGCACTGACAAAACCAGCTCGGAGGCCCAAAGCGAACTTACGACGAAAAAAGTGCGTACGACAAATTTGAAAGAAAACCCGTATTCTCGAAACTAAATTGTCGTACCTTTTGCGCAGGTTACGACAGCTCCGAAGCTGTCTTACGCATTTTTTCCGATCAAAGCCGCATGGCCGACAGCGTCGCTCAGTTACATGGTCGCGACGACCAACGGACATTTTTTTTCTACGTGCTCTTCTCGCGCGTCCCGACTTCAACCAGCAAGAAAAAAGGAAGGAGTACTTGAAACAGACCGAACAGACCACGACGAACAAGAACGCTGGATCCACAAACACCCGAGAAGAGCTACAACGGCCAGGATTCCACCGACCAAGCGAGCTCGGATAGTAGGCCTAGAGCAACACCGACTCGACGCACCGTTGCTCCGGCGATCCTTGGCCAAGACCGTCTGCCCACGACCGGCTGGCCTGCTGAATGGAATATGGCCGCGCGACCCTTGTGGACCCTTCCCGGATGAATAGTTTGATCCCTGAACTAAATTTCAGGGGTCAATCTTTTCCCCTTGGCATCTCGATCTCTTTGTTTTCCGAGGCAGCGGGGACGAACGCTGTCGTCGAAAAGGGACTCTCATTGATTCTATCTCCTTGTTTTGTGTGATAGAGCTCAAATAAACGCCATACGGATTACCTTCGCAACACGGTATGTACACTTTGTTATTAGTATGCCATTTTTATTCTGACACGACGCTACGTCACTGTCGAGCTATAGCAGTTCGTGGGAGCTGCGCGATGTCGGTCCAACCTTTCTTTGCCGAGTGTCACGTCAGTATCGATTAGCAATCGTGAAAGATCGGTCCCGAAGCGCTTACCGAAACGCGGTCTAAAACAACGAATCCAGCACTTCGATCAAACGCGCGCGTCCGCTCCGAGTGTGAACAGGTATTTGCGTGGCTCTTGCTGACACTCTCGTAGTTGAAACGTGTCTTTTTTAACGTCGGCTCGCAACTCGCAGCAACTAATACCGGCCGTGCCAGAAGCGTGCTCGCGTGTTGTCGTGCATAGAGCCGCAACGAGAACGAGCTCACTGTGGCCAACTACGCTTAGGCTTTCTCCGCCAAGGCTTTGCAAGCGCGTTCAGGCCTAGGCTAATTCTGCCGGCACGCCGTATTTCCGCAGAACGGCGCTGCTCCTATGCCACAAGTGATGTCACGAGAACTTCCCACCATCCACCAGATGAGAAGTTGAAATCGTTTAATTAGGTTTAAAATTAGTTCTCCTGTGTTTTACAGCGCGATATTGATATCTCCGAGGTGATGCCTGTCCCTAGCCCATATTTATGCAAAAATATGGGCGCTAAAATTTCGTTTCAGTACCCCTTTAAAGTTTGATTGACAGGGCTGTCGTCTTACGGTGTCCTCAATGTGACGTAATCTTCCATCACGTAGCTTTCGCGTTATTCAATACCTGTGCTATTCGTGTGTACCATTGTAATACCGGGTTTCCGGTCACAGAAAACCAGAATAAATAGCTGATGATTGTGTGACTTCAACGTATTTTTGGTACGTAAAGTAGGTATTTTGTCCCGCACGGCGCGACGCAGTTCGCGCGAACACGGCATCGGCACTTCACATTTCACCCGGGAAGAGTACTGTCAAATACCACATTTTGCCATCAAAGTTCACAGATTCCACCCGAACATTTCATTTTGCAATAGAATAGTTTGAAAAACCAGCGATCGCTTGTTCGTCCTGTGTCACATGCTGTACTCTTCCTTTTATTGCGACAAAGCTATACACCTTTTACACGAGGGCGCAGCCATCTTGAATGCCGTCACTTCAGGTATGCGGTAAAACATCGTTTTGATCTCTCCAGGCCGCTGGAAGGTGTTTACGAAAAATGCGGATTGTCACACATTCTTGCTTTACCTCACCTATATTTTCTCGCATATTCCAGGTGGAGATGTTTTATTTTTTTTTTTTCGAGAACGACAGGAAACAGAAAACGTCTATAGGCGCCGCAGGAAACAGATTCCGCGGCAGCACGTAAACGAAGATTCGGTCTAAATGAACCCTCAGTCCTTCGCTTGGGCACGGCCGCTCGACTGACTGGGCCATGCCAGTTTCGCACACGAACCCGCAAAACTTGGCATATTTTCTTAATCCGTGTCAACTAGAAAGGCATGTGAGGCCACATTTTCTTGTCTTCTAACGGACTCATTTCAGGAGACAAAACTGCGATCGTTCCAAGCACACACACAAAGTCCCGTAACGGAACGACACGGGGCAGGCGCGTGACCTCTTCTAAGAGGAAACGCGAACGACTGTCCCTAGCAGGACTCTTTTTTCTTTTTTCTTCGTCATCAAGTTCAACAGTCGCAAGGGGCCGTCACGGTGTTAGTCCGCGTGCGTTGTAAAAACCTCGTGTTTTCTTTTATGTATTTTTTTAGGCAAAGGGGATAAAGTGGTCGACTATGGTTGACCCAGATCGAGGAAATGCAGCGTCAGGGACGTTGCTTCTGAACAATGAACTGCCAGCGACGTCCTCTTGCAGTTTAATTGGACAAGAGCCGATGCTCGGTTTTGGGGGAAGTGAACGTTTGTTTAGATATACCGCCCTCTGAACAAAAGACTTGAGAACGACAAATATATATATATATATATTCTGTCAGTCGGGCAAAGTGTGGATGCTCGAAATAGTCCGAAAAAGTAGGGGCATGGCTTTGCGGCAGAGTTTGATTGGTTCCAGGCCGCCTTTCCTTTCGAAAGTTCTCCTCCTAGCGGGGGTGGGAGGATCGTGAGCTTGACTGTTTATTGTTCTCTCGTTTATCTTTACTTTTTTTATTATTATTTCTAGGCATCGTGTGAAAATCGCAGCTGTCGCTTTTATTTTAGCTGGCGGCTCTGTTTGCGGGGGGGGGGGGGGGGGGGGGGGGGTCGTTCGCTGCCGTCTTGCAGATGGCAGACTTTGGCTGGTATGTGTGCCAGGCCCGTTCGCGGGAGAGCCGAAATGAGGCTGATGGACTATGAATGAAAGGACAGGAAAGGTCTTCAGTCGTTCAGCCCTACAAAGTAGTCAAAATAGTACAACTGCAACTTGGATGACGAACAGATGTCGTTCCCAGGCGCAGAAGGACACATCGCGTAAACTTGACGCTGGTTGAGGATGACAGTCTTCCTCATCCGCGTGTACACGGGGCCGCCTTTCTAGAAACAGCGTCTTTGCTAAGACTGTAAAAAAAAAGCCTGCTCGTGCTCTACCTTTCGCAGTCCTTTCTTTCACCTAGTCTTACTAAGACTCTGGTCCTAGCAAGCCTCACATTTTGATGAAAAGATATCTTGCCAACAGCCGACCGACTTTGTTCACTAACATAGCGTAAACTTGACGCTGGTTGAGGATGACAGTCTTCCTCATCCGCGTGTACACGGGGCCGCCTTTCTAGAAACAGCGTCTTTGCTAAGACTGTCAAAAAAAAGCCTGCTCGTGCTCTACCTTTCGCAGTCCTTTCTTTCACCTAGTCTTACTAAGACTCTGGTTCTAGCAAGCCTCACATTTTGATGAAAAGATATCTTGCCAACAGCCGACCGACTTTGTTCACTAACATAGCGTAAACTTGACGCTGGTTGAGGATGACAGTCTTCCTCATCCGCGTGTACACGGGGCCGCCTTTCTAGAAACAGCGTCTTTGCTAAGACTGTCAAAAAAAAGCCTGCTCGTGCTCTACCTTTCGCAGTCCTTTCTTTCACCTAGTGTTACTAAGACTCTGGTCCTAGCAAGCCTCACATTTTGATGAAAAGATATCTTGCCAACAGCCGACCGACTTTGTTCACTAACATAAGCGTAAACTTGACGCTGGTTGAGGATGACAGTCTTCCTCATCCGCGTGTACACGGGGCCGCCTTTCTAGAAACAGCGTCTTTGCTAAGACTGTAAAAAAAAAAGCCTGCTCGTGCTCTACCTTTCGCAGTCCTTTCTTTCACCTAGTCTTACTAAGACTCTGGTCCTAGCAAGCCTCACATTTTGATGAAAAGATATCTTGCCAACAGCCGACCGACTTTGTTCACTAACATAGCGTAAACTGGAGACACGGTACTTGTCTTCTAACGACGTTGAGTTTGTCGGCTGGCAGGCCGGCGACATGAAATGTCATTCTAACCAACGAGATGTTCTCGTAGTGTTTACGGAACGTGTTGGCCCATTGTAATCTTATCTAGATTTAGTGTCCATCTAGTGATGAGCTGTGTTCGTAACAACCAACCGACTTTGTTCGCAGACATAACGTAAGCTGGAGACACGGCACTTGTCATCCAACAGCGTCCAGCTTGTCGTCGGCTGGCAGGCTGGCGACAGGAAGTGTCATTGAGGCCAACCACAAGATGTTCTCGTAGTGTTTACGGAACGTGTTGGCCCAGTGTGATCTCACCTAGATATTTAGCGCCCATCTAATGATGAGATGTGTTCGTCTGCTACTGTTCTTTGGTGGCGTCTGTTGAAATGGCCACGCAGGAATCTTTTTAAAAAGTGGGGTAACGAAACGCAGTTCGTTATCTACCTTGTCGCGAAGCGCTCACTAGGTTCACCTATATAGAAAAGAGGGAGCGGGAGAGATGCTCGATCTAATAAAACGCCGACATTCCCACGGCGCGCTGAGGGGGGCTGTAACTCCGATCGGTAACTCTATCCCGCGGTTCCGATCCCAAACTTTTGTGGGCGGGTTTACCGCCGAACGGCACCCCGAGGAACGATTTCCTTGGCACGCGAGAATAAAGAAACACACACCGACAGACACACACACACACACAACAAAACAAAAAAAAAAGACCCGATACGAGGCGATACGGCGGCAATAAAATGGGAGTATATTATACGACAGAAAAGGATCCTCTGGCTCTATCTTCGCGCACCTTTGGCTCTCGCGGGACCACGCGAGAATCGCAAGGAGCTGTGCGAGGTCATTTTGGGGGACTAGAGACATCAATATTGGCTCTCGCTTTGCAGGACTCCGCGTGGTGTGGTTCTTCTGTTCGCTGTCGTCACACCGGCCAACCTAAGCTATGTGGTCTGGTGACATTAATCGAATAATATTAATATAGAAAAAAGGATAGGGGGGTAAGGGAGGGCTTCGCGAAAGAAAGGTTAATGGTTCATCGTGCTAGTGCATTCAAACATTCTTCACACGCTTCACACATTAAGCTTTACCGAGATTATGATGATAGAAGCTTAAAAGAGGGGAAATGGAGAAAAGACAACGCACAAAGGGAACAGAACGATAGAAGAAACCGCAGTACAAACAGAAGGATGTGAACTTCAGCTTGGCTGCTCGTAACTCATCTATCACTGACAGCTTGAAGAACCCAGGGCCGGGCGTAATTATTATGTACACACTTCTTGCTACGCGATTCATTCGCCGGAATTTTGATCGATCAAATTCCGCGCTCTAATTGACTGCGGCAGGATAATAAGGTGCTCGGGACTACAGCAATGCAAATACGACATAGCGATTTTCAATTGTTCCCATCGATATGAATGATTTTGTTTTTTAAATTGTAATGATGCACTTTAAGCTGCCACTGTGGAAAATGTTTCAGGCCCTGTCCAAAACACACACACGGATGACAATAAAAAAAAAAAAAAGTTGAGCGTTTAGTTTTTTGTTTCCTGAACTCGTGGCATCGGTTGCCAGGAGTGTCTCGACCTTTTGTCGAACACGAGTGTAGGGATGGCCGAAGGAACTTAGCTGAAAGAGTTCGGGGAATCGGCGGCGTGGTCACCCGAAGCGTCCTTCGCGAAGGCGCACGATGCTTCACGTTTGTCCCTTTGGCGGCAAGCGGCGGCCAGCTCCCGAAAGTGGAAACAGATTTCCCCGCGTGGGAAGTAAACAAAGCCTTCGTTCCCAAGGCGAGAGCGGGTGGTCGCCCTTGCCGCCGGGGTAATTGGGGAAATGACATTGTCAAGGCTATGTGGGCGACTCCGGGGAGAAAGGGAGGCCCGGCCCTTCTTCGGAATGTCGGCGTGCCTTTTTAGGCCCGCTATTTCAGACGGAGCAATTTCACCCAGCAACTCGACGTCGCAACACCAGCAACACGGGCCGTCCGCGTTCACACGCAGCAACCGAATTGCTACGACTTGCTATCATCATCATTCACCTCGAATTTTCTTGCACTATATAGACGCCCAGCTACGCACTAAAAACGTGTTTTTATATGTTTGAATGGCGTTTAGAATACGAACTAATCTTTCTGAAAAGGTTTATTTCCAAAAAACGATCGATTTCAAACCAGAACCAAGTCTTTAGCTGTCATCATCACCAACACGGGGGTGTCACGTGAAAATATCGCGTCCCTGATTGGCTGCTGCCGCTTCAAACGGCTCCGAGTTGTTCGAGTTGCTCGTCCGTTTCGAGCCGGACCCGACATCAGCAATTCGTGTCGATCTAGGGAAAGCTAGGGAACAACTCGCAAGCAACCTCAAAATTGCTGGAAAAGTTGCCCCGTCTGAAGCGGGCCTTAAAAGAGAAATTGAGTTTGGACGAGCCCGTGCGCGGTGCAAGACGTCATCCTCCCGAGGGCCCGCGGACAGAGACCTTGCCGTGCGCGGCAAGGGACAAGTTGGCGCCGAGGCGCTATTGTTGGCGTTGGGCTGCCGCGAGCGGCAGCAGCAGTGTGACAGCCCCAGTATTATATTCACTCTCCAGTGTAAATATATTTATCAAAACGATCACCACGAGTCCTCCGGTTCCTGATTGCAAAGAACGGCGGACATCCACAGCACCGCACAGCATTCCACGGTCACCCGGCCCCATCGAAACCCGAGGGAGACGACGGGGACCAGGAAAACAACCATTGTTCCGACAAGGACGAAACACTACTACGAGGTTCGGTGCTGAAACCTCAAGGTTTCGAACTTTTAGCGAAGTTCGACGAAGTTCGACTTATGGACGAGTTCGAAGGGACGTTTATTAAACAGAAATTACCAGAGATCAGAAACAGTGTTGGCCAATCTCTACACAAGAATTTCAAATGTTATAATATAGATTATCTTATATCTCATAAAATGATTACCAATGCCGTCTAGACTCGGGGACAACTTCGGCATGGACAGGTTCGCGACATCCCTTCCAAGTGGGACAGGTCGGTTTCCGAGGTCGCGGTTCTTGGTGCTGACGCCCGCGTGAGTTTCTAAACTCCCGCTCCACGCGTGAAACCGAGCCAGCCGACCCGGTATGTCACGGGCGCGGGAACGAACTCGATCTTCTGGAAGGATAGTTCGTCACCTGACGTCATCTGTGCGTCGACATCGGACGCGACTCACAGCTGCGGGGAGAAACGATGGTGCGAGCGATTCGGAAACCGTACATATAGACGCTGTTCTTCTTTCGTTGTGACTACGGACCACAGGGAGCATGAGACACAGCAGTCGTTTGTCCAAAACCGTCGTCGCTGTGGTCGGCTTTCCACCGCGTTCCACGATTGGTCAAAAGCTCACACAAACGTCTTTAGGGCTCGATTCTGCTTTCATCAACGGAAAGAAGAACTACGTCAGAGTGCCGACTTTGAAGGTCTTGATCTAAGGACGCGATGGCTTCAGGCTTTCGCTACGTGCTTTTTACATACACCATCGAACTTGTCGCTAACAACTGATGATAAGTAGCCTGGATCACAACTCGTGACGTCACGGCTAGGCAAATCCTGGTCCTGACGTCACGGACAGGAACCACAAGAGGGCGCCACTGTAACATCTCGACGCTCAGAGCGAGTTTCGGCGAGTCGTTTCTGGAGCACACGGTTTCGAAGTCATTAACGGTGCAGCGGGTCCGTTCCGTGAAACTGTACGTGAAATTAGGCATACTTTAGCGAATCGTAAAACTGGCGCAACCGTGTAGACGATGATGATGATGGTTGCGTCTGACCGGCAGCACCATCTTCTAGTAAACATGCGAAATATTCTGCAGCGTGCAAATACGCGGCTCGTGTTTCATGGCGTACGACTGATGTAAACAAGACTGCCGAGGTAACATTGACCGGTCGGAAATTCAAGACCTGCGAAGCTATAGATAGAGTAAAAAGTGTCTGAACGACCGCAAAGGTAGGTGATCTGTCTCCGTCATGTTTAACTTGCAACGATCGTTCCGTTTCTGTGACGTCGAACCAAATAATTTCGTCCGCTCGCGGTCGTCACGGCAGCTAGTTAGCCCGCAGATCACGAACATTTTCTAACATGCGTATAGTTTATAGCATTCATGATCGCTTACCATTGTGAGCAGTTCTCCAAAGGATTCCGTTCAAGCTCTCATACGAAGCAAAGAGTCACGGGATAGCACATCGGGCAAATCACCTCCCGTTGTTTTAAACCTAACGCTCGCCTCAACCGGCAGACCGCCATTTTTAAAAATTGTTTTTTTTTTTTACTTGGGTTTCCGAAGTTTTTAACGAATCGCGCGCGCATGCGCAGTGACGTCGGGGACGAACCGTTCGTGTCGAAACGACTCCCTAAAAGACCCCAATACGAGTGGACGGCTACCGACATTCCCAGGGTGGGAAACGCGTCTGCGTCACACAAAAATGTAGGTTTTTTTGTTTTTTTTTTGTTTTGTTTTTGCTAAAGACGATTACGTCCTAAGCGACTATGCACGTCGTCGATCCTCAACCTGTGCAATTAATTACTCCACCGCCTTGTTTTCTGTCGTTTTTCTCTCAATACCGCAACTTCGCCGTCTATGATTGTTTTCTTCCTGCGAACTTTACAGCGAGAGCCCGAACTGTGTCGGTTACACAAGACCGGTTTCTGGGTTAAGGTGCGCACCCACCGACCAAATTACAGGCTGCGCGAGCTGATCAAGTCCGTTCGGTCCGAGTGCCAGTTAAGCAGTTAATCGAGAAAAAAAAAAGAAAAAAGAAAAACGAATAGACTTTGAATTAGCCCAGCGCGTATATTAACCCACCGGAACGCACACACACAACTGCAGCGCAGACTCGCATACGTGACATCCTTTGGCAGCCCGCCGCCACGGCGCTGCACTCGTATTCTTTTCCTGGCCTCGAAAGCCAAGAGCTGGTCGCCATTTTTCATTTCCATGACAAACGACGCGGGGTAATGCATCCGTGCCTTGTTCTTTTTTCTTTCTTTATTTTCTTCGTTTTGTTCGCCTCTGGCCTTCGAGTCCGGGGGCTTAAAGCGTATTGATTGATCGTCCGTGGTTGCGACACCGTTGCCGCGACGACTTAGATTCGGGTGTTACGCGGAAAGTGAAATGTCGAGATTCCGAGTCGGGCACATTCATTATGTCTTCGTCGAGATTGCAACTGCGTTGAATGTTGCGTTCCACGAAAGGATCAGATCATCACGCAGTAACGCGCGCGACCAAAAGAGTCACTGCAATCGGCCTTTCGCGATTGGTCAAGCGGTCGCTAGCTATAACGTGTTTCGTAGATTTATATATATTCCGCTTTCATCGACGGAAATAACGGCAGTGTCAGAGTCAGGTTCGTACGTTGTACAGTTGAGCGTACGATGGCTACAGACTTCCATCACCATCGACAACTTGTCGTCCTCCGCAACCGATGATAACTAGTCAGGATCATAACTTGTGAAATCACGGCGTGGCAAACCTTGGTCTTGACGTCACGAATGAGGGAGATGAGAGGGTGCCACCGAAACATCTCGGCGCTAATACGATGCAGAAATATCTGGGCAACTTGGAGTAGCATCTCGATCTAACGTAGTCAGACGCTACTCTGTGAACGGGCCTTGAGCCGCGTGGAAGCAGTGCAACGTACTATCGGAAACAATATGAGCGTGAACGCGCCTCCGCGTGTCGCCGCACCCCGAGGCGCCGCCCTGCGGCGCCGTTTTGAAGTTTTGCGCATGCGTGTAAAGATCCTGTCGCTGTTCTCGCTTTGACTGGTAACCCCCGTCTGTCGTCTGCTATGCGCGCGCTGGCGGCCGCTCGCGCTGTCGTCTGCTATGCGACTCGTGTATTTCCGTCACAACTCAGATAAACGACTTAACATGATTCAGGAGTTTCCTGTGCGATAACGCAATGCCAACATTTGATACGTGATAAGTAGCTGGCTTCTTTCATTGGGTCGAGACACAGCGATAACATGCAAATAGATTCAAGACAAAATATCTGCAAAGCTCAGCGTTCAACTACGGGGAGCCCGGAAAATATTCAGTTGAGGGAAAAATGGCTAGAGTTCCTGACGACGAACGGGCCAACGTAGTTGAGCTGTCCCTGTGTTTCCGAGTTTCCGTTCCGTTTCTGTTTCCAGTTTCTGAGTTTCTTGTGCCGAGAAATGACACAGTATGAGCACTACTAATAGGCCTGTCGAGCCCATGGCCATGCCATAACAGATGTTTTCACGTGTTAGGGCCACGTGTTCAAAGAATAAAAGCATTGTGTTTTAATGAAGACTTTCGTGCAAATCAACACCATTAAAGCTGTTCAGGGCAACCACAATTGGCGTAGGAAGCGCGGGTGTCCGCCGGAGCACGCAATGTTGTGCGGAAGACGACAACACGAGCGGCCGCCAGCGCACACAGACAGGAGTCGCATTGCAGACGACAGCACGAGCGACCGCCAGCGCGCGCACAGCAGACGACAGACGGGGGGTTAACAGTCAAAGCGATAACAGCGACAGGAATTTTACACGCATGCGCAAAACTTCAAAACGGCGCCGCAGGGCGGCGCCTTGGGTAGCGGCGACACGCGGAGGCGCGTTCACGCTCATATTGTTTCCGATAGTACGCAGCGTCTGGTATAATTCTGTATCGAACACACGCATACCACCAAACTGTGACGTAAAGAAAGATAATAGAGACTTTTAGCAAACCGTTACCGTGTTCCGAGTACTGCACTGTACAGGAGCCTTTGAAGCATGCTTTTAAGCGCGCGCCCGGGTGATACCGTGATCCGGTAGTGTGGTACGCGGAACGGGGTAACGGTTTGCTAAAAGTCTCCAGTAAAAGGATACGCTCGGTTTCAAACACGCACCGCGGGTACCGGGCATTTCATAGAACGCTGTTTGATCGAACAAGTGGACATTTCACCGAGCCCAGATTCATCGAACGCCGTTTCATGGAACGCCGTTTCATCGAATCCTTTGACGCCGTTTAATCGATTTTCACTTCACGGAATGTTCGAGCATTTTAGTGCTTTTTAGATGCTCACTCTCGCTTTTGAGATGTATTCACGCTGCTGTCGTATCACCAGAAATATACTTACTAAGCTGGTCACTTTTTCACCAAAAGTTTGGTTACTGAATCATAGAACGTAATAAAAACTTGAGTGGTATATTTATCTCTTTACTTGCATTTTCATTCTATCCTAGGAGCTTCCTTTCTACGAACGTAAGTTGAAAAGCCGGCGCCCCTTAGCGAAAACTAAGACGTTTGAAATATACCACATTCTAATTTGAGTGTATTTGAAGTACAGCTCATAATTTTAAGTACACCAAAAATAGGCCGAAAATACACACCACTTTTTTTTTACTTAGTTCTGAAATACATTTCTGAAAATAGTTTTAAATGCCTTTATTTGAACTACATTTGAATTTCTCTTCATGCGTTCTGGAATATGTAAATACTAAATTAGTAGGCACAAAATACCTTTCAATTAGATTTCTTAAAATATTAGTTTATTTCATGCAAAATATAATCCAACACTAAAAAAGGCAGCGATCAAAAATATGCGCAGAATACCTAGGAATCGTAAATACTGTTGTGTTATACCCTAAGTACCTTTTGAATGTAATAATTTGGTAGTTTGACTTAAACTACCAAAGTATTGGAAAGCTCGCCTATCAGAAATTCACTTCAAGCAGATGTGGAGTACATTGAACTGCCTAAATACAACATTTGATTAGTTTGTCAATTGAGTTGTGCAGCATCGCACTCATGAATCAGAGAAGTGTATGCTATTGTTTCCTTTTTTTTTATCAAGAACACACCTGATGAGTTTCTTGCACACCAATCACAAACGGGGCTTGGGAACTACAACCACAATACTTGCTGATGCTGGAAAGCTTCAGCAAGAGCTGTGAGCAGATATGTTTGGTGTAGAATTGTGTTAGCGCAATGTAAGTTCACTGAATGTGTATACTCGCCATTTTATGTGATGTGAGTAGTAACTTTAATATAGTGACGTTAATGACCATATTAAATAGTCAACTAGTAAAGAAAAGCAAAATTACTATTTTAAAGTAAAGAAACTAGCTTGACTCGCTTCATCCTGAGTGGTGCTATGCAGAGACGCAATAACATTTCTTCTAGAAGCCGTTTTTGTGGATATTGTTTTAGCGACTGCGACAAATTATTATTAGTTGTACCAATGCTTTTTACTAAGAGATATCGTCCACGAACTTCAAAACACTGTTCCCCATTTGACCGACTCCCTAGGAGAAGATAGAATACTTAGAACGTTAATAAGTGCAGAGCTGGTCGCCGGCCAAATGATTACCTTGAATATGTAGGCTATATAAGGCTCTAGAGCAGTCAATGGGACTGTGATTCAGGTGTCCAGTGCGCCATGGTGTGTGTGTTTGTGTTCGTTTCTGATGTGTAGTTGTGGGACGTGTTTAGTAGAGCCTCTAAATACCACACAAATACATTTACTAACAAAATCAAAAAAAAAATAAAAAATTGAGTAGCCGCTTTATAGGACAAAAATGACATCTTGAGGGGGAAGGAATTATATTTTTGGTATATCTAAAATCTTTTTTGATTAATATTTATGATATATTTTGAATACATTACGTGCGTATTTCGAATGCGGACAAAATAATACAAAATGAATACAAAATTAATATCCATATTCAAAAAAAAGAAAAACGAAGACGGGAGACAAGTCTTTTTTTCTGTTTCATTGACATGAAGACAGTTCATTTTTTCAAGGACGGCTTCGTACTTGAAACATAACACGTGTCTTCAAGGACGAGGATACACCCTTGAAGGGACGTGAACCCGATCACAGGTTTCATAAAATGTCGAGGCGGTGTTCCCTGTTTATTATAGACCAGATTACCAGCACAAGTCATTATTTACTATGAAGAAAGTAGAAATGAAAAGTGTCCCGGAGCCAATAAGATATTTTTTTTTAAATATTAGTTCTCCTCTCTGTATAGGAAAAGAAACGCCTGCTATCCTTCCGGTTTTAAAAGAAAGCTATTTCCTATATCAAAATTCGGATTGGGCTAGTTGGTTCATTGTGGTCCGGAAGACTTAAAAGCGAATAAAACACGGGCGAGGAGAAAGACACATACGACACGGACCAGTCCGTGTCGTATGTGTCTCTTTCTCCTCGCCCGTGTTTTTTGCGTTTTTAAGTCTTTCAGATCACTAGATCAAAAGTTCGTACTGGTGTTCGATAAAACGGCTTTCGATGAAATGGCTTTCGATAAAACGGCTTCGATGAAACGGTATTCGATGAAATGTCCGGACCCAACACGCAGCAATGCATAAGACGTTATGGTGCACATCTGCGTCGAAGTCCGAGAAATATTTGCTCGAGAAATCAACGAAAGCAACCGTGCAGTCTCCACTTTGCCGACTGCTGAAAGATTCTCGCGGTCCCTTGTAGCGTCTTTCTTTCGGAACTCGTGCACAGACGATTGCAAGCGGAGCAGGGGCGGATATATGGGTCACTCTTGGGGGGAGCGGGGGGCATTTGGCTGGCGGGAAGGTAGGGGGGTCTCGTCTCCCGGGTCTGTTTTGTTGACATAATATTTGTTACTAATCATTTCTTCCTGAAAAAAAAAAAAAAAAAGCTAGTGTCTGTCGATATTTCATTAAGAAAAAGCTGACCTTACTAGCATTGGCCACCCCCCCCCCAAAGCCGTGGCGGCGGAGTGACTGGCCGCCGCCATGTCTCTGCTCGTGCGGGCATACCCGTGCAACTGCAAGCTTGCCAACGTTACGGTCACGCGCACGTGCTTGCACACATGAGCACCAGTCGGGCCGCGTCCATCTTATATGCGGGAACATACAGGCCATAATACGGCAAGCAACAACAAGCGTGCAGCTGCTTTTCTAATTTTGTTTTTCCACTGTCCCTCGACGGCGCACTTTTTCGATTCTTCAAACTCGCGCGCAGACAGCTATCCCGCGTGCTCGGCCTTGAACCCTGCCGGCAACGTCAGCGCGCGCCCCCTTCGCAAAAAAAAAAAAAAAAAAAAAATTAAAAAAAAAAAACATCGGCGAAGTCGAGGCGCAGGATATAAACACGAAAAGTGAATGGCGGATACCCCCTCCACTTCTTTTTTCCTCCCCTTTCTCTTTTTATCGAATTTACTTGTTTATTCGTAGTCGTCTCACCTTCGAGGCGGGGGTGCGCCCCGACCGAAGCTTCCACCGTAACATCCGTGTGACGCTAAACTAAAAACAAACGACAAAGGAATTCCTACTTTGACGACGTTAGTAAACGGAAAAAGAGAGAGAAGAAAAAAAAGCGCATAAACAAGCTTTTCCGTTTCCTCTCGGCTACAGACAGGTAGTAAGGTAACTTAAAAATGGCTGCCGTCCCTCGAGCGACACTCTCTCCTTTTTCCTCTGGGATAATCCGTGATGCGTTACAGCAACCGCAAATTCCAACTCCAGCAGTGGCGTAGCCAGAAATAAATTTTTTCCCGTGTGTGTGTGTGTGTGGGGGGGGAGGGGGGGGGGTGCGTTGAGGTAGCTGGGATGTCCGTGATGTCCGTGACTTGGGGGGGGGGGGGGGGGTCAAAATGCATGTGTATATTATAAAGTTCACTAAACGTTTTTATTTTTTCTGGGGGGGGGGGGGGGGGGTTGCTGCACACTAAACTCCAGGGACGTTGTCAGCCAAAACAACTAGAAAGGCTGATACTAACTACGCGTGCAGGAGGTAGTTACTAAACGCAGGTGAACTTAAGGATGGCCGCTCCTTTTCCCAAGCCAGCATTAGTGAAACGTTAAAACAACAACCACAAACCTTCAGCGTGGTTGTAAACACCCAACAACAAAGAAAACAACAACAGAGACTTGTGGAAGCTGCTGCGCCTAATAAGTGGAGTTCAGGTTACTAGTAGCGACATCCGCGGAGGTCGCTCCCATCCATCGGAGCCAATCCAATGCCGTCCGTCACGCGACCTTTGTCATCATGACGCGTAGTCACGCTGACATAATCACAGCGCTGGATTGGCTGGAATGGCTCGTAGTTTCCGCCGCAATACATCGTAGTAAGCTTGTCGATGGCCGCTCCTTTTCCCCAAAAAAAACATCAATTAAACGTTAAAAAAATAAAAAGAACGCACGAACTTTTAGCGATGTTGTAAACGTGCCCCCAAACAAAGATCCAAACAACAATTCGTGGAAGCTGCACCTAATATGCGGAGTGCAGGTTTTTGTAAAACTTCGAGAAAAGAAAGTAAAAAAAAAAAATGGCCGCCACCATTGCTTTGGCAGCCACACTCTCCCCTCTTGTAAGCCACGACGAGTTCTTCTTCGCCAGAAATGGGCCGTGCCCTGCGGTGCTTCTTATCCTTCATTGCATCCCCTAAAAGCAGCTGACAGTGCGATGGAAGCTACGCGTTCGCCGGGCCAATGAAGAGCCTCCCATTTCATCGCCTGACCCCGCAGGGAGCGGAATCACGTGGCGAAAGAGCGACGTATATGACTGGTCCGCCGAGCACGTGGCTTCCAGCGCACTGTCAGCCTAGGGGTGATAGGGGGACTGTTCCACGCCCTCAACGGGCACTTGACGTTCCACTACGTCGCTTTTTTGAACCTGCCAGACCAAAAATTTCGTCGCTGCCACGTTCTTTTTTTTTTTTTTTTTTTCGTCTTTTTCTAAATATTCTTTTGGTGAGTTTCTCCCGGTGACCCAGCGCTCTCCCGGCATGTCTCGACGTTCTAAATTGTAGGGTTTGGGAGGGATGGTGGTGGTTGTTGTGGCAGTGGAACGGCGGGATCTCCCCCCCCCCCCCCCCTCCCCTCCCGTCAAATTTCTGCTTCTTCGATGGAAGGCGAGGTTTTTTACCCGCATTCTTTGCCCTGTGAGGTCTATGTGCGTCTGATACGGGGATTGAAAACAAAAAAAAAAAAAAAAGAAGCAAGAAAGACGAAACATGGAGATTCACCACCTTCCGTGGGAGAATCCGTTGCCGCTGTCGGCTCCGATGGTTATATTTAGGCTCGCCAGTTTTACAGCTGCAACTACAGGAGATAGGCCGACGCACAGGGTCTATCAACGTTGCGGAGACAGAGCTCACAAAGGAAAAAGAAGATAAAGCGTGCAAATGCGTATATTTCACCTGTCTCGGGTGTTTTTTTTTTTTTTTTTTTTGCAACGCGTCACCTCTCATCAGCTCGAGTGAATCTACTCTTCTCTGCATTCGGCTACGTTTTGGACGACGGAATCGCGGTTCCCACTTCAACGTGTGCTTCGAGCTGCGTGTGAGTTTTTGCGGACACGCCAAAGCTCGGGCAAACCTGCTCAGTTCTTCGCGCGCGCTCGCCGCGACACTTGGTTGCACCCGTAGAGCGAAGGGGTCTCTCTCCGTTCCGCTGGCTCGACTGGGTGTCGCCCCGAGGCGGCGGAGTCGGTTCCGGTCTCTCGGCCGACCTCGAGACGCTGGCCTCGTTTCCGTCTCGATGCGACGACGTCCATTAAACTTCCTCCCCTCGCAGTTGCCGGCAACGGGCGGTTACGTGGGTCGCCCGATATCCAGACCGCGGCACGACGCGACCGATACTCGAAGGTCCGATCGCGTGGTGGTCAATGGCGGCGGCGGGAACGTAGTGCGCGCCGACTTCCGCGGATCCTTATAAGGCCGTGTCCGTTGTCGGCGCAAACGCTCCGATTCGATTGACGGTCTCGTAGAAACATATACACAGGGTGTTTGACTTTACTTCGAACAGATTCATAAAAAAAAAAAAAGGCCATTGAAAAGTACACAAATGTGGTATGAGTAAGGGCAGTTACACGGCAAGGGGGATAAAAGATAGGGAGCTAACCCTCACGATAATTCGGATTATTAACTTTTAATCCACTTTTTGTGCAGTGAAAATAAGCATGTGGTTCCAATTAGAAACTTGCTGAGCGTCATCGAAACCACTCAGTCAGTTTTAGAGAGACTTAAAGCGGTAGCCCAAGACGGCCCATTCTACCGCAAGGTCACGTGTTTCTCGAACCACCCGTTGAATCGCCTTCAGCGCATGTGCAGTAGGTTTCCACCGCGAAACATCCGGCGCCGCGCACCCGTCCACAACCGGGGACTCGGCATTTTTTGCCTGGCCGATATAACCGCGGTGGAAGGTGCACACTGCACATACTACGCAACACTTCCAACCAAGTCTCCTAACGAGTTTTCCTCCTTTTTCCCCTTCCATCGTCTCCTCGATGATTCGACCTCGGCACCCTCTTCCGACACTCATTTGACGACCTCTACGCGATGGCGTCCCACACGACGCCGCAAGACCCCCCGAGCGTCCCCTTGCGTCATCTGCGCTCGCGTCCTCACTTTAAAGTGCGCACCTACGTTTACAATTAGCCCAAGCGGAAGGCCAAACGTTTCACGCACGACACCTTTTGCTACCGCACGCACGCACTGCACGTCTTCGCAGCAAGCTCACGATCTCCCAAAATTGCACGACAGTCGTGCTTTTTTTTTCTTGTTCTTATTCTTTTTCTACACGAGAAGCGGGTACACGGAAGCAGCAACGTGCGAGTCTCCGCGCGTCGTGCGATTTTCAAACCAGGTCACGTGATACACAAGAGAGGCGAGCATATGAAGGAATTTCACACGCGTCTCGTTATTGATGCCGCTCACTGGGATTCTCTACGTCCTTGCCGTCTCTCTTGGCCGTTTTACAAAGTCCTTCAATCAACGCGGCCGGGAGCGCGCTTCGACGGCCGCATCCCATTGTCCAGCGCAACATCCTTTGTTTGCAAACGAGGGACCTTTGTTCCTTTTGTTCGAAGCGCCTTTAAGCGTTGGGTCCCGCCACAACGGTGTTTCGTAAGCCACCTTCTCCGCAAAACTTTCCCTAAGCACGGTCTCACGATGTTCTGCGGCTTGAAGATCACGTGACGGCTTCTCGGTCGTCCGATTGGTCAACTCAACCGAAGAGCTCGGTGACGCAGCCCATTCTCGACGCAGCATCGGCTCAGCTCCCTCCTATAGCCTTCCCTTTGGTCCGTGTTTAAAGTTATGCGGCGTACAAACAGCGTGAGGTTGCGCCTGTCCGATCTTTAGCCGCTTGTATTTTCCCGCTCGTTAGCCTGGCACGCTTTCCACGTGCATTTGCTTTGGCGGCCTTGTCAGGACTCAAAAAGGCCTTGTCGTTTCCTCCGAGGTGCGCCATGGAAAGCGCCTCGTTTGTACGCAGCCAGAAATCGGCGAAACGATGCCAGACCGCGCTGCTCACTGATGTATGAGGAGGGCATGTCCATTTTGTTGGCCTTTGGCAACGGAGGACTGTGATTCGGGGAGCCAGATGAAATGAACTCCTGCGTAGCGTGGGGAAAGCAGACAAAGGATACCGAGTCCTGCGTGTCACTGTCGGCCCTCGCCTTAGTCTTCAGCACATGCCAGCCCCATGCTCGGATTTCCTGTACAAGTATAGCTGCGATCGTACTTCCGCGGAGCCACCGTCTGCTTATGGATGTATAAACTGTTATATGACAACTACATTACTACTACCATTACTACTACTATTGCTACTACATTATTACTATTACCATCTCAGCTTGCCTGTGCTCTGCCCCACAGCGAGGTAACTATGCAAAAACTTAAAAAAAACACAAAAACTACATATTGCTTGTTTTAGGCGGCATCGTGATGGCCTGCCCCGCAAATCATCTTATGTGAAGCGTTAGAAGAGGTCAACTTGCCAGTTTTTATCAGCTGCTACCACCTTCGTAGTTCGCTCGAATGCATCGTTTGGCGCGCCGCAATCTCCTTTCGAGAAACGCCATCCTCTCGGCTCGATCCGACGTCGCGTAAACACAGAACCCAAGGCCTTCTCCGAAAAAAGCAAGGTTTCGAGAACACAAACGCCCCCTACGATGGCCCGTAGTAACACCAGACAAAGACGAAAAAAAAAAAAAGACAAAAACAGAGTGTACGACCATCAAACTGAATAGCCCACGGCTTTGAAACGTTTACCTCGGGAAAACATCGGTTCAACACATGCCCAGACGGACTATGTATACCGCTACATCGGCCCATTCAGAGGGGTGGGCGCGGTTCTCCGCGATGAAACCTTTCCGGCTACGGGTGTAAAGCTGCAATTACAGCGACGGCCGGGCGTCAGACGCTTCGTTCTGTTTCATTAAAGACGGTGTTCGGCGGCATGCCCCCTTCGGCGATGGCCGTCCAATACGCAGAAAGCCGCCAAAGGCTAAAGCAAGCGTATATCTGGCAAAACGTTGTCACGATTAACGGGGGGTCGTATACGTTTCGAACTTATCGAGGTGTCGGTGTGCTCGTAAACCGGTCACGTCGCTGGGAACAAGAGGTCGAGGCACGTATATAACAACGCGGGAGAAATAGCCGAACCAGCTTGCTGCGTACTGGCGCTAAAACTAATTGACTCGGCGAACACCACCGACACATATTAAGCGAGGGGGTGCGCATTCGCAAACGTCATTACCCTGTGATCGGCTTGGACTCGGGTCCAATGAATGACGGATGTTCGGGTTCTGATCAACCGCAAATCAAACAGCCGATGCCTGATATCGGGTTCAATCAAACAGCATGCATAGGTCTGAACGGGGACCTTGAGGCTCGGGATCAATGACAGCCAGGTGTTTGGGCTCGGGTCCAGTCAACGACGCATCTCCAGGCTCGGGTCTAATAAACGGGAGATGTTTCGAATCGGGCCCAATCAACGACGGACGATCGGGATTGGGTTCCAGCGGCAGCAGATGTTCGGGATATGTTTCAGTCAAGAGCAGGTGATCGTGCCCGACTCCAGTCAACGGCAGATGTTCGGGCGTTCGGTCTAATCAACGGCAGTTGGCTGTTTGGGTTCGGATCCAATTATTACGTCAACGCCGTTGTAACGTGATGACATTTCGTGGCGAGTGAAGAGGAACCTTGCACACTGAAAACTCTGTACGCTTCGCTTTCTCTAACCACGAGAACGACCCGAGAGAGTGGTCGACGCCATCGGTCTCAATAGCTGCGAATTCGAAGACTCCGGCGGTCCGACCGCGCTTGTGACGTTTCCATTTCACAGGCTCGTCTACATTCACAACGTTCCAACTTTCAGCTCCGTAATCAGGAGACGATGGCGAACAATGCAACGAGAAATACAACAGGCCCATTCCGCGGGGATAGCTTCCATTTGCCTTTGCCGATGTAAAAGCAATCGTGACGTCCCTTACAAAAACATATTTCAGGCATTCTATACAAATCCTATCCACATTTTAGCGACTCACAATTTCCTATCCAGTCATGACGTCCTAGCGACAGTTTTCAACAGATTTTCTTCGAGCTTTCTTTCCAACGAAGTCTATATAGTAGAGACGATAGAAATGGTATAGAATTTCTATCATCAGTGTTTTTAAGACTTTCTGTCGACATATTTTATATAATTTCTATAGACTACACTCGATAGAATAATAAGATGTAGTGCGGAGAAGCGACATCACATTTAGTTGGAACCTCCTTGTGGAGGCCGTTTTCTCTCGACTGTGTCAAATAATTATCGCCTATTGCAATGTTTTATAGTTGGAGATACGGTTCGTCAACCGTTTGAAACCACATTTCGTATAAAGTATTGGCGAGAAAAAAAAAAGCAACACACTTATAATCCTTTGTAACCTCTAAAGTGGTTCTCGTTCAAATGATTGTCTTTCAAGTGCATCGATAGCAATAAACACTCAACACTACGAAAAAAAATTTGCGGTGGCTCAGCTAGGCTATGCCAGAATATACGCAGCGTGAGCTTATGCGCACAAAATGAGAGGCGCAATCAAGCAGCTCCGGTGCAGCGTCAGACTTGGCTACTGTGCAACGGAGGCACATAGCTGGGCACGCGGCGGCGCCAGTGCGTCTGCCGCGGCTATGACGGTCACTCCTCTGGAATGCGATGACCGGCGAGGCGCGCGCGGTGGCGACGGAGCCCGCGGCGGCGGCGGCTCCGGCACGCCAGCTGTGCACTGTGTGACGTCACTGCTCCTCGCGCTTGCGCAAACCGGCGAGGCGCGCGCGGTGGCGGCGGAGCCCGTGGCGACGGCGGCAGCGCCCCGCCAGCTGTGCGCCGTGTGACGTCACTGCTCCTCGCGCTTGCGCAGCACGGAGCACGGCTCATTATGCGAGCCACGCGAAACTGCTCAACCTCGGCCAGTGTAGCTCACGCTACAAAAGTTGCGTGTATACGGTCTAAACATAGTCTGCCTCAACGGGCGACTTGTCTCTCAGCCGTAGATGAGAAATTTTGCCAGTACAGTACAACTGCAAGCCTGGTGTCTTTAACGTGCATCACGCAGCAGTGATACACTCCGGCACGATGCTCATCCAGATCGAAACGGGCAGGGGTGATGACAACACCACTGAATGACTAGTGTTATGAATGCTACTTGGAGTGCGTATTTGTCAATTTCGCGTATGAATGGCGAGTGCATGTTTCCATGAATGCATTTTGACAAACCTAACAGTAAAGTTGAGGATTAATTTTTTTTTTGTTCTCTCGAAAAACTGGCTAATTGTTTATATATGGGATAGAAAAGTTGTTAGAATCTTTATCTGTTTTCTATAACATTTCCATCCAATCTCTATTCACTAAGTTTTATGGAAAGTCTAAAAAAAGGCCATATAGACATTGGATAGAAAAGTGGACACATTTTTTTTAGAATATCTATCAGGAGCGCAAGTTAATCTGCTTCTTTTGCAGGGGTTGTGGTGACGTCAGAAAGCCGGGCTCTGATTGGTTCTGATTGAAGGATAGTGGGTAGACCTCAAGGCAGCTTGCTTTGACGTCTACCCACCATCCTTCAATCGGAGCCAATCAGAGCTCGGCGTCGTTCTGACGTCATCGCAACTCTTGCGCAAGAAGCAGACGACTTGCTCGCCGCATAGCCTCCACAATATTCTCTTTAAAAAAAAAATCAGCAGAAAGCGGAGAAATATTTTTGCAAGGGGTAACGCTTCGTGAAGTCACCGTTTTTGTTTACTTGGTCTTCCACAAAGAAATATACGTTGGGCTACTATCGTGACGGCCACCCTCGCTAAAACTGTCCGGCTTATTCTTTCCCACAAAGGAATTGTGGCTGCGTTCATACTTGACGTCGTAGCTTCGAGCGATGACATATTCCAATACATTTCGGTGTTGAGCCGGGGAATTTTTTTCTCTAGTTTTGGGGACGCGAGATGATGCCTCCGGCCATATACATTATTCATGGTGCGCGATATATTAGAGAGAGAGAGAAAAAAAAAATAAAAACAACGCAAAATAAGGTTTGCCACCGAAAGGCACATTACTCGTGCTTTTCGGTGAAAACGTAAACCAAAAAGCTGTCAAGTTCCCTTCGACGCCCAGGGACAGTTCCTTTAATAATAATAGTTCATTCATATTGTAACTCGCGCTAAATATATATGCATAAAAAAGTAAAAAAAAAAAAAACAATTCCGCGCTAGTCCTTACAAAAAAAAAAAAGAACATAACTCGGAATTAAACTTGGACTTTATTTTGACGACGGCTTAGGTGGACAAGCTTTAATTAATCGGGACAGAACTCCTAGTTAGCTACTAGGTTAGTAAAAAAAAAAAAAAAATCTTTATATATATAGCAAATACAACTCCATTTTTTTTTTTTTAATTTCTCAGAAAGAGTGTGTGTGTGGCACGACAAGAACCGAAGGCTCCGAAAGCGGATTCGTATTAGAACATCGTTTTGTATGCACTCAAACTTCCTAAAGATCGTTTGCAAAGCCGGCCATTGAAAAGAGCTCAATGGGTCGATTACGCGAATGTACGGTTGCCCGGTTGATTATACACATGCGCCCCCTATTATACACTCCGTTTCATCTTACAACACTGAACCGCAGAGGGTACAAGCCGTGGGGCCCAATCCATCGCCTCGTAATCAATAACAAATGTCATCTAGTCTGTCAGTCTTGATTTCAACGACGTATCCCACGGTATACATTTATCGTATAATCCTGTACAGCAATCCTCTCCGTCTTTCATCCATCATCTCTATCATTCTCTAATCCTGTACAATTTTTTTTAGTAACCATTGTACAAATTATGTATGCGTTTTTGCTACAAATTGTAATTTAATTTCTTTGCATTTTTTTTTTCATTCTCTGATGTTGCTTTGTTGTTGTTGTTGCCTGGTAGACAAGCAATTCATGTAAACGCGTAGTGATGAGTGCTCGTCAGGCAGAGCGGATTTGCCTTTTGACATGTCATCCTAAACCTAATCTAAATAACTTTTTTTTGAAGGAGGGGGGGGGGGGGAGGGGGGGGGGCAGGACAGTGACGCGCAATGTGCGTAGTCACGTGACAAGTTCATTCCCAGCACTCGATTGGCTATAGGGTGGCTCGTAGCGTTGGCTTCAGTCCACCGTTAGGGGTAAAACGGAGTAGCACATAGCTGGACGCTCGTTTGGCAAACGAGGGGGTCTTAATTATGGAGAAGCAGACAATTTCATTAGTGACTTATTAGCGATGCGTAGCGCGAGATGAGGCCGTTTGCACAAAGCCCATTGTATACGGGGAAGCAAATAGGGAGAGGGGAAAGATCCCGAACGAAGAAGCGGCAGTGAGACTCGATGAATGGAGGCACAGCGAGAGGCGGGAATTTGGTCTTGTCACCGTACACTCGAACGTCTATTACCCTAAACAATCGGTTTCATTAATTAGATTTAACCTAGTCAGCGACAGCTTAATTAAGAAACACGGGGCGTGGCTTACAATGTCCTCGCTTCGTGATTCGTTGATCGGCGTTCTTATGTGCTAGCGCTGCAATCTCATTGGCTGCCTGCGGAGAGATAATGAGATGCACGGAACTCTGCATCTCATTATCGCCTTTCGTAAGTTGCCGGTGAGGTCTTTTTGCCCGGTTGTTATATGCTACGGAGTTTAGTGCAAATATAAGCGCAGGTGAAACACGTTGTAAACGTTCGTTGGTGATCGGCCGACACCCTTTTAATTACACCCCCCCCCCCCTCCCCAAAAACGGCTCCGTCACGCGTGGTGTTCCGAAGAAACGCCACGACAGGAATACGGGACGCGACTTAAAATAAACACACGTTTTACTAATCGGGAAACCAAGAGTCGCATGATCCGAAAACCCGGAGACTGCAGGTAACGACACACACACTCAGTTTCGGCGAAAGGTCCGGGAACTATGCCCCTTCCGACGTATACATAAAGTAAAAGTAGAAGAAAAAAAAAAGATCGCGAGAAAAATAACAATGTTCGTTCCTGGTGCTGCGATTCGATGACGGGGAAATTCCGAGTTGAACGCGTGAGGGTTGCGAGAAATTTTCCTTTCAAAGCATACGCGGAGTTTGATGGACTGGGGCCGCTATTTTGCCTCAGTTCGGTGAAAGCAAAGTAGCTCGGTTCCCCCTGAAGCCGACAAGGCAGTGTGAGCTACGCACTCGCCGGACCGATCAGCTGCTTGCCTTTCGACTGGTCCGGCGATCACGTGGCTTCCACCGCACTGTCAACTTCGCGGCAAAAAGCAAAAAAAAAAAAAAAAAATAATAATAATAACTAAAATAAGAGACCGACGCGGTGCGTGAGGAGGGGAACAGACAGACCACCCGAAAATCGCTTCCTAGAAAACGTCGCACTGCATGCAGCTGCAGCGTCGAGTCGCGATCCCAAGAAAAGAGGCACCGCTTCGACGAAACCAATTTTCGCCGGTGGAATTCAAGAATGTAATAACAACAAAACAGGTATATTGCCGCCCTTTGCGACAAGATTCGCTGCCCAAACACGCATGCGCGTGCGTACGCCGTCTGCATTCGCCAAATTTGCGTGGTTACGGATGGGGGCCGATCAAGCCATTGCACTTGGCGGCTTATCTCCATGTAACCCTTCAGCTTCCTACCGTGCTTTCTTCTTTGATTAATTAACAAAAGAACACAATACCTGTCTTTTTTTTTTTTACTAAATTAGCTTCGGCTTCTGTAACCGAAGTGTAGCGACCTTTACAATAGAGCACCAAGTGCTCCTCTGTCTCATCCTCCTTTTCACATGCTCCAAACATAGTGTAATTTTTTTTCTCTCCACTTTTTGTCGGATAGGCGCTGCCATCTTGAAACCACGTGACGCGGCCGCCATTATGGGATGGGTTGCTTCAACCCGCCGCTCTGCTCTCCCCTCCGTGCCCTGGCGGATGCGTTTTATTCGTGTTTTTCGTCGTGTTTCACCTTGTTGATATTCTCTGGCAAGAGCGGCCTCCTTTGATTGTTCGCAATAGTCTCTGCTGCGCTAAACGGACACTCGCACGGCGTTGAAGTGGCCGGGACACGTGTAACCTATGCTGCACCTTGTCTGGAGTTCCGTATCTTTCCCCTACAGTTTACTTTAGGTCCTAACTTCACCTAAGGTTTGCCATTCATACCTGTGTTCTGTGGTGACAAGTGGGTCAGCGCCCTCTATCCGCCGGCCAGGAAACTACCGAGATGAAAAGGTCCATAGCTCTGTACATCCTAGTGCGCTGCACTCCCATTCGAAAACAACAAAGAGCTTCTCCCATTACTGTTCGAGTTTGTCTTCGTCGTTGGTGCCACCTGGTGGCGACAGGAGGAGTCTGCCAAAGGGTTCCTTTTGCGGTCTCAACCACGCGCATGATGCTAAACCGAAAGAGCAAAGGGGATCGTGTGCTCAACGATTCTGTCTTGTACACGACTACACGGATAGATAAGGTCCCGGGTGCTCCCAGCAATCTGCCCTTTCCGAAATTGTGAAATGATGCATAGATTATGCGGAGCCTCCATTAGTTGGTCTCATCGCTTCCGGCGTGAAGCCCGTGATTGGTTCCGAGTTCGCGCCGAGCACTGACGCAGGACTCGCGTGGAATGCGTTTCGATCCGAGCACACTCCGAACGCTGCCGAGGCGCTCGTGTCCAATGCGTGCTCACAGTGCACGACCAACGAATGGCGGCCGCACATAATCTATGCATAATTTCGAAATTAAAACAAAAATCTGTTCCACGCGCAAAAAAAAAAGAAAAAGAAAAAAGACAGACGGCTGTTTGTTGTATCGGGCACCGACGTCCTCTACCGAATGGCAATAGTTGCGCAATTTTCCTTCTGCGATATGAAAGAAGACGCTAAAAAAGATCGAAGTCTTTGAAGATGGCGAAACACATACTTTCGATGAGGGGGTATTCGGTGATTCAGTGTCCTCCGCACCCGAAGAAGCCGCCTTGAAACGGAAGAAAACGTTTCATCTCCTATAAAAGCATTCTAGGCTCACGTCGCTCTTGTTTTTGTTTTTTCTCCCCAAATACACAATACAAGGGTCTTGCTCAACACGTGAACATCCATCAAGAGCATAGACAATCAAACGATAATAGATGGGGTAAAAAAGAAGCGCAGGCGAGCCGGTGAATAGTGTACATGATTGTGAACCTTAAGACTGGGTAGGAAAGAAGTTGAAGCAATAGAGACAGAAGAAAAAAAAAGTGGGAGAAAGACAGCGCCTCAAACTCAGCTACCACATGTATTTTTGTAGCTGAGTATCAGGGTTTACTATCATATATACTCCCGAGAAGAATATGAGCTTAAACAGCCGATCCGGCTTTTTTCTGCGTCTGCGGTCCCCACAAGCTCTATTATCTCTCAATTCGTCAAATAGTCCGAAGTATGGGCCCCCCACTTCACATTGCATTCCAAGTTAGAACCAGAACTCGCTGGGTAAAAAAAAAAAAAAAAAAAAAGGCATGCACGCCAAAAAAGCACGAATGTCTGTTTCAGCTCCTACTGTCCGCGATAGTGTACAAGTTCAGGCTTTATTCATCCCCTCATTCTTTTTTTTTTCTTTAGTTGCCTCTCCTAGCAATTTATGCATTCCCCTGCACGTTACGCAGGCAGTATATCGAGCATATAAAAGTTCAAATATATATTAAAAAAAACGGAGAAGATATAAAGACATATTTTGAGCGCATAAAAACTCGCAAATTTCCGTATGTTTAATTCCCATACACTGCAAATTTGCAAATTGACAAGAGGTGGGACGGAGGTTGAGGGCGGGGGGGGGGGGGGGGGGGGGGTGTATGTATGGTGATTTCTATTCCTACCTAAGAACTGCATGATTGTGGTACTTACGCGTCGCAACGAGAAACGACAGTGAAGCAGCGACGAAAAATGTCTCTCCAAGCCGCACGCCCTTCGTTTCGCAGAGGAGGAAAAAGTTGCCTGTCACTCGCTGGAGCCATTGGAATTTCTTACGCAGACAGGCACGCGTTCACGCACCCAAAGGTAACGTGCCTCGGACGCTCAAGAGCAAAATAACAACCCGGCACCCAGTTAACCCCTTGTGACGAAACTCTTGGGCAGTATGGCGCAGTCGCGGGAACCCTCGCGGGTAATTAGCCAAATTAATTAGCCGACCCCGCCACCGTCTATCACGACGTCCTTCGTGTGGCGACTCCATTACCCCAGAGAGAGAGACGCCTGATGTCGCGAAGCTTAGTACCCCCCCCCCCCCCCTTTTTTTTCTTTTTCCCCCAACACAGACACGGACACACACACTTACGTCGCTTCTAGCCCTTCTTGGTTCACAGAGTTGGTGCACGCGATGTCGCGTTAGCGAGCAAGGAAAGGACCTCGACCCCCGGAAAGAAAAACGAGCGCGTGTCAGCGTTTTTTTGGGGTACAGCCGCCGCCTTTCGAGACTCTGGGCAAAGTGCTGACGCCGCGATGATGTCTTTTGCATACACGCGGCGGCGTGGTTGATGACAGACAGCCGAAACGTCCGGGTCAACGCGCGTGCTGCAGCTGGCTGCGATTCACACAGAATGCGCTTGTTTTGTCAGAGGAGTCAAGACATACTAGTATACTGTTTGTTGCACCATAAGATTCGCAGAGGAGGCGCTACGCTGCCCTAAGTAAAATTTTCCCAGTTATTTTTTTTATTTTTTTTTTATTGTGAAGTCTGAAACATTTTGCGTCCTGCGGTTTTAATGCTGAAACACACTATATATACTAACTATAATAGTCCAATGTCTGTAATGAACAGAACTGCTCTTTAACATTTTTTTAAACAAATCCTTTTTTTTTTTTTTTTTAGCGAGGTGAAATATCACATTCCGACTTTCTGAATTACGAACCCACCTGTACTACGTTTTTTTACAGAGCAAATGGATTAAAAAAGAAAACAAAAATAAAGATACGACAGGTTGGAACACGTCATTCGAGAGGTGTTGCATCTCGTTACAGGTCGTCTTTTTCGGTCCATTTCACGTTGAAAACGTTCTTCTTCACGCACACTGTGTATCTAGAAGTGGATGCATTTTCCCCTCGTGTGCTACGCTGGAACCTCTGCGGGGTTTTCTAACACTCGAATCGACATGGAGGGTTTGGCAGGCAAATTGAACAGTATAGTTGTGCCGGTGCAACGAGACACCTCTGCTTGCGCCGAAATGGATCGTCCGCAACGCGGAAAATCGACCGACACCGCTGTCCGTGTGCCGGAAGCTCTTACAGATTTCCTCTCATGGGTTTTGAAAGAGGGATAGGGGAGTACTGCGCTTCCGGCGTGTTATCCAGTTTCGTAACGCATTAAGAGAAAAAAAAAAATCATGAATCGATTACAATTGCAATTACTTTCGATCCAACGATAAAGTTGACCCTTGGCAACGCCGGTTTCAGAAGCTCCAGATACTGGGTCCAAAACGTAACGACATTTCAGAACCACGGTTGGTGCCCAGGGTGCTTTATGTCTTCCAGTTTAGGTTGATGACATTCTTTGCAGTAGCCGATGCCGACAGCACGCGCTCACGGGGAAAGTACAAAAGAAATAGCCGGAAACAAAAGCCAAAAAAAAAGCTCTTCCACACGCGCAAAAAACAAAAAAGAGGAAAAGACTTTTAAACAAGACGGTCAAATGTCATCACTATAAGCAAAGCGCTCATGAAGGCACCATATTGTTACTAACAATGCCCCTAACATAAAATAAAATAATAAAAAAATGCCGGGGTTTACTAGTTTTTACTATGTAACGGAACGATGACGTGCCATCTTACGAACGGACGAAAACGCGATAGCATTGCTTCCGTCATAGCAAAACGAGTCCACCTCGCTTCGCTATCCCAAGTCTTGTACAGGTTACTAGAAAAAAGTAATAGATTACGATTGCTCTTGCATAAAGAGTATTCCATTAGATTACTTGAGAACTCGTAATGAGTGCCGTACAAGTCTGCGTCTATTCCTATAGCCAAACGTCGCTCTCTCCCTCCTCTGGCGTCTCTAATTGGCACGTCCAAGCACGCGCAAACTCAGCACGTCGCTGCTTCTGTTCAACCGTCTCCTCTTCAGTCCGTCCCTTTATCTTGCGAGGCAGTGCGAAGAAGACCGCGGCACGTCCAGTTAGCGCCTCATCCCACGACCCGCGCATGCGCGCGGGGATAGCACGTGTGTCACCCTCTCCCGCTCATGCGTTTCGATTTACCGACCACAATTTTTCAGGGAGGGGGCGACTTAATAGAAACGCTATACCGTTTCAAAATACCCATATACTCTGAGCGTGCATCTATAGCCTTTGCGCAAACAAATTCAAAACTTGAGCGATCAACGTCACACAAGTACACCTCACTTTGTGCGCCGATTAACGTCAACATCCCGGCGTCTTCACCCCCTGGTATTTCGCCCGTATAAAACAAACTGAAAATAAGAAATTCGAGCCGGCAATGAAATCGGCCGCTCCAAGGTATTCGATAACGCGAGGCAGAGGAGACCGCCAGGGCAGTAATTTTCTTTGAGAACACAGCCACCGCATAACGATGACGCACAAAAGAGACCAAAACATTAATTCAGCCCCTTGCCCTCTTCGTCTCATCGTCTAGCCTTGTAATGGAGCCGATCCCTACGTATATATCCCCGCTACTCTTGAAATAATCATCACTTGATCGTCCTGGATTCGGTGGTATCGGTTTTTTAGTCTTTCCGATCGCGAAACGAAGAGCTTATACGTGTATAATCTTCCAGTCACCGAGGCATGAACCCGACGACTCGGGGATCCCAGCTTTTGATTGCGAATTCCCTTTTCTTTAACGTGTTCTTTTTTCTTTCTTTTTCTTTTTTTGTGGCGGTATGAGATAATGAAAAGGCGCCCCGCGCGCAACGAATTTTGTTTTGTTTAATGGTTCTGCGCATGCGGCAGAGACATAATGCGCTTGAGAGGAAGACGGGGACGAGCGAAGTAGCAGACGACACTTGCGTCGATCGGTTGCTCTTCTTGGAGAGCAGCAAGAACGTCCCTCCGAAGCTAGTTCGTTCGCCCGCCGCTAGGTGCCGCCTTTATACGGTAACAACACTGGCTAGGTGGCGCAAGTTGCCGCCCGATTCCATTCATCCAGATAACTGAACGTGCGTAGCAAGCAGATCTGGGAGAACCGAAGCGCCCGCGCATGCGCAGTGCCGACAGCAGCGCCACCGCATTGACGTGATGTCAGAAAGTTCACTCGGTGACATAAGTTTTGTTCGTATTAAACGAAAATTCGTTAACGCGATGTAATAAGTCCGGCGGGGGTTGCTGCATGCGCACAACGATGAGGACACCGGGGGCGCCGCGCGCGACGCCGAATTTCTTCGGTTGTCCAGGGGACACACAGACCGGAATCCGGTATTATTTGCGAAGGAATCCCCACCGGAATTCCTAAGTCTTACCGGCAGACCCGAAAAAAAAAAAAAAAAAAAAAAAAAACGCAATACACCATACGTAAAAAAAAGACACGCAAAGACAAAAAGGAAAAGAAAAAAAATCCCATAAAAAGTAACAACCCCGCAGCGACATCCGGCGGCGAGCTTAGGTAGGTTCAACTCTAATCTGAACGGCACGAGACACACACTGTCGCAACGGCACAATGTGGCCTAAGGCACCCTAGGTATGCCCTTTCGCAACCCCGTACTTCGTTCGCCCCCAAGTTGACAGTGCTGTGGGCGCCACGTACTCGCCAGACCAATGAACCGCCTCCCTTTCACCACCTGACCATGCTCTCTCTGCACCTGATTATGGGCGGAAGCGGGGATCACGTGACCAAGGATAGACGTATCACTGTTCCAGCGAGCAGGTAGCTTCCACTGCACTGTCACCTTAGGGGCGAACAGTATACTACACATACGACAACGCCTTGGTTCTCCTGCCATCTAACTGCGTTCAGTGTATATATATATATATATGTAAGTCAAAGATGCGTACTGTCGGCATCTTTGACTTATTAACTTTTCCCGGTCCATTGTTTTTATATTTTCCTTACCTCACCTATATATATATATATATATATATATATATATATATATATATATATATATATATATATATATATATATATATATATCAAAGTTATAAATTCGTTTTTTTTTTTTCTTATACGGCGTTTGCGCACGCTACATAGAGTGTGGGGAATATGCGTGCTTATTTTACGCGTCGGTAATTTGCTCTATCTCCGCGTCTACGTTGTTTTTTTTTTTTTTCTGCGTTTCATACTTTAGTCGGGTTACATTGTTTCGGTTTTGTATCTTTCTCAGGTCCATTCCGCGTTCGCACCATCCCAGGAACGCAATCACGGCGAGTAACGTGCGACCGAGCCGCTGCCCCACAGCGAAAACAAGTTTAAAGAAACAAAAAGAGAAACTAATTTAAAGCCTATACGGGAAAGGATGTAACTATACCCGTTTTCACCTCAAGAAAAAAAAAAAAAAAAGTTTTGCGCATTGTTCATACGCGGCGCGAAGTAGTTCTTACGAGATCTGATTGTCGGAGGAAAAAAGCGATGCTTTTGGCTTTTGGAAAGTGTGCGTCTTAACAAGATATAATATACCTCATCTACAATTCACCTACATATATATTAATTCTCTACATAAAGGGGGAAATCAGTAATGCTCCGCGAGGAGCCTGACTTTTTTTTTTTTTTTTTTTTACTACGGTTTTGGTGGTGAAAACGGGTAGAGGTAATGTTAAAACATCGTAGCCTGAATCTTGTTTTCTTTTCACGAGCGCAGAAAAAAAGAACACAACCTAACAAAAAGTGAAATGCTCGTTTTGAATTGCCACAGCTTTCCCCTATGTTCGTGTCGTGATAACGTCTTGGCCTCGGGGTAAAACAGGCTTTGGTGAAAAATAGTGTTACGTCGCCCTGCTCTTCCGTGCACTTTAAACCGCGAGGTATGCCGTTCCGCATAATTTAAAATTAAAAGTTATAACTAGGATTACGTTTTTTCGTAGTTTATTTTTCGTGAAATTCGGAGGGTGCTTTTCGTCGTTCATTTCTAACTAAAAACTTTTTTTCTTAATTCCCGAAATTTAGAGTTTTAAGTTTACTTTGTTCCCAATTCTTAAAAAAAAAAAAAAAATAGTATCCGAGCACACACACGTACCCTGAATTCATAAGAATTAACATCGCACATATCGAATGATATCTCTGCAGCTGCACTGGGCATTGCCGCCCTTAGCATTGGAAATACTAACGGCCCCACGACAAACCTTGCAAAAGAAGTGTTGCTTAAATTAACGTTAATACTTTGAGATAACCGAACACCTCGACTTAGTCGCTGGGAAACAAAGAAGCTCCAGCCGCCCTGCCCACCTCCTGGGAAATCTACCGGCTCGTAGCTTTCGCTGTTATAACAACACGACCTCTCCTACTATTGTCGTCGCCCATACGAACGTAGACCCGTTGTTCCGAACGAACCTTGACGCGATAAACGGGAAACACCCTTTTGTCAATAGTCAGAGATTTCAAAAGGAACTGAACTGGCCTCTCACCTCGCCGACGCCGCTCTCACGAAATTTATTTTTAAAATGCCGTCTTTCGTGCTTTTTATTTTGCCATCGTGACCATACAATTCGTAGCTTTTCGGATAAATCCGAAATGACGAAAATTTTACCGGAGAGTGTATAGGCGTGTACTGCCTTATAGAAAACGTGATGCACGGGTGATCCCTTGTGGTAGTACTTAAGGCACGCTTACTATACATTATGGTAGTACATAATATAGGTTGTAACAGAAACATAATTTAGAAGCTGTAACTCTTGGCGTAAGTGCGTAATCAGTGTTGCGGAATGGGCACCCCCATTCCATTCCAATTCCGGGGAATTAGAGTTTTCGATAATTCCATTCCTTTCAACTCCTAGGAATGGGGACACTGGGCCCATTCCCACTCCTGGAATGGCTGAATCGTTCCATTCCATTCCTCTAATTCCTAAACGTAAAAAAAAAAGGCACTTGACAGCTACATTGTGTTGCAGGGTTGGGCGGAAATACTGAAAAATTTATTTGGAAATGCAAATACTGGGACAGATGACAATAGTAGCTAAAATACTGATACTCAAATATATCTGTAAAAATGCATCGCGATACGTATCGGAAATACATTTTAAAAAGAGGCAAAAAGTCTTTGGAAATACAAATACATGAATACATTTTTGGGAGGGCAGGAATACAAATACTGATAATGCAATACGATTTTCAAATTTCTTTGAGACGCCAACTGAGATGAGGCTGTAAGTAAGTGGAAATTTTTTATCCCAAAATTACTATCCCGCAGGCTTGGCACTTCACCATGAAGGTAGTGGTTCCGGACGGAGAGGAGCCTTCAGGTTCAAAAAAAACGTTCCATCAAGGATTGGCCGCGGCCCCTTCCCTGTCATCCTGTCTGTCTGACGAGTGATGCGAAAAGACTTCGACCTCTAAATATATTCCATCATAAGTTCATAACATCACCACTCTCCTGTCCAATAAGGGCGCCCCTGTCAACACTGATCACATGACGTCACGATGGAATGAACTAGTATTCTTGTATCTGTAGGTGTTGCCTTGAACATGAAACTTTCCCCGCACGCTGCTGTACGAGGGGCGTTCATAAAGTTCGTATTATTGTCACGAAGGAATAGAGATTCAGCAATCAAACTCGAGTAGGAGTTGAGACTTTCTCTACATATTCGCCACCAAAAGTTACCAACTTTTTCTAGCGATGCACCACATGCCGGAGGCCATTGTTATAGAACTCCTGGTTTTGAGGGTTCACGAACCGCTCCACCTCTGCAATCACTTGGTCGCCTTCCTTGAAATGCTTTTCTCTTATTTGGTTACACTGGAAGCGTCTGCGCCATTTAACCAAAGTGTCATAAACTGGGGTGTTGTCCCCGAACAACGCTACCAGATTGGAATGAATATCCTTGGCATTTCTTCCTTTCAAATGAAGAAAAACGGATCACTCAATGTGCTTGGCACCGACGGGGGGTGCCATTTCTGTTTCGACTCCCTATCGGCGTTCCGAGCTACTATAGCATGCGATGTTTATACTGTGCGGAAACTAGAGGGACGCGCTCTCATGATGATGCCTGTTTTGTTCTGTTTTTTTTCAATTGTTTGTGCCGATAATACGAACTTTATGAACGCCCCTCGTATGAAAGAACAATACGTACTTTCGTTGTAGGTGACCTCGTTGAAGATCATGCAGGCAGTTGCATTTGGAATTTTCGAGAATAGTGGACCGCCTGAAGCATCCTGGAGCACATGTCTCATCTTCTGTTACGGTTGAAAAATCGATACGGTGGCATTTCTGTTGTGACGGTCCTTCCTGCCGACCTTCCGCCTCCAACGCATGAATGGCAGTCCTCAAGTTTCGCCTAGCATCATCCAAACAGAGACATCGTGGATTGCGACCTGAGATGGCCGGCACAGGTGCGAGCTCCCCGAGAAACAGCGCGCTCGAGACGAGTCGCAGGGGTACGAAGTCTGGGTCGGCACAGCGAGGCCAAGTCTGGCCTCCTTCCTGGTTATCGGATCACTAGAGCAGCGGGTCACGTTCACGTCGGCTGATGACATACCCTTGAGCAGTGCAATATTACAGGCGCAGACGCATTCCGATATGTGTCGAATTTCACTGCTGCGTCAGTCATCCTACAATTTCAAGTCAACCACCGCCAGACTCGTGTTGCAGCGGACTGTGACTCAGCTACTCGGCCACAGGCCAAGCAACACTTGCTTTGATTTCCTATTTCTCAAGGTTGTAACTAACTAGAAGCGGGCATTGAATGCCAGTAAAAAAAATGACTCATGAAATCCCTACCTAGGGACCTGCCGTAGAAGATGCTTCGACTCAACTCCGCGCACGCTACCTGTTTCGAGTCCCGACTACGCAACATTTCTCAGAAGAGAAAAATAATTTGGAAACTCGGAAGGAACCTTGCTCAGCATAGTAACAATGCACCAACATCTCGTTGACCCTAATGCCGTCAGAAATAAAAAAAGCAAAAAAAAGGCGTTCGAAATTGTATTTTGTTCCACATGTATTTCATACAGGAATAGAGATACTGGTGAAAAAATGTATTGCGATATAGAAATACAGATACGAAATGTATTGCTAAGATACGATACTGCCCAACCTTGTTGTGTTTCCGGCATAAGCAGCTGAAAGCTGACATTATCAAACGCATAGACAATTGCAAAAAAATGCCAAATGCCTCAAAAAAGCACTGATTTTACTAAGCTCACGGTGCTGGATTGCCTAGGGTGACTCGTAGCGCCCGCAGCGGTCCATCGCAAGGAGAAACAAGGTATGCAGAGACTAAAGTCAAAGGAAATGAGCGGGCATCCGCTAGCTTGCTTGTAACCCTAACCCACCTGAAAGTAAAAAATATAACAAAGAAAACAAGCATCGGAACGAAGACCAAGTAAAAGGCGAACTTACACGTAAAAAATCAGTATAAAAAAACAAGCGTCGGAGCAAAGCGCAAGAGGAGAAGAAAGAAGTAAACCTCGCTTTGTTTTAATGCCGAAGAAAACCTAGGTTTCGCACTTCAAAGGAATGCGCGCGAATGAACGTGGAAGGCAGAAGGGTTGGCCACCTTCTTTAACAACGCTCCTCGAACTATAAGAAAACAATAACGGATCATCTTTCGGTGGCGCGGGAGTCAACGAGTTATCAGAGCTCTAAGAGTTATGAGTCGCCCCCCGCTTCCAGATCTCAGTCTTTGCGCAAACGTGCTTTGCAGTCGCAAAAAAAAAAAAAAGCAAGATTAGAAGGACGATGAGGAGCCGTGCATGGCGGTTTCTTTCTATGCCGCATCCTTCGCTTCTTTTGCTTGGTGCTTGATTTCTTGTTTCCCACTCGTATAACACCAGTGAAGCCCGCTACCCCTCCCCCCTTTGCTCTTTGCTTTGACGCTTGCTTTTCGCATTCATTTTATTTCTGAACAACTGACTCGCCCCCCCCCCCCAAGAAAAATATATATATAGGAGTAAATAAATAATAATAAATAAATAAAAAAAATTATAAAGAACCGGGCCCATTACATTCCCATTCCATTCCGGGCAAAAAGCATCTAATTCCATTCCCATTCCATTCCCCTCAACGTTGCCGCCATTCCATTCCCATTCCATTCCGGGGTCGCGAAAATGCGGAATGATTCCGGAATCATTCCAACTCCGGAGTGGCAACTCCGCAACACTGGTGCGTATTATACGTAGCACCGTTTTGCTCTATGCAATACACACGCAATACCTTATGGTAGTACGCAATAGCAGCCGCACAAGCTCCATCTAGGAGTAGCCGCAATAGCTACGAAGGTCCGCTATTGCACGTCTGCTAAATTCAAATATTCCACAACGCAAACAATGCATTCTTTTTTTTTATTTTTAGGGAATTGCAAATAAATTTGTACGGTGGATACGGCCACTTTTGCTGCAGTGTCAGTTGTTTACCAATAGCCTGCCGATATAATAAAATAGTAACATTAATCAATGCAGTCCCATCGAAGCTGCACATTTTGTATAGCACATGAACAGTAATGAGCAAGACACAGAAGAAATACGGAAAAACAAAATGTTACGCTGGGTGTTCACCCATCGCACACGCCGTGCGTACGGTGACGGGCAACTGGGCGTCGCCTTGCGCCACGTTGCGGCGATAGCGCGAACCATCGATTGTCTGTGAGGGATTTCTAGCGCAACCCTTCAACACTAGGGTCCATACCTTTCCACATTTTCGATATAACATAAACAACAAAATAAGCTCAATCTTTGTTTTCTTTTTTTGTGCACTCTTGTATACAGACACTTTTAAAAGGTCCATTTTGGTGGCTTATTCGGCGGCCATTGTCGTTGGTATTAATTCCGTTGTTAAAGGGGCGATGCAACAATTTTTGTACTTTACGCAAATACCGCTTAGAACGGATCCTTGACGTTAATGACCTATGAAACACGCGTTCGTTTTTCACCCACGCAATAAAAGTCCCAGTAAAAAATTAAAGAAACACGAGCAGCGCTCACCCCCTCAACTCGCAGCCAGAACAAGCGGCCACGTGATCTGGAGCCGATTATATGCCGCCAATGTTGATCATAGCCACGCGCTGGGGTTGGCAAAGCACAGGACACGCGCTGAGTTCCAGACATTGTTATGGCTCGGCTATTGTCGTCGTTGCAGCGATTGGACATGGGCCACTACCCAAATGCTTCTCGAGCTATCAATTATCACGAGCCCAAATCGAGTGCTCACGCAATGCTCGGGTCCAATCTATGAGCCGCATTCAAATATCGTCCCTGGAGGATGCTGCTACCACCAGGGTACGTCATCAAAATTTGCGAAGGAGAGATTGAAAGAAAACGCTCGCTTTTCTCCATGGAATTACACCGCAACAAAGAGGTTTCTTGGTCAGTGGCGTTGCGTGCGAGTGTACTTGGGTCCCGCTAGTGCCAGTAAGCTCATACAAAGTGAAAAACGCTCAAAACGAATATCGTTGCACCGCCCCTTTAACGCTGCGGCCATATCTCCTCTTTGCTGACGGAAACAAAGCCGTTGTGTCAGCGCGCTGCAATGTCGTGCAACGAAGGACAGACTACTCCGTTCACCTCTAAACCGAAAGTGCGGCAAAAGCTAACAGCTTTTTTTTTTTTTTTTTGACCAGTCATATGTTTATCTTTTGCCACGTGATCATGCTCCCGCCCATATCCACGCGCAGAGAATAGGGTCACGTGATGAAAGGGAGGCAGCTGATTGGTCACGCGAGCGCGTAGCCTCCACTCAGTGTCGGCAAGGGCGAACGACGTATAATGTCTAGAGGAGCGTGAGGGCAGCGGGAAACGTAATGTATTATGCAAATGAGGAACGTGAAACAAACTTACTGTATATAAACGTCTTTTTTTTTTTTTTGAGCTACAATTGTGACGTCCAGCTCTAGCTTTCTGCAGCTTGAGCTACCGTGCAAATTCTCTTCGAGGTTCAACTTAACGCCGGTGGTGAAACAGATCACTACAGACGATTTTAGGGGATTGTGTTTTGGGTCTGTAGGGAGAGCATTTTTGTGCGTTTGGGTTTTCCGGTTGTCCAAATATACAATTCGAGTTGAAATAATACCTTGACTTGGATGATGATGTTCTGTCATACGGCATAAACCGGAAATATCACTTTAAAGGGCATTAAACTCCCACTTTAATTGTGAAGTGCCTAACTAAATCAAATGATGTAAAAAAAAAAAAAAAAAAAGAATAGCGCATATATTTACTGCCAAAGTGCCGAAAGAGAAGGAGACGTTTCGGAATCTGTCCTCACTCAAAATGAGTCTGACGGGGACAACATTTAGGGGCATTTCCGACTTGCAGAAGAGCGCGGACTCTGGCAGCACGCTTGCCAGCCCCTGCTTCGACGAGGAAATGATCTGGTATGATTTGAGAACCCGAAACCTGGTTACGAGTATCTGCGCCAGTACTCCACTTACGACTATGACTGCGTTAATCGGGTTAGTCTCTTGTGCTTTCGTATAGCTCTTTTGGTCGGCTACGTTTCCGTAGTGCTGTATCGAGCCGGGGCTTGCGCTGTTCGTCCACGAAGGGAACGAAATCTTCGCTGTCACATCACAAACCCATCTCTCCGGCGCTTCATACAAAATATATACAACACTAACCCGATAACTCCGTCGGGGCATTAAACCAATAGAGAGCGAGTGCATCCCTGATCACTTTCCCGGGGTTTGTTTAAATATGTATCTGCTTCGAGAAGACGATAACGAAATCCGTAAACGTATCCAACGAAGAAGGGCTGCAGTTTCTCTAAGAAACGAACACCATCGACATAGAGAGCCTGGATTCAAGAGAGGGATCAACTCAATGCATGGATAGCGTTTGCAATGTAATGGCGGACGACGATTCTTGTGCAGATTGGTCGCGTGGCGAGCAGAGTAACGGGCAAAGACGCTTGCAGACGATCAACGCTCACGTCGGCTCCTCGCAGCTTGTATTACAAACGCTTTTACGTAAACCACGTCACCCCGATCCAGTAGTTGGAAGCACTCTGAAATCTGTAGGCACACTAGATAACGGCACGGGAACCGAGGCGCACCCGGCGGCACTAATCGAATTTGCTGTCGACAGTTTTTTTTTTTTTTTTTTTCGTTTTCGAACGACGAAGATGGAGTAAAGGAGCCCATGCCATCCCATGGAAAAGGCGCAACTCTTTTCTCGCAGGCACGTAGCCAGGATTTTGTTTCGGGGGGGGGGGGGGGGGGGGGGGGGGGGGGGGGGCGCCCATGACAAAATGCTGTATGAGGGGGAGGGGGGAGAGGGTCCCAGCAAAATCGAAGATTTCAAAGATTTCAGGGGGGGGGCATAAGGCCCCCCCCCCCCTCCCTGGCTACGTGCCTGTTTTCTTGGCTTCATAAGGCGAAGGCGAACATCGTGTTGTGTACTTACCTTGCTCCTCGAACATTCTACAAGGTATGTTTTCGTTAAAGGGCAACTCCGCTTCATTTTTGGTTTTGAAAAAACAATGCAGTCCTCTTCAGTATTGCCTAGGAAGACTACACGTCAAATATTACGACGCAGTTCTGTCTAAATGTTTCTTAAACGGTTCGGCAAACTTTGCAACTCGCCAAGTTGCCGAAATCGGCTGACTCGAGCGGGCGAATTCAGGCGCAACCAACAGCGCAGTCAAGGCTACGGCATGGGCGGAGCCAACATTGAGCTAAACGTCATCTTCATGGCCCCCTTTTGCTTGTTTTTACCTCTCCGATCGAGCGTAGCGCATGACGTCAGCAACGTTGCCTCTCTGCGCTCAGCGGTGTCCACGTGATTGGCGTACGCGCCTGCGCAGCGCGCTTCTTGGGAGCAAACCGGCCGCCCGCCGTGGTCCCGCCGTTACCGCCGTCTTTTGCGCCACAACCACTGTCGTCGTCTCACCGTTTGTGATTATTGTCTCTCGGAGTTTCGTCCACACTATGGACACCACGTGCGCAGACTTATGCCGCAGTTGTGCCGACGTCGTCGAATGCCGTAGACACCAAAACGTGGCGAAGAGTGCGGTGCAGAGCAGACGACACTCGCGCCTGCCACACGCCCGCTCCCATCCCGCCCGTCGTTGGGCCGAGGATCACGTGACATCTAGTACCACGTGATGGCCATGTACTTGGCGGCCCGAGGCCAATGTTGCCGGACGGAGCCGAAGTTTCGGTTTCGATTTCCGCTCGCGTTTAAAATTAGATTTAAAATATATATATATCCCATTTTTCACGAAGCAAACGACGTAGTGTCTTTTACTAGGGTTTTTTGATTCGAAATCACTCATTATCCCGAAATCTTCGGAATTGAGCGGAGTTGCCCTTTAAATGTCTCGCCCCCCCCCCCCCCCCCCCCCCCTATGTCCTCCCTTTCGTTCTATAACGCACGATTCGAATCTATGCGGACGAATGAACCGTACTTGATCGAACGGTACAAAGGTATACAGGAAGCTGCCGAAAGACAAAATCTTTTGGCGGAGCCGGAATTCGAACTCCGGGTCTCCCAACATCCGGTCGGGTATTGTCTCTCGGCGTCTTCGTAAACTTTGTTTCGTTCGCTCAAGTAGACGGTTATTTTCCCGCCCGCATATTTTCGAATATTTCCTCTTTTGGAGACCACGTAACATGACTGTATGACACATGCCATACATATACTATACAGGCACATGTAACTTTAGGAAAGCGGCTTGACCGTCAGGACTATATGCCAGGCGTTTAGCACTATAAGACGCCCCGAACCGTCTATACTTCCCCACAAAACACGTGGGAGAATCTACGGAGCAAGCTCGGAATGCGTTCCACAGCCCAGTGGACAAAAGTGGCAGTGCAGAGAAAGCGATTAATACAATGGTCTATACCGCCGTACCTCGCGCAGCTATGCAGTATACGCAACTTTCAGCGATAGTGGTACCGTGGTGTGAGAGTTGAGCTCCCTAGCTCCTGGATGATCGGCTTCAAAATGACGGTGCTCCTGACGTGGAAGTAGGAGATAGGGCTCTTATATATGGCTCTCATTTCACTAAATGTAAATTACTTACGCGTCGCAGACCAAGCCTCACTATACTGTTCTATGGTCACCTAGATAACAGCCATTTGGATAGGAACCAGTGCGCGTCCTATAGGTCATGAAAGTTGCGAATAGATCCGTTATACACTCATCACCCAAGCGAGAAATGCCAGGTCACTGCAGGCTGTGTACGCATGAACGACGTCCGATATATTTCGGAGGAGAGAGCAACTGCGCATGCCCAAAACGCGTCCAACAACCCGGTAGACGAGGATGGCGTCGCTGAGAAGGCGATTATTGGAATGGTCTGTAGAAACGATAAGGTAACGTCGCCGCAAACTTTTTTAATGACGGCACTGTCCGTAAAGATTAAGCCGGGGAAAAGATAGACACAGAAGAAATGGGGCTCTAAATCTCGAGCACGTTCGATTTCGTCACACTGTCTGGCCGGCGTGCTAGCCGCTTCTTCCCTTTTGCTCGCCTCACTTTTCTGTTTCCGCGTACGAAGACTGAATTCGATTGATCGAATCCCACGCGGCCTCCGCTTCTTTTCAGGGGCCTCCTCCGAAGTGTCCCTCCCCCTCTAATCTCCTCGGTCGTTTTTTTTTTCCTTTGTTTTTGTGCGTGTGCGGCGCACTGATTATTTCTGGGTCGCCCTTTTTTTCTTCTTCAAACTCCTAACGAGGAACTGACCCACCGATATGCTTTGATTACCAAGACGCGTCTGTTTTTTGTTTTGTTTTTTCGTGACTTTTTTTTTTTTTTTGAGGGGGGGGGGGGTGTTTAGTGTTTGCTATTACGTATGTTTTCTTTCAACCGAGTTGTAAGCCGTCACTTTAAGAATGTAAAAAAAAAAAAGTTGCTTTTTTTCCTTGTTAAAATACGAGCGATTGACCGCAAATTGCGCCAAATTGAGCTTCGCTAAGGTAAATGTGGGAACTACTAAACACTAAAGTAAAAATAATTGCACTGACCAAGGATACGTCGCCAGGACAGAACGTGTCCTGGTTGTAAGTTGTCCTCTAAAAGGCACCAAAATGACGCATGTTGCCTGACCAAGTTGTATCGACTTTGTCTATTATAGGGCTGTAGACTATATAAGCGGCCTTTTAGGCGGCCCTAGATTAAGTGTCTTTTTTCGCCTTATATAGGATATGCGCATAAGGCCCATTACTGCAAGGACACGCTGGGTTCAGTTCACCCTGTTAATAGCGGCCTTTTAGTTCGTCCTTTGGCTTTAATCTCTTCATGGTACATCAGTCTAAGGTCTATTATAACCCGGATAAGTCAGATAGACTTTTATCCCACCCGCCCAACGCGACCTTTTCTTCGTGCGTTCTCAGTGTATTGCTAAAAGGCCGCTTATAACCAGGACGAGTTGAATCCAGTTTGTCCTGGTCCGACGCGGCCTCTTTGCCGGCCTCAGATGAAAGCCGTAAGGGCGGCTCTCCGACCGTAGTTGGATCATGCGCTTACAACACCGTATATAACCGGTAGCGATAGGACGCCGCGGTAGAACCACCATGACGACACCCGCATTCCGTACAAGCGCAAAGCTCTCGCCAAAAAAAAAAAAAAAAAAAAGAAAAGAACGAACTTCGAGTTTTTTTTTTTTTTTTGTTGTTGTTTTACCCGAACATTTCCGGTTAAAGGGACAGCCTACGAACTGTTTGTTCCGCTCCCTTGCCAACATAATTCGGACACTTATCGTACCGCTCGCCGCTTATAACGGACAGAAACGGTCGACTGTGCTTCTTTTCCAGATAAGGGCTCTTCTCTCCGCGAGGAGATGAGGGAGGCAGAGAGGTTATCAGTTGACTTGGACCGAAGAGAAGAAATTGCACGAAGTTTTCAGCCAGTTTCTGCTTGAAAGTATTAAAAAGAAAAACGACGTAGACTAAAGGCAGACGAGCTTTATGAAAGTATGCAACGCCTGTTGCGAGATAGCGGGAGGCTGTGTAGGAGGAAGGAATGAAGAACAAGAAAAAAAAAATGTTTTATAACACTGGGCTTGTCAAATCTTCGCCAGCAGCTGCCTATTTCTATGAACGCTCGCTCACGATAGTGGAGGTCAGGTACGACGCCATTCTTTATTATAGATAATCAGCTGTAAGGATACGCGGACGAATTGTTCCACAACCTTATAGGGTCATTTCATGCCAATAGTCCCAGGCGTGATGCTCGACCATCGCCGATTCTTTCGTAAAAAATCACAGGGGTTCCTTATCTGTTGAATAATCACTTGCCTAAATATTTTCGTCCACAAAATGTTTTTGGCCGCGCTAGCGCTGTTTGAAATTCCCGGAGAGGCGCGAAACTAAGCACAAGTAAAAAAAAAAAAAAAAAGCCAAAAGTACAGATCTTTAGTTATCAACGCACAATTTTTTTTTCTGTCCCATTCTGCTTGCATTATTGCTTCATATGAGGCAACATTTAAATAATATATTTTTTTTTGTTTGCTTTTAATTGAAGACAAAATGCTGAAATTGTGCCGTTTTCGAGATTTTTTTGTTTAAATTTGGGAGTCTGTATACCCGTGCTAGGAGTGTTTTCCGCATCTATTGTAGATACACATTTTGCATAAAATAGCTTCCTACCGTTAAAACAAAAGGTTTTTTTTTTTGTTATATTAAAGCGTAAAGTTGCGCGAAACGGCATTTTGGTTTAAACTGCAAATTTCGCAGTGAGGTGGTCCAAGTAAAACTATACCAGACCACTCAAGCGATAGAGCGCCATGTGAACTGGTGATTTATAAACTTTAAATGAAGTATTTTTTTTTTTTTTTTTAAAGCGAGAAAATATTTTTTGAAGTTGTGCTCCCACGACACTGCGCGGAGTGGTTCCATGCGGCAGCTTCTCCACGCAGCACGACGGCAATGAACCTTATCTGAGCCCAGGCACATAATCTGGTGCTCTAAATGGAGCATGCAGCTTAGTTTGCGCAGCAATAAGTGGTCAGAAAGTAGGGAGCAAGAAAACGTATTTCTTTATTCCTATTTTTTCCAGGCAGTGGCTTGTGCCTGGTGATTGGGGAATTGTAGTAGACCGTTTCCGTAGCCCGCTAAGCACCCGGATAGCGCTCCGTAATCCGCCACAAGACCTTGAACAGTGCAGATAAGACTGGCGGCGCGCATGCGCAGCTGCGGCGTTTTCTTCACGGATACCGTAGCGGAGGAGAAAAACGGTCTACTACAAGTCCCTAGTGTTACGTTATAAAGCTGGGAGCTCTTGGTGTCATCTGTGAAAAGTTTTTAACCAGAGTCTGCAGGTTGCTATTTTAGCCGTTTTCGAACTGGACGGGACAAGCTCTATTTGCAGAAAAGTACATCTTGTAGCCTAAAATAGAGGGCGTGAGCTAAGCAAGACGAATAGTTCGATTACGAGCACATAGATGGCCCTAGGCGATAGCTAGTAGTACCAGAGCATGCGCCACGGCTCAGATAAGCTCCATCGCCGCCGTGCTGTGCCGAGAAGCTGCCGCGTGGAACCACTCCGCGCAATGTCGCGGGAGCTCAACTTCAAAAACTATTTTCTCACTTAAAAAACATATTACTTCGTTTAAATTTTATAAATCACAAGTTCATATGGCGCTCTATCATTTGAGTGGTTTGGCATAGTTTTACTTGGAACACCTCACTGCGAAATTTGCAGTTTAATTTAAACCAAAATGCCGTTTCGCGCAACTTTACGCTTTAATATAACAAAAACCTTTTGCTTTAACGGTAGGAAGCTATTTCATACAAAAAGTGTGTCTACAATAGATTCGGAAAACACTCCTAGCACGGGTATACAGACTCCCAAATTTAAACAAAAAATATCTCGAAAACCGCACAATTACAGCATTTTGTCTTCAATTAAAAACAAAAAACAAAAAAACACTATATTATTTAAACTCGGCCTCATATGAAGCAACAATGCAAGTAAAATAGGACAGAAAAAATTGTCCGTTGATAACTAAAGATCTGTACTTACGGCAATTTTTTTACTTGTGCCTAGTTTCGCGCCTCTTCGGGAATTTCAAACAGCGCTAGCCCGGCCAAAAACATTTTGTGGACGAAAATATTTAGGCAAGTGACTATTCAACTCATAAGGAACCCCTGTGATTTTTGTTTATCGAAAGAATCGGCGATGGGCGAGCGTCACGTCTGGGACGTTTGGCATGGAATGACCCTATATTGTTGCGAATGTGTCGTGCATGCGCGAAATGTAATTCAATGACAAGCCGGTTGCACACCGCTCGGTTACGGGGCATTCCGAATTAAAAGGCAGAGTTACACCGATGGAATGATATCGCGTAATATCACGTATCTCGTTTGAGTGCGATCGCGGCCATACATGCACCCGTATAAAGGCGTATGAAGTAAGTAATACGTGTATTAAGCTACTCTACTCGCAGCCAATACTCTCATGTATTACTCTTCAGATAGTATCATCCAATCTGTGCCTTGAAAAAAAAAAATAAGAGACGGTGTATTATGAAAGGCGTTGAAGTGTGCAGTCTATCAACTAATAGAATAAGTAAATATAAAACTTATTCGTGCATCATTTGGTGCCGAAATGCGAGGGAAAGGCTCAGATCAGTGCTCACGTGATCCACTAAATAGCGGGAAGGGATGTGACCGTTGCAGGCTATAGACCATTCCATTTAGCGCTCTCTGGGCGGCACCATTTTGTTCGACCGCAGCGCCCTCTCCATACATCCGGGAAATTCAGCGGGTTCGGCGGGGTAAAACGAGAGAGAGGACACGCGCAGACGCTAGCAGACGACAAACCGGGAGGTTGCCGTTCTCCATTTTTGAGCTGTATCGGCGGGCTGTACGGAACATCGAACTCTCGCTCGTGGCTGCCGTTGTGAAGTGGTTCGCGTTCTTAGAATAGTTATGTCTACTCCAAAATCATCCTATAGCTCTCTGTTGTTCTATTTCTGTAAATGATCAACTAGCATATCTTTTTTCCGTTACTTAAATAGCAGTTGTATCAGCCGGCAGTACTAGCCTCAACTACTGCGTGTATTGCGGCAGGAGGGCACGTTTTTATTTATTATTTCAGACTTCCACTCATGGTCGCTAAAGGCCTACACCAGTACGAACTTTGTATAGTAAAAAAAGGTACAGCAACCGGATTTACTTTTCGCCGGAGTGACCGGCCAATCTGACACAGTTTTCCCTATTTTTTCTTTTATTTGCACGCAGGTAACAGCGCAATTGGACCCTGTGAGTCTTTTTATCTAGCATAGTATTACACGATAACTGGCATACCAAAATCTGCGCATCTGCGCTTAGAAGTTCCAAAATTACGCGATTTTAAACACAGTTTGCACGCCAGCCGGACGCTAGCTACAGCCCACTCGGCGGAGCAGACGACATGCGGGGTGAGAGGGGAAGTGCATTTTTTTCTCTTTTACCCTCTCTGCTATGACCCTAATGGAACGGACTATAGGGGGCGCAGGTTACCGCCCGACGCAAAACGTATATAGCCCCTGCCGTCCATTCATCCCGAATGAGCACGCGGGTATGAAAGCCATCGTCGGGAAATCGGGAAGAACAACGTAATGGGAGAAAAGACGCAAAACTCGAGAAAGAGACGCGCCTGCACAACCAACTCCCGTCAGCGAGAAGCCAGCCGATCTGACAGTTCTCCGCTAAGTCTAGCGTGCTGAGAAAGCACACATAGGGAAAGAAGAAAAATACACCAAACACGGACGTTTTCTTATCTGACGCGCCGAGCTTGAACGGCAACTCCCGAAAGCAAGAGTCGAAAGGAAGGATCCATCGAACCTTGTCTGAAATAAAATAATAAAAAATAAAAAAAAACACGCACGGCGGGGGAAGAAAGCGGGATAAAAAACAACAAAAATGGGGCCGAGTAAACAGACTCGAACGATTTCTTTTGGAGACGCGCTCTTCTTCCCCGGCAGCGTCTGACAGAACAATGGGTGTCGTCGAAGAATAATAGTATAGGAAATTAGGGAGTGGATATCCCTAGCTCCCTCGTTTTCTCTCCCCGTCGCCCCAACTTCGAGCGCGTTCGTCCGGACGCAGTCGGTATGTGGGGATAGTGCGCGCAGCGCCGCAAAAAATCAGAGCGGCAATCTTAATCATTATCTCCTTCTCGCGTCTCAACTCCACACTAGTCTTCCTTTTTTTTGCGCTCATTTTCGCAACTGCAAAAATGAGGGCAATTTCTGTTTGACTGACGTCACGTATCTATCTATAATACTATGCTCGCATAAAGGCGTTCTATCCTCGAGAGTATCTGCGTCACTTTTGTTTAATATATTTTATTGGGGTAAAGAAAGAGAAGTAGAAGTGGTGACAGCGGGAAAATGTCTTCCTTTTCTTTCGGAGCTTGTTGTATTATGTATTCTATTATCATCGCGGCGGCACCCCGTCCGTGTGTCTGCTCTAGGTGGCTGTATAAACTTCATTCCGAACTGGGGATTACAAAGCCCTGTCGCTAGGGATTGACCTAATAGGAAAAAAGAAAAAAAAAGCGTCTTCACTATTTGAGTTGACGCGGGGTGAGTATGTATCGGAATAAGCTGTCGACTACCCGGCGATTACGATCAGAAAGTTGGAGAAAGAAGTCGGTGGCTGATGAAAAATCTGTCGCCACCGTGCATGCGGCCCGGTTAGTCTTGGCGAGAGGTAAGTCAGAGATGCAGTTTTTGTTTGTTTGTCTAAACTCGAACGAAAGCTTGTAGTTAGCTGTTAAAATCAGATTTTGTTTGTCTGAAATTATGTATTTTGTATTATTCAATGTCCGCGATCGAATAGACTACCGGAGAGGAGTGAAGACGAAAGTTCCCGCATCCCAGAAAAGACCCAAGCCATCACAAGACCTTTCTGCAAGAAAAAGAAAAGGCGAAGATGCGGACATTGTGATGTCATTTTACATCGTTCGCCATGTTCTAATTGTAACGCGAAAGGTTCGCAAGCATATTGAGAAGGCAATGACGTAAGGCGAATCACCGACGACAACAACGAGCGTTCTTGTGATGCACGTGCCTCTGTTGGTGGCGGCATAGCCTCCTCTATACAAAGCGTGGCAGTTGACGACGGAGCCATAGAGCGCCCGGTCGCAGATTTAGAGCGCGAGGATCTGGTAGCACAGAGCATCAGAGAGCCATTTCTCGGGGAACCTGGACATCAGCTCACAGCTTTTGCAGCGGCGAGGACCCGAAACACACTTGTTCGCTCGGGAGAAGTGTGTTTCGTCGTCTCGCCGCAGCGGGGCGCCAGTCACGTGGCTCTCCTCTCATCCGTTGTCTGCCGCTCCACCTTTTCCATTTCGGCGGCCGCTTCTCGTGGCGATCTGCAGGGCTTTGTCAGTATATAGGAGGGCATGGTGGTGGGCATAGCAAGCGAGTGTGTGCTCCCCAAACTTGACGCCGCCACAAGATGGTTTGTTTGTGGCACTTTTTGTCCAATATCCGCGTCTTCCGATCGAACTACATGGTGGTGAAGGCATTCCAGCTACTGCAGTGACATATTTAGCTTTGAGTAGCCGGCAATAGATTAATATTTGGGTAACAGAGTGGCGGCGTAAGTTTGAGGAGCACTGTATACATGCTGAGCTCCGCAACAAACTTGCAGTTTTTTTTTTTGTTTTTTTTTTTGAGACACCATATTAGTAGGTGATCAGGAAGCACTCTTTTGCTAATTCATGCATGCCCACCAATCACGTGCCAAGCGGGCGGCAACGTCACCGATAAACGCTGAACCCCCGTCGAGCGGTGGACTGCCCGTGCGCATCGTCCTAATATTTAGCCTCAAACCGGAAGAACTCCTGGCGCCTTCCAGCCTGATTCGGCTATAGACTAAACGGGACGTCATTCTACAGCTGGTCCTGTCAAACAACGCAAGCAAATAGGGCTGTTCCTTTAAAACTATCTTTAAAACAGTATATAAAAGATCAACGCACGAGAAAGAACAAAATGCCCGTTTTCTCAAGAGAGACGCAAGCTGTTATTATGGTTCACGGTTCAGACCGGGGTACCGCAAACCATCGAAGCACAAACTCCCTTGCCGTCTTCAAAGTTGACGCGGCACTATAGCATGCCAAGGAGGCAAAGGAGGGGCTTCCTCCCGCCCCCGCAAAAGTGCTAAATTGAGCGGTCGAGCCATAGCAGACGCCGACCAGGGATGCCAGAAGCTTTTGGGGGAAGGGAGAGAATGTGTCAGTCGAGGACCGTAAAAGCGGCGAACTAAGTACCACGGATATTTCGAACCAAAGGCGTCATTCTTCAGGGCGATACATGTCAGGCCTTCTCGTAGACACACACACAAACACAAAAACCGCGCCTGGGACCTCCCTCCGTCGCTATCTTCTCCCAAAAGCTCGGGGAATCTCGGTTGGTATAACGCGAGAGATGGATGCAAGACGAGGCGGCACGCCACCGTCCCCACGCAACCCGTCGCAAATTTCGCTCCTGTCAAGATTGACAGCGCCTCTGGCTCTCGTTTGACGTGTCCCTCCATTCGCTATATACGCTCCAGCCATGTACCGCATTTGCCCACAAAGGCAAATTTCGACTGGGGAAAAAAAAAGTGTTTTCCTTAGATAGTGTTCACCTGATGCATTGTCCAAACGTAAAAAAAAAAGAGCACCACACACACTACATTATGAACAATGCCCTCTTTATGAACGGCCAAGGAAGCATGATGATTTCATATCAAAATCAACATTAGCATAATCTGCCTTCCACAAAATGTGCCACGACTCGTCATAATGAACGATCTTTAAAGAACAAATCACTGTACAGTCTGCACTTCTAAACAGCCCGCACCCGGAAAATACGGTCGCCGCCAGGCGGCCACTGTTCCTGTGCTGCAGCTTTCCCGCGCTGCTCCTGCTCCAGCTATGTCAATGGATATGTGACTGCTCCCTATCACACTTAAAAAAAAAAAGCTACATTACAATTTGTTATAGTGAACTTTATGCTTCTTTTAATTTCTCTCGCGTATTATTTTATTTTCTAGCTGTGTTGTAGCCTTTGTTCCCGCCGGTTATGTGGCATTGTAAGAACAGACCGTTCATTGGCCGAGACTATGCACAGCATTCCCTAAGGTCTGTTACTATTTTGTCATGCCGTACCGGTCTCAACGTCTGATTCGTAAACCGTTTTAATCCTTTTTTTTTCTTTTGGGGGGGGGGGGGATTTGGGAGGGGGGGGGGGGGTAGAAGCTTGGAACTGTTGACGCTAATAAAAAGAAAACAGAAAGAAACCCACACTAAATTCGGAAGCTGCTATTTTCCCTTTTCCTCTGATGGCTGGAGGGGCAGGAAACGACGGCGGTTTGGGGAATCTTTTGGGAATGCAAGTCTCCGAAGCAACACTCGCGTTTTCTATTTACCCGACATTTGTTTTCCCGCATACGGTCCACTAATGAACTAAAAGCAGTACTCTTACTTCCTGCTAATGCCACACCGTAAAAAAAAAAAAGCTATACATTTTTTTATTACAGTTTCTCCACTCCCCCCCCCCCCCTCCTCCTTTTCCCATCCTCATTCCAAAACAAACATATAGCTTTTCCTTTTCACTCCGACCACTGCTAATTACAACTAACGGTTCTCCAGAAAACTACGTCACACACACACACACACACACACACACACACACACACACACACACACACACACACACACACACACACACACACACACACACACACACACACAGACAGACAGACAGACAGACAGACAGACAGACAGACTTATTGTGGAGTGCGAGAGCGTCGAGGACGTTCGCTCAAAGACGGCACAAAAACACACCCAAAAAAGCGAAACGAAAGACCAAAGACGCAATCAAAACCGACTACGAAAGTTACGCAGATGATGGCCGGCATTGTGCGCCGGGCCCAACGTTGCCAGATCATAAGGGGTTCTCAGCAACTGCCAGAGAGGAAAGTGCCCTACTTATGGCGTGCGGCCTTTCTGCGGTTATCCGTGATAAATGCACGGTGCTTCCGCACTTAAAAACTACTGAATGAACATAAATTCGTATGTGGCGAGCGAAGCAGTGTTTTTTTTCCTTCTTTTCTGTGTTTTTAGATGTTTTATTATTCCTCGCGCATTGAGAAGAGGGTTAGCCTCGGTCGTAACGGAGGGAAATCCGTCTTCATTTCGAAATCGGAACGCTTTTATCACCGTGCAAGCCAGCTCCCGGATGCGCGGAGATATACATGTATATTACAATGGTCGAAAATGTCCCTTCTGTATTGTGGATATTGTACCCTAAATTACCAAGTAGCTTCAAAAAAAGAAAAAGTGGCGTTTAGGGGATCTGCAGTGACCGGTAGTTACCGGAAAACGACGTAAAGCCGATCGAGATTACGGAGTTCGGTTTGGTTTTATCGCTGGTATTTTGCAAGCATGCACGACAGGGTTGGTATCAACATCGGTCATGTTACCGCTGTGTTTTCCTTCCCACGTTATGCTAGCAGAAAACATAAGGTAGTATTTTATATATATATATATATATATATATTAAAAGTATAAACCTTTTCCCTTTGCCTTCGTCCCTTTTTACTACGCAGTTCGCAGTACGCAGAACGAAAGAAAAAATGCATTACAACCTGGAACAAGTTAAAACATATGGAAAAGGGTACAACAACAATGATTGAGGGTTGTGACTGAAATGTGAACACCTTCCAGTGGCGTAGCGAGAGCAAAACGACGTTTTCTCGCATACCGGAAGAGCTGCCATTGTTAAAAAAAAAATCTTGGGGGACGCTTAAAGAAACAGCCCCCCAAAGCTTTAAAATTTTTTGCTAGGCGCTTTAACATGGTTAGAAGATTACCGAATCAATATTTTGCTACCGTGTCACGTATATTTTTACAGCGGAGGGGCTAGGTTCCCCAGGGTCGTGTCCGTATATGTCGACACAAACCTACCTGGACAGCTAGCGCCATCTATACGCGACGGCGGCAAGCACACAACCAGTATGGTTTCCGCCGTCGCTCGTAGATGGCGGCAACCTTTCCCCAGTTGTCATAGAAGAATGGATAGTTTTGCGGCGCGTTGGTGGGAATTCATCGCAGGAAACAGCGCGAAAAACAGACGACGACGAAGACGCACACAGTGTCGAGTACAGCTCCGCTGGTCTTCCTTCTTCACGAGAGTGGAAAGGCTGGACGATTTTTAAGTAAAAAAACGCAACTGCTCGAAACCGAAACTGGACTGGGGAGGAAGAAGAAAAAGGAGGAGAGCGTTGCCAGCCCAGAAGTCACATGGCTGTGCCACTTTTTATTTTTCAATCAACGTATTTGCAGCTTTTTAGAAGCCACACAAATGGGTATCATATTTTCTATTTTAAGTATTATCTTGGGTGGTTGTGTCTAAACCATAAAAAACGGCCCGTGACCACGGAGAAGAGAGTGAGCGCGACTCAAACCAGCCAGTTCTCGATCGGCAGTTTTCGGGCGAAAAGAAAACGAATTTCGAGCTGCACATTGTGTTCTGGGTAGTTGGGCTCCGATGTATCATGTAAAAAAAAAAACAAAAAAAAAACCTTGGCGAGTATAAATACCTTGTCAGTGTCCCTTTAAGCTTCGCCTTTAAAGGGGCCCTGCAATCATATTTAAGCGTATGCCTTTTTTGTGGTTTCCACGTCTCTTGGGGTTCGGGAAAGCCAGCGGGCACGGAGAGAGTAACTAAATATCAGTGCGTCATATTTTAACCGGACGACGCGGAAACCTCCTCCGCCTACGAGGGCGACCCGCGTTGCCGAAAGCGCGCGAAATGTGACGTCTTTGGTCCTGGGCTTACTACTGGTCGGAGACGCTAAAAGCTTTTTTTTTTAGTCGAGATACAAAATATAAGTGCCGCGAACCGTTTCAATTATGTATAAAACTAGTTTTTGTTCAGTATTTTAGATCAGAAAAGAAACAAATGCAGTTTATAAAGTACGGAAACAAGAAATGACCCGTCGACATACCCGCCACGAAGCGGCGGAAAAAACGGCGCATACTAGAAAGGTCTAGTGGGATGAGGCCCCGACGAACGGCGAGCGTAGAAAAATCCCAGATGCACGCGGCGGCGCTGCGATCGTATACCGGCTCGAGGATCCGACTGGTTCTGAGGCATTCCGAAGGCCTTCGGCGCGGGCTTGGTCGGCGATTTGGCCATTTGGCGGTATGGCAGCGCGAAGTGGCTCCCGTTCTGAACTGATCTTTACCCCGTGTTTGCTGTCGTTTATGGCCAATGAAGTGTTATGCCAAATTAGTCCTTGATCGCGCAGCAAATGCAATGCGAGCCGCCCTGGCCGCCCGCTTCATACATCCTATCCAACACATGCTTTAGTGGCGCCCTCTCGAGTCGTCGACACGAAGTGCGGCAGCCGTGAGCGCTCGATAAGCCCACTACCCCTCCTCTAGTTCACGGCCACTCAAGCCAGGACCTACGACGTCATGAAGGAGGTTATTTTTTGCTTGTTTTTGTAATTCTAATTTGCCTATAACTTTTAAAATAAAGCGAAATTTGAGAAAAGAAAAGTTTCATTAAGTTACTACGTTCAGTGCGCTCAGGTTCGGTGCCAATTAAAAACCAGTAAAAAGTCATTGCAGGGCCCCTTTAAGAGTGGAACGCAATAATGTTATCGGGTCCCGCTCGCAAAGCCTTTTCATATAAACGCGTGCTCGTTGCCAAGCCGGGCAGACGTGTATGCGTGGTCTAGTCGGTAGCGCCACTTGACGTCACACGTGGCTGTGACGTCATGCACCCTATCGACCCGCTAAATTTTGCGGGAAAAGTTTCCGCTAGATTTCGCGTGAAAAGATTTCCGCTAAATTTGGCGGGAAAATGTTTCCGCCAAATTTAGCGGGTGAATTCCATGATGCAAAGCGCGCAGCTACGTGTGACGTCACGTGTGACACACGTGGCTGCGCGCGTTATATTATGAGATTTTTTACGACACGAACTTCTGAACAAGAAAAGAAAGTGTATTGGCAAGGAGACTTCGTTGAACTGGATAGATGAACGGATGCCAATGGCTGTACCCTTTTTTATAACGGGCGGTAGGTTGCGCCACCCAGCTTGTATAACGGGCGGAGCTTGTTTTCCACAGGCCTTGGTGTTCACCGAACACAAGGCCTGTGGACAGGATTCCTTACGTCATCTTCTGGATTCCCTACGTCATCACAGCTATAGACAAGAGTGCTGCCTCACAGTTCGACGGGACTCGTGTGCAAGTGGTGCTTCACCGATGGAACACGAACCTCAGCCGAATGCTGACGTGGCTACGTCAGCCGAGCGTTGCGTCAGAAACAGACATATAGACCGACACGCGGAGCGACTCTGTTTACCAACACGGCCGGAAGGCCGCGCATGTGCGGTAGCTATGTGGGCAAAAGCAGCCCGGCTCTCCGTGTTTTCGCCATTGCGTTCTATGGCGTGCGCTCGTTGTTGACGTTGTAGGGACGCTTGTATCTTTATTTGTGCGTCGTATTTCCTCACAACGTATGTCGTATGCTATGCTCGACTAGTTGAGCTCGCTGTCCGAGCCTGAACGCCAGCGGTATCGAAACAAACTGCGTGGACGGCGTTGCCTAGGAGGATCCGTACGCCGTAAACAAGGCCTGTTGGACTTCCGACGTAAAGTTGCTGCCACCGAAGTCGACGGCTCACGTCGTCGTTTATTTAGTTTTTTCGCCAAGCCAGTTCACGGCCGACACGGTGCAGGCGTACAAGTCTCTCGAGGCCTACGATTACTTCGAGTAGGTTTCCGCACTGCCGGCGGGATCAGCAGACTGTGGGTCTGCGGAAGTGTGCGTATTCATTAATTGATTAAATACACACAGCGTCTTCGAGTCAAGGTATGATATTTTTCCTACCCTCATGACCACAAGGCATTACAAGCAGTAACGCTTTGACCGTTCTGCAGTCTTGGCGGTAACACGTTACAAGTAACGGCGTTGTTGGTAACGCGTTTCTTTTTTCAGTAACGTAGTAACCTACTCGTTACGTTTTCGACGCAGTAACGGGTAACGTACTTACGTTACTATTTCAAGTAACGTAGTTACGTTACTCGTTACTACTTCCCAAGTCTTAAAGAAATTACACTTCAATTTTTCCGTGTTTTAGGCGTCAAGCCATGTTTTTCTTTGCGTTTTTTCTTGTGAGTATTTAGGTGAAACCGTAAAAAGAGATAGAGTAATTATGTTGAGTTTCTGCATGAACATAATGTTTCTTGATATTTGACCTGTATCGTCAAAACCGTAAAATGTGCTAAATCATAATTTAAAAAAGTAACGCAGAAGTAACAGCGTTACTTTTTATCGGTAGCGGTAACGCGTTCCTTTTTTTTTAGGTAACTTAGCTCAGTAACGCGTACCTTTTATTTGTAAGTAACGAGTAACGTATTTCATTACTCTTTTTCGGTAACGCCTACAACACTGCCGTTCTGTCGCCGATCCCCTTCTGACGGTAGCACGGGCGTAGCGAGCCTCCGACGAGCGCTTGACCGATGCTTTGTGCGCGAACACCGTGGGAACAAAATGCGGGTGGTCTCGAGCAGACGACGGTTTCCCTGCACATAAGCAAGCTTCGGGACGGAGATTGAAATGGAAGCCGCACTTTCCTTCAAGAAAGTGTTTGCCGCACAAATGGTCGTTCGCGCGAGGCGACCATTCTTTTCAATCCACGGATATTATCCACCTTCTATGCCTTCCAGAGTCTGCCGGGAACTTGTGGAAACTCACCCCCCTACTTTTTCTGTTCATTTCGGTGCAATTAACGGCAACACAGCTTCGCGGCATGCTGAAATGCTATGACGCCCATGCGAAACGTGCGCGCTTTTGCCCACACCCCCCGCTCCGGCGCGATCGCAGCGCCGCCGCAGCTCCGTGACGTCAAGCCCGCGTGTCGGTGTATAATTCATGTGGTTGTTGTCCCCATGGGTTTTAGTTCTCAACTTATCCGCTAGGGGCGCGACGATGCTGGTCTGTTCCTCAATGCTGCACACACTTCCGCTTAGGTTTTGTGTCCCGCCTTCGCCGAGATTGCACGCCGGAAGCGCGCCCATGCCAAATCGATAGTGCTAAGGACCATATTTTTTTGGCATATAAGCAGCGCTTCATGCCGCCAAAATCTAGAAGACACGATTGTTTTCATTTTTTTTTTTCTCTTCAGTATAAAACGGGATATGTTAATATTGTTATACATTAACCTGTCTGCGCTTTCTTTTATATATGTACTGTAGAAATATGTTCCGTTATGCATGAGTCAGCAGTTCCATATTTACTGCGCCACTGATTATACACGCCAATCGTAAATTGAGAGGCACGGCATCCTTGTCGACCGCTTATCGATCGTTTTCCAAGAAAGAAAATAAACGAAGAGAATTTGGGCCGGGGTTCCGCAAGCTCATTAAGCGTAATGACCGGGTCATTGTTGCAGCCGCGCGCATAGTGTATTTTTTTTAATTATTTACTATGAGCGTTTCTGTTTTTGTTTTCTTCTTTTTAGCTCCGCTAGTTCGCCCTCTGTATTCGGGTGCACAGAGGCATTGCCAAGAAGCAATATTACAATCCCATCGAGAAACAAAAAATGGCATTATATCTATATATAAATAAATTGAGGCCCTCGCAAGATCTCGGTAAAACGCCCACTTGGGTTATTCCTACACGTAAACTCTCGTGAACAGCAGTCCGCAAACAAAATGCAATTTCTTTCGGTTTTTGTTTTGTTCGTGTTCATCGGTAATAGTATACACTCTGCTCATCCCTGAACGGATTCCGAGCTCCCACTCGAGACTCGATCCCAGGTCGGAGTCCAAGCAACGAGGCTATGCACGCCTAAGCGGCTTACACGATCTTGGTCGGACATTGGTCCAACCTAAATTAGAATATGCATTTTCCATGTGGCACCCCCTCTCGATCTCCACGCCACTTTAACAGACGTAATTCGGCGCCTATCAAAATTGCTGTCATTTCGATGATCGTCGTAGAACAGCAGTACGAGGCTGGCTCTGCGACTCGTAAGTAATTATAGTTTTGTTATATACGAGCAGTATTAGAGCCTTACTTTATTTTTTTTCCCCTTTAGAAAGGCGTAGGCAAGCACCTTTATACTGATGCCCATTATCCAGGAGCTAGGGAGCGCGATTCTCACACTGCGGTACCACCATCGCTGAAAGTTGCGAATCGAATCCGTCCGAAACCGTGCTGCGCGTTTTCTTCAATCAGATTACTCCCGTTTTTTCCGGTGTGTCTTTAATGAAATCCGACCTTTCCCTCACCCTACTTTTCACACGTCGAAAACATTTCCGTCTCTCTCTCTTTTGCAAATTTTTGTTTTATTTACTCGACCTTACTAAACCAGCCTCTTCTCTCTCCGCCAACCTATTCTTCGTCTAGGTTTGTCGTTGCATTAAAAAGCCCCGCCACGGTGTTTGTCCACAGCCTAGCAACGCGCGCTTCTCCCCGACGCCATTGTGAACTGGAATGTTCTTCCCGAAGACGTCGTGACCATCGAGGAACCCCCATCCGATTTCGCGAAGCAATTGTAAATTTTTGTAACTAACACCCACTCCTTTCTTCAGCGCCTTATGGCTTCGACGGTGTTGTAAACAAATAAATATAGCCTCGCGGACACGAGAGATTAGGAGGAGGAGGAGGAGGAGTGCGGGAACCTCTGATTGGCTGTGACGTCACTTCCGATGACGCCTGGGGCACGGAGAGACTGTGGGATGCGAATGTTGCCAGCATAACAACAGCAGACGTAGTTTTTTCGTTTTTTTTTTTTTTTTTTTTTTAGTTTGGGAAGCGATTTATTCGTCGCGACCCTAGCGGCTAAGCTGATAACTACACCCATGGCGACAACAGCAGAATGTATTTGTTTCTGTTCCTGACGTTGCGCTCGGCTGACGTACGCGAGCGCCGCGTCAGCCTTCGGCTGAGGCTCGTGCTCGAATATCAGCGAAGCACAAATTGAACACGGGTCCCATTTGAACGCTGACGCGGGCCAGCCGCGACCAATCTCTGTGCCGCGCACGATCGAGCTACATGACGACGTAAAGGATTTCTTAGTCGGGGAGCTTCGTGTTGGGTAGACGCCATCGCCTTGTCCAGCTCTGTGGAAACCAAGCTGGACAAAGCGTCCCCTATAGTTAGATCTCCTCGGCGATAGCAGGTCGTGCTGCTAGAAATGCGCTGTTTTACTGCGGAAGAACAAGTGATTAAGTCAATATTTTGCAATAGGAACTCATGACTGCGGACGTATTTTTTAACTCTGAAAGTAGCATGACGGTGTTGCGGAAAAGCGATTTCTCAAAATACTCTTCATTCTATTGTCATAGTATCAAGTATTTTTATGCTACGGCATAATATTTTGAAGAAAATACAGGCAAATTTTGTTGTATGGTTGCCCCCCCCCCCCCCCTTTCTTCTCCCTCCCTCCTGGTTTTCAGTAAAGCGCAAACAAAATCGCCTTTGAGGTACCCGTCGTGTAAGGAAAGATATGTTACATATGACTTCATATACCCAAGTAAAATAATAATAAAAAAGCTTGTTTGTTCGTTTTATTTTGGAAACCCTTAATCATATACCATCGAAGTGAACACGGCGTGATGAAATGTCGCCAGCAGATATCGAGGCCTTCGCCAAAGCTGCTCAGATTCCTTCCGAGATATAAACGGCAAATTCATCATTTCGCCTGCCACTCGGGCTTTAGCGACGACGTCAGCCTCAGCTATCACACCGGGAAGCGAAGCGTGCCGCGCGACCAAAAACACAAAGAACACACACCGAAGCCGTCATAAACAAAAAACCATGTTGCTGACAACCGTTGCGAGTGGAATTTTCGTTTGGAAAAAAAAGGCTCGGGTCGACATCGCAGAGTCAATACGTACAAACAAGCGAAAATTATATAATAAATAATAATAATAAACGAAAAGATAAAAAAATCTACGGACAGAGAAGTGTGGTGGTAGTGGGAGACGGAGAGGGAACCGGAAGTAAAAGCGGGCAACGGAACCGGAAATGACGAGCGGCTCATTCTTGCGGAAGTTCGGAAACGACGCCGCCGTGTAGTTGACACAGTGTGAGGCGACGACGACGGCGGCGGAAGTAATAGAACGCCTCCTCCCCCTCTCCACTCGGTGGCGCTGTCACTGTGTCACCACCCGTCACTCCTCACTTTCTCTCTCTCTCTCTTCCTTTTACCTAAAGAAGAAAGAAAGAAGAGTGAGCCGATATGGCGACGCCGTGTTCCGTTCCCCGTGTGATAGTACGACGACTCGCGAACGAACAGAAAGGCTTCACAAGCGACAAACACTAGAAGACAGAAAACAAAACAATGAAGGAACGTAGGGATAGACTGAAGAACGGAAAGCGTGTCGTATCTGTCGTTGCCCTCTCGCCTGAAGGCCCGCTCACACTCTTGCGACCGAGTAAGACCGAAAGAGACCAGACCGGTTTTTAAGCCTTTTGCGACTTCTTAGGACCGGATACGATGCAGCGGAGATGGTCCTAAGACGTCGCAAGAGGCTTAAAAACCGGTCTGGTCTCTCTCGGTCTTACTCGGTCGCAAGACTGTGAACGGGCCTTGATGCAATACACTTTTTGTGAAAAAAGAAAAACAAAAAAAAAAAATCGCACGAGCTCTTACAGATAATAAGCAATGACATACTTCAGACGCTGCAGGTGGCCTGGTGTCTTTCTCGTAGCCCTGGCTCCTTTTTTCCCCCTCACCCTCCGACGCAAGCTTTCTGCGTGCTCGTCTGTCTTCCCTCCCGTATTTTTGTTGTTGCACCAGATATGTGTATGCCCCTCCTTTTTATACGTGTACATGGTCTGTTTTGCTTCATAAATATTTTTTATATATTTTTTAGACCTAGTACTAGGTTCGTGACTCTGGCAGCCATGAGAAAAGAGGCGGGAAGTTAATTAACTAAAGAGTTATAATTACTCTAACATTTTTTTATTTTATTTTGGAAGCACCATGTATTTGGAGAATGGACGCTCGACACCTGCCGTGAAATATTGATTACGAAATTCGTAATGAGCAGAGGAGGATTCAGTTAATTAAAAAAATTTTTTAGTTAGTTAGCCAACATGTAAACTTTGGCCTTTTTTCTAGTGGCCGCCATGGCCACCTACTTGGCCCCGGGGCTAAAAACTCCCCTGCAAGTTACCTTCTTTATAAATTTTTGACTAGCTAAAAAAAAACAAAAAAAAAACAATAGCCTACAATGCATACTCGGCACATCCTCCCAAATAGCTGCTACTGATGTATCCGCCAAAACGAAAAAAAAAAAAAACCGCAATTCATAAAGTATGATAAAATGACGACTCGTTTACGCTAAAACGAAGCCGCCTGGAAAGCGTTGCTTCTCGATGAACATTCCTTCGTGCAATTTCCACATTACGCTTTTTTTATTGCACTTGTTATTTATCCTAATGAGATATTAATTGCGCGCTTCTGCTCCTCTTCGCGTAAAAGTTCTGGTTTTTATTTCATTTTTTTTTTCGCTTTCTCGTTAATTTTTTTTCGCTCAAATTCGTTCTTGTTCTCTACGCGGAGCGGAAGTTCGCCTGCTTCCTGCATAGGGGTTGCGATGACGTCAGAACAACAAGCTCTTATTGGCTGATAAAAAAAACAAAAATAGTGGGTAGACCTGAAGGCATCTAGCACTGAGGTCTACCCACTATCCTTTCAATCAAAGCCAATCAGAGTTCGGCGTCGTTTTGACGTCATCGTGACTCCGGTGCAAGAAGCAGGCGACTTGATCTCCGCACTCTGTCTTACCTCTCGATGAAGCGCAGCTAACGCATCACGTGATCAAACAGCCCGCGTCCCTGCGTGGCGCCCCTTCCGGTCACGTGACATTCACCTGGCATTGGATTGGATCCGATTGCTAGTAGCTTCCAGTGCGGTTCACCATAAGGTGAAACAGTGTATAGAGAATATACGAGCACGCGTACCATTAAAAAAAGTAAAAAAAAAAAAAAAAGACGAACGAAAGAATTTTGACGAGTACAAATTGATACTGTCTCCATACTAATGTCGGAAACAGTAGGCCCCTGGCGGATGGACTACCTACTAAACGATCCTCTGAGAGCTCGTGAAGTGGACGCACATAATCGCGGGGCTCATATAGAGTATTCTACACATATTTCGGCGCGCGTTCAAAGAGGAGAACGATAATGAATTCGAATCGGCCGAAACCCTCGTTAGAACGAACGTCGTCAATGCAAATCAGTCGGCCTAGTTTATTTATAACGGTTCCCTTATTCAACCTTTGTTTTGTGTCTATCTCTTTTTTTTTTTTTTTTAACAACGGGCGAGTCGAGGGCTCCCACTTTGCGTTCATTAATTCAAACCCCAGCTTGCTTTTCTCGATTCTGTAGTTTGTTTAATTTGAGAGAGGTATAAACAATGCCCTTTACGCGAAGAAGATTCTATATTTATAGCGAAGTATGTTTCTTTATTTGCTTGTTCGTTCATTTATCTTTCATCTTTCTTTATTTGCTTGTTCGTTCATTTATCTTGTATCTATAAGAGAAGAAAAGAATATTATATGATTTGTCCAATAAACCTATCATAGCTGATATAAATGATATAAAACATATATAAAGCGAATATAAGTTCTTATAGGACCTTATGTGTTCTCAAACATGTTTATAGGTCACAATCATATAATAACTTTTTCTCCGGGGATTTTCTCTCGGAAACTCCACCAACATGCTGTTTACGAACAGGTCACTCATTCTTTTGGTTAAATTTCGCTGCGAAGAATTACAGTTGACGACATTGAGACGAGCAAGACAACGCGTCAATTTCTCGTCTCAGTGTCGCGTCAATTCTAATTCTTCGCAGCTCAGTTTAACCAAGGCAATGCACAGCCAACTAGCCCAATCCAAAGCACTGTTCGCCCATTCCCTCGTTTTGGTTTCGAGTACAAGCCGGATCATTGCACCACATATATAGTTGGGACTATAATTATGTGGCTCCGGTAATGTCCGGATTATATGTAGTTCGCACTACAACCGCAGGGGGAATATGTGGCACTGAAGACGGCACACACAACCCCTGCCCTTGCATTTTCCCATAGGCTTATTATAATGTACGCTAGAGGTTCAAATGGTGCTGTCGCAAATTGAAGCAGACAGCAACCAGTCCAAAACTGACTTCCGGTAATGCATTTCTATGGGAAAAAGTGAGTGCCTTTTCTCACTGCGCTCGATTATAAGCGCAAATATGCCGAATAATTCGTGCGTATACTAGATAGCTTGGAACATTCCTCAGTCAGGTAGACGAAATAATTGGTCAGTTACGGCGTTTTTCTTTCAAATTAATTGCATCAAAACGGTGCTAAAGCGGCTTCGTACATGTATTTATGTGCATTGTCGGGCACTATTAGCGCGAACACGACGTCGGCGCCTACAAAGGACATCTGGAAAACTAAAAAAAAAGGCGGCAAGAACTACGCAGTAGCGCTGGATCAGGAACTCCCTGTGCATGTACGATCAAAATTAATTGAAGGTCACGTAATATAGTCCTATTTTCAATCAGTACTGCTTTATTCTTTCTGCTCTGTGCGAAGATGCTTGTTCTGCGTTCAAAACATCACCCGCACGCTCGAAATCTTTGAGAACAACTGCCCGATAAAAGCTGCCCGGCATAGAAAATAATAAGAAGACACACCTTTCATAGCCCATGTTTTGAATAGCTTTACGTTTTGAATAGGTTTAAACGCTCGTAAAGATGCAAGACGGGGCCATTTTTTTCGTATAGTGACAGGACTGGCATATTAGCAATATATAAGCGTCACCGGACCGGAATGCTGGCGGGCCTTGAACACGCCCTATATTTCTTTCTATTGTTATTTTTACTTAGAATCGTCGCTCGTTTTTACAAACCTGCTGCGGAACACAGGTTTGGGCCTGACATATAACGAAGTTAAACATCGTTCGCTGATGAAGAAAAATGCGCCAACTAAATCGATTACACGTTTACTATGTTAATCAAAGTACATACTATTAGGTACGACCCAAATAACAAAAGTGTTCCATGTTATTTTCCGGCGAAGAGACAAAATGCACGCGCGTTTTCCCACAGGAATGCACAGGAGCACCGCAAAAGTAGACTGGTTGCAGTATGCTTCAATTTGTCTCCCAAAAGTCGCATAGACACTAGCGCCAGTTGAACCTCTAGCTTACATTTAAACAACTCTATGCATTTTCCCATGTCGCTTATTCTGTTCGCACTTCTCGATTCGTGATTGGTTGCTCGGCGTTCTCATCTGGTAATGCCGCAACCTCATTGGCTGCCGGGCGATAACGAGATGCGTGGGATTCGCCACGTTTTCCTAAAGGGCAACATCCGGTCGAAAACGAAACCAAAACGAATGGCTGGTTTCGCTTCAATGGCACGGAATACGATCACGGCCGAAATATTACGTCAAACTAAAAACGCCTTACTAAAAAAAAAAAAAAAAAAAATCGATTTTAAAGATGCAATTAGCTGCTCTTTAGCAGGTGGCAAGTGGCTTACCTTTAGTCAAGCAACACTGGGCGATGCGTACCGCAGTACCAACCGTGACGTCACGTCGCGGCCGTATACGGCTGATATCAGTGTTGCCATCCCTCTCTAGCAGATAGTTTCGGTTTTGCCGTAGTCGCCCAAAAGCAAACTTTGAGCCGTGATATTTACGAAACTACACACAATATTTAAAAAAAAAGGGAAAAAAAAGGTATACCTCGTAATTTAGGGACAATGACTGAGCTGAAAAAAGTCGTAATCTCAAATTTGAAGATATTGACCCGAGTTGCCCTTTAAGCGGTCCGTTACTACAAACAACAACGAAAGCACTTACATCAAACAGATAAGAAAAATCGTTGTCAGTATACAAAAAAAAAAAAAAGGACATGAAATATTTACTAATATAAGCGCACGTCGGTTTCGCTTACTACGTCGGGCCACATTGCAGAGGAGGAATTTCTTTTACGGCGAGACCGTTTCGAGCGCCCCCTAATGGCAACTAGTGTCCCTCCGGCCATTAGCTGCAGCCCCGTGGCGTCGGGACAAACGGTGATAACTTATACCTTAGCAAATGGCGAAAAAAGCTGGACGGCGAACAATGGCCCTATTCCGACCCCTCCTTTTCCGTGTTCTCCCCGTGAACGGGAGCGACACATATATTCACGCTTGATGACATCAGGTTCCTTCGTGCGGGTATACGTGTGTACGGGGTTTTAGTTTCTCGGAGCAGGTTGGAGTGTTAGTTAATAGGAGGCCGGATGGGGACTCCGCGAGGAGGTCGGTTTGTTTGAACCTCTGCGCACTAAAGTTTTTTTTTTTTTTTTAATACTTTTATGGGGATAACTTGACTTGCGTGCTCCCATATGTATATAAAAAAAAAAACAATTTTTGCATGCACAGCTCGCTTGTACACACTAAGACGTTCTACACCTTTAATTGCGTAAAAGCGCTATTCCAGATACCTACACTCATGACCCGTTCAGCACCCATACTTTCAACCTATAATACACCTTTCTCTTAACATAAAATAGGGTGTTGTTGCATTGAATACCCTTCATTCTTGAAGGGTGTGGAAAAGGATGAGGCGAACGCCCTGTTTGAAAGGTGTTCGCCGCACTGACACCGGCTTTAGCGACAATCTGGAATAATTCTTCCGTCTATATATAGCTCTTTGCTTGGAGATGCATTTTCATGAATTTAGATATGTTATGCATTACGCGAAATATCGACGAGAACAAAGCAACACGCGTCTGACTTTCAGAACTGCGGAGGCGGTTCATTTGTAAATGAGCGTCTTTCAGTTGTCTAGTCGGTGGATCGCCGTCATGATTTCCCTCTCGTGCGTACATGTCCCATTGCCTGTATTTGCTCTTTCTATGTACGTGAGAACTGTACGTGGTGCTTGTTGTCTGTAAACTTGCTGCTCGTAAAAATATACTCTTTAGACGAGCTGCTGAGGTCACCAGGATCCTATTTTCCGGTCGTTCACCAGCATCTTCAGGGTGTTCGACTAACACCCTTAGGTTAGCCCTGGGGCAAGCTGATTTACACCCTTAAAGGTGTAAAACGTTTTAGTCTGTATGTAAGAAACGCGGTCACAGACAGATCGCCGAACGCAGGAAGTACGGTTCAAAGGCCTCAAAATGATTAAGGCTGGCTCACACATTTGCGTTTGAGTGCGATTCGCTGCGTTGCAAGCACTTCCGACCGCGCTCACGGCGGGATAACACACTGGCGACATCTATGGGGCACTCCAGGAACTCTTCCGATCGACGTGTATACTTCACGCGTCGTCCTCTCACCGTGTGCTCGAAATAATTACGACAACATTATCATAAGCGACTATTTCTCCAAGATAGTAGGTAGATTTGATCTCGCAAATACTGAAAATCTGTCAGTCTATAGTTACATGCAGATCTGAAGTGTTCCAGGGTTACTCAGCAGATGGCGCTAGAGTGTAATTCTCTCGTAAGCACCGGTCACGGGCGGTTCCAACGCGGTCGATCACTCGCAAACGGAAATGTTCGAAAGCAGACTTGAAACGCCACACACAAAACCGCTTCGGGGCCTCGATTTCAAATATCGCCGCGCGCGTATATATACAACGTGTTGTTGCCTTCCTTGCTCGCTGACCCGGTTAGCTCCGGGCAGCAATCCAGCGCTTAAATATACGTATAGCGGCGTCGACTCGCCAACGCCCCACGGCGGGCGTTTCTGGCCTCCCGAAATTTACTGTCCAAAACTCGTTTTACACACGCGTCTTCCAGGAATCGTGTAACGCACGTAGATCGCTATTGGGTGGCGCGCCGCTTCTCGCAAAACTGGATTATTGCGTCGCTCAGGGAGGAAAAAACCGCGCGCTAACCCGACGCGAATTGTAACGCTGCGTGCATTACGCGGATTTTTTTTTTTCGCTTTGTGTCATTACGTGCGTCGTATACGCGTGAGCAGTCACCGCGCGGCGAAACGCCATATAGCAGTTCACCCCGTAATTCAATTGCGAGCGTCAACCCGTCCATCCACGCTCGCGATTTAATATATGCGCAACTATGACGGTCGGAATAGGAATATTACATCAAGACCAGACCAACTGCAAACCAGGAAAACAAGAAAGAATAAGAGTGTCGTAGTTCAAATAATAATAATAATAATAAACTCTCTTTGTTTGCCATTTCATTCTGCGCGAGTAAATCTCGGCATTAGACATTTATTTCAAAAAGAATTCTGCGAGCGCGCGCGGGCCCTTCTCAAGCAGCGGCGAAAACTCGAACTACGTTTGGCGTGCGGAGAGTGAGTAAGCTGCGCTACCTCTCCTCCCCCCTCCGCGCGACTGCGAAAAAGGTCCACTGTGTTATATTGGTTAAAAAAAAATAATACAGAATACTTTACAAAGTGTCGTTTCGTATTTCACGTAGGGGTTTGTTATCCGTCCGCGCGTTCGCGCTGGGATGACTACGAGAGCGATTTAATCCGCGAGATGAGACTTCGCGCTCACAAAATACAAAGGAAAACAAAAATAAAAGACAAAAAAAAAAATAAAACCTGCGAATAAGGTGGAACAGCAGTGTAAGCAAAGACGCATAAGCCGCTGCTGCTGCGTTTGTTACCAGACAAGATTTAGGATCCCGCCCGGACGACGTGTAATCCTATTACCCCGTCCCAAGGACGGATGAAAAAAAAGAAAGGCTTCGCATATGCGAGGAGCGGAGGCGCGCGAAATTTAGGTTTGTTCGAAACGTTTGTTTGCTCCCCGGAATAATAATTAAAACCGGTTTATTAGACCTCTTTTTTTCCCTCCGAACGAGAAGAATGATATACTACTGTGTACTACTTTTGACTACTAGGTGAATGCAGCTCACACTCTAGATTACTAAATAGTAATTTTAATCAACGGGGAAGGGATGCGATTTGCGTCACAACCTAAATCAGTACGCCATCTTTCGTTTATTTTTATTTTGTGGACCATACTTTTACGCCCATCACAAGACCAACGCGTTCTTATTCTCACGCTTGTCCAAGATGTCACTTGTAAGTGCTGAAGCGTTGCACCAAAGAGCGACCTTCACATACATTGCCTCGTTTGAAAACAGCGACTTTGCTCCGTCCTGCCTAACGTCACAAATACGATCCATATCAGTGACCCAGATGCGATGCACATGGTCCGAAGTAAAACAACAACAAAACAACCTTATCAATGAACCTGTTCCCCACAAACGAGTTAATTGTTGTAAGTCCATCGGCGACTGGCCGCGATCGACTCAATATAACGGCATCCAGCCAACGGCACTCGTGAGAATCGAAGACGACTTAGGCGGCGAAGAAAAAGAAAACAGTTACCCGAATACCGACTGCCCGCAATTTCGATAAAATCGGGCGTGAAAAGAATCCCAGTCCGACGATAAAAAGCTCGCAAACTTCGCCAATCTCCGTTTCCCAGAGCATACAGTCCATCCACGTTCGGAGAAAAGCGATCGGCCTAATAGCACACTCGAGCTCCCAAACGAACATCGGCCGCACCAAGTTAAGAATATATACCATATCATACAACACGACGTAAAAAGAGGTAAGACGACGGAGGGCTTATATATCGCCCGGGCTACAATTATCTTAATGGAGGTTGGTCGCTTAATGGCCACAAAAAAGAAACTCACAGTTGCCTTCCGCCGCCGCCGCCGCGTTTGACAGCCCCCTGGCGACAGAAGGGGGAACTTCGGTTGTGGGGATCGAGCCGCCTTTGGGAACTCGTTAGAGCCGAAGCCACGTTCGTGGTTGCAGCGCGTGTTCTAATGACCTTCACCCAGAGGCGGGCTCGGGCTGCTTAAATATTAAGGAGTTTCCCGCCCCAATAATAACAAACGGCAGCAAAAAAAAAAAAAAATTGCCCGAGACGTGCTTATCGATTTTGGCGTTTATTTTATGTCACTTTCTTTCGTAGAAGAATTTGGGAAGAGCAAGCCACCGTTCTGCCCTTTTTCATTCCTTGTCAGAAAAAGATGGAGACTGAGCGAAAAGACAATCAGATTTCATTGCCGCGGTGTTTTCGCCACTATACGTCCATTGATTGGAATATAAGTTGTAATCGTCATTTTACTCGTACGCTGTATCTCGCTCGCCCCCCGACATTCACAACTCTCAAGGCATGGTTCACACACTTGCGTTTGAGTATGAACGAATGCGTTGCTACCGCATGCGACCGCTCACGACGACAGACCACACTGGCATGGTGGCGCCATCTATCGGTATACCCTGGAACAGTTCCAAAATCCAATAACTAGAATGAACGCGCGTAACATTATCAGAATCATTTCAGGCCCGCGGTGAAAGAATAATCGGTAAAAAAAAAAAAAATTTAGAAAACATACTCAGATCGTAGGTATTTCAAGGCTTCCCCGACAGATGGCGCCACTATGTTCTCTCGTCAGATAAGCAGTCACCGCACTTGACCAAAAACAAAGGCAAATGTTAGAATCAGCCTCTGCACGCTCTCCTCAAGCCCCGAGCGCAGTGGGGACTGATCCCACAGCCAACTCACAGTCTCCCGCGGGCTCCCTAGAGGAGCACAAAGACTCGCGTACACCTCCGACAAGAACACTTTAAAGCGGCATCGTTCACAGGCTCGCCGTTTCGTCCCGAAAAAAAGACTTCGCAACAAGACCCTCTTCGAAAATTATGATAAACATCCACTCGAGTTCCGCGCCGAGAAACGCATTCCATCGAGCAAATCTCGAGCTCGGTAATAACAACAACGAAATGCCATTAAAGGTTCCGCCTCCCCGGTCGCATCGAAAGGAGTCGTGTCTGCGAACCGTCGATTGCAGGTCCCTCCTCGCTCTGGAAATGCCACGACGACACAAAGGCGCCGGCGACATCAAAGAAGCGACGGGGACAAAGAGCGTCTTGGCAGCGGGCCTTCGGTCGCCGAAGACGGTCCGTGATCATAGTATAGCGACTCCGCGACACGCAAGACCACTAGGTGCCGCATTCTATGCGCCAATTCGTGTCTCTGACGACACGCCAAGGAGGTGGGCAGGAGTCGGTGGGCAGAGACCCTTTTCTTAAGGGCGCCGCCATCTTGAGAACTGCGGCGCCGACGACACAGAGCTTGAAATATACCGGTTGGTTCTGACAGCACAGGCTATCTGGTTAGGCAACGGCGTGGGTCTACATGGGGGGAACTTGGCTAGACTTGGCTGTGGTTGGGCTACAATAACTCTGCCGGTTGAATCGAGCTGGCTAATGACAGGCCATCACCCATGCCTCCTCGAAAGAACGAGGACAGGGGGGCGCTTTGATTGAGTTTGCACAACGGCAGGTAAAGGTAGTTTATACGGGTAAGCTCTCGGCATTTAATAGCTGCATCTTGAGTAATATGGCACGTACACATTTTCATCCCCTCCACATGCCATGGAGCGATAGCATACAATGCTGTGATTATACTTAATCGGAGCACCTGCACCGGGTTGGAATGGGTCCTCTTGCCGTAGACGTAGTAGTCGTGAGCATAAACGTGAAGATGAGTCGCGACGTCCGTTTCTAAGCCGATTTTCGCCCATACCCTTGGCGGTTGCATACCCTGTGTCAGCGGGCGACCCAAAAATCACCGGGTCGAGGGTACGTCAGTTACGCGCTGGTATGAGGTTATGCGAAAAACTATCTGTGCAAGGCCAACTTTAGTATGGGACGCACAAAGTAGAAGCTGTCAGTCATATCGCGCGCCGAGCAGAAGTTCCCGCTATAGAAGAACCTTGCCCGTACCGCGCATGCATGCGAGGGCTGACCTCCACCTAGAGTTTGCTTTCCACACCTCTTTCGGTGAAAACAGGACCAAATATTTCGGTTTCGTTCGCCACCGACTGGGAAGAAGTGCTGAGTCATCGTCTGCTATTCGCTTGCCATCGCACGGTCCAGAAAACCCTACTCCGGTCCACATTAAAGTCCCTAGTCCACGGGCAGTTCCGGAAACGGTAACATCTGTTCTCAAAACAGGTATTATAAAGAAAAGAATAACTTATTTGCCGCGCTAGGGTGTCTTCTTTTTCTTTCAGAAAAAATGTTTAGTCAGCAATCTACACCGCTCGCGAAATATAACACACTTGGACGTTATATTCGTTATCGCAAAACATGAAACGCCTCACTACATAAACGACGGGCTGTGACATTGCAGCTGATTTACAACGACTGCTCTGTAAGTCGGAAACGTGTATTTCATTGTTTGTTTCTCCCTAGACCTCTAAATATATTTTGTACGAGCCGACAGCAGCGGCTTTTTCGAAAGAACCCACGGGTCCAGGTCAGCCTTTTTTCTTTCTTTTTTTTTTTTTTTTTTCAAATTCAACAAGGGGCGGGGAGAAGCAGAGGGAGAACGCGCAGCACACGCTGCCGTCGTGCGCCAAAATCTGTGCTCCAAGTTCACACTTTCGCGAGCACGCGAGTACGCACCTTCGCACCACGTCTCGCTTCCCCGGTCGAGATATATATTGATTCCTTTTTCTTCGCCACCTTTTCCTCCGTCCAAAAATACACGGCCGTTTGACTGTTCCCAACCTCCTCCCTTCCCCCCTCCCCTCCCCCTCGCCGCCCTCGCAAAGACTCGATACCCAAACAAAACGTAGCGCCGCTTTCACTACCTCTTTCTCCTTCGCTGCCTTTGGAAGCACCTTTATATACGCCGTGAATAAAGCCCGTCCCTGAACCCTGGCGCACTTCGTACATACACACACACACTCCCTTCTTCCCTTTCCGTAGACGCGCCGTGGATACATGCCGCGAACCTGCTGAGGTTCGGGTTCGAACAGGTTCGTCTTTTTTCGAAACTTCTAACGCGAGGTTCGAGACAAAGGTTCGACAAATGTTCAACTAAGTTCGATAAACTTCGTGTCTCTTTTTCTTTTTTTCTTTGTTTTTTTTTGCGCGCACGCGCGAAATTTAGAAAGAAAACAATTGAGTTGATACTGCAGCTCTAAGTGCTCAGTTGGGTTACTAACCTAAGTGGTAAATTTAGACGCCCACCAATGCCCTTTTGGAAGTAAAATGCAAAAAAGCGCCGCAAGTTGTGTTCGCGTTATCACCGTAGCGCTGTGTACATTAATTTTCCTTTTATGGTTGCAAACATCTTTTTTAATGAAATATAAAAGAAACGATTTTATCAATTATAGGTTAGGTTATGTCCGAAACTAAAATATCTGTGTAAACGTCGGGCAACACTGTACGTCCACGGGTCAAAGTTCGTCGAACTTCGCGAAAAGTTCGCGAAGATTCGCCGACTCTTTCGACTTTTCGAACCGGTCGAAACCTCAAGTTCTACAAAAAGTTCGCAAAATCCCTAGTGGAAACAACTTGCGCGCGGGGAAAGCGGATGAAGCCACCCGTTCTTTTTAGCATCCACACCACCCTTTCATCTCGAGGATGAAAACTTCCCGAATGGCAAATCGATCAGAGTCCATAAAGGAACTTTTCTTCCGTTCTCGAGCGCGTCGTTCATTTTGAGACTTTTCTTCTCCCTCATCTTCCAAGATTCCCCCTTCCCATCTCAATAGCGCGCGGCCGCCTTTTCAGGCGGTTCTTCCACCATCCTCCGGCCTCTTTTCATCTTCGGGAGATGTTTCCATGACAACCGTAATGGCTACCGGTCTCGATCACGTGACAGTAGATCCTCGAAGACCTCGAAGAGCCCCTGCATTGGAAAATGGCCTTTCCCGATACCTTGAAAGCCCCTCGGATATGGCGTAAAAAGAACCCTCGGAATTTCGGGAAGTCTTTAAAACCACCCTTCCAGTTCTGGATTGCCCTTACAAACCTTCTAGTTTCGGATAGCCTTGGAAGTTTCCGAATTTCGGATAGCCTTTCAAAACGCTTCATTAATGACAGCAGGCAATTTTTTAAATTTTTTTTTTATGTGCGTCTTTATTGCGTTTACAAACTCCGCCATAGTTGAGCGCTGAACGATCTGAACGCAGTACATATGCGTGTACTGCGTTCAGATAATGTGAACATACACACGTTCACATTATATCTCAAAATATAGACCAGCATAGTCACTTTCGTAGTTGATAGCGCGTGCTAACTTCGCGAACTGCTCAATCAAATTCGAAACTTCGAAAAAACAGAACTGCGTTGCCATATTGGCGACGTCAGCGAAATCGACGGCACCTAGCGGCTAGAAAAGGAACCATGTGGCGACAGGTTCGATCGCCAGCCTTCCCAAGCGAATCAGATATCCACAGCGCCTGGCGGTCTAGAGGCGAAGCCGCAAAAGTAGATTGAAAACCAAGCAATGAACATCGTCAATAGGTAGAACGTAACGTGATGAATACGTCCAAATATACATGAAGAAAACAAAAAAAAATTATAAAACCACTCCCGACCGAGTTCGTGAATGTTCAACTTGTATACAGGGTGTTTGATTTCAATTCAGACAGATGTAGTGCAAAACACCCGTGAAAGGTACACTAATGCTGTCCGCGCAGGTGGGTTATACGGCCAGATAATTGCCTCATGCTGCTTAATTAACTTTTTATTTAGTGAAAATAAGTGTGAGTTATGAAAAATCAGTCAATATTAGAAAGATAGGAAGCACATAAGAAGCGCGAATTATTAGATTATTATCCGCGTTTTTGCTTTGCGCCTGTTGTTTCAGAAGTTGACTGATTTAGTGGTTTTTGATGCAAGTTTTTATTTGGAATCATGTTTACTTTCACTAATTAAAATGTTAATGAAAATCTTTAGTCAATTATCGACTTATCGTGAGGATTAACCCCTGGAATTCCGTCCCTCTGGTCGTGTCACTCACCTGCACAAACCGCGTTCGTGCACCGTTCACGAAAGTTTTTTTTTTTTTTTTTGTAATAAATGTGTTCTAATTAAAATCAAATACCCTGTGTGTGTGTGTGTGTGTGTGTGTGTGTGTGTGTGTGTGTGTGTGTGTGTGTGTGTGTGTGTGTGTGTGTGTGTGTGTGTGTGTGTGTGTGTTGTTTATCACTGAGGGATAACAAAAAAAACACCATCTTCCCGAGGGGAACCATGGGGTGATGCGGAGCATCGTGTTGGTTCCGAGGAAAGAGTCAGTTGCGTGCTGACGTCGAGAGATGGCGCCACCGACTGCCCTAGCGTTACCCCCTACGCGAGCCTTCGTCGCGGCTCGCGGCAGAGAAACTTGGAACGCTCGCCGCTCGCCGTTTATTTGTTTTCACACTTGAAGGAGAGGAGACTAGAGGAGGAGAGTTGCGCGTGCGCGCGCGGTGTGAGGAGAAGCGAACGCACGCGCAGTGCACGCAGCTGGTAGAAAGAGAGAGCGGAGAGAGTAACGCGCAGCTGTTGGAGAGAGGGAAGGAGGAGAGTTGCGCGTGCGTAGTTCGAGTGCCGACTACAACGCCGACGCCGCGGGACATAGACCCGAGCAAGAGATGCTCCGCATCTAAAAACGAAGACGACATACTCGCCTACATAAGTCTTTTTTTTTAACAACAGAACCTCACGCATGGTCCCTAACTGCGTGCTCAAATGAAAGTCCCTGCTCACGCATGTAGCTCAATTGACTGTGTTTACCGACCGTGATAACCGGGCCTCCGTACACGCGCCGCGATGAGTGCCTCCACGTCTCCCTCGTACGACTGAGCTCAAATTGGTTCGTTGTTAATACAAGGAGGCTCGTTTTTTTTTTTTTAGTATGTCGTGCGCCAATCATACTAACAAACACAGCAAAAACAAAACAAAAAAAAACAGGACCAAGACGGCGAAGTAGACTGTTGAAAGATATCCATACAAGACTCCGACTCTCCTCATACGATAAACGAACCACAAAACAATACCTCATACATTTGTATCGCAGTGATGTGATTGGCCTAAGCCGTTTTGGAGCACCTTTCGGAGCAGCCAAAACAGTGTTTTGGAGCAGCAAAAGTGAACTTTGGAGCAGCCAAAACAGTGTTTTATAATAGCAAAAGTGGCTTTTGGAACGGCCAAAACAGTATTCTGAAGCAGCAAAAGTGGCTTTTGGAGCAGATATTCTTAGAAAAATAAAAATATTATTTTTAAGTGCTGGACAAACGAAGGACACCTTGCTCGCCGCAATGTACAAATTATAGTCAAGTTAGACCACCTGGGAGTCTCAACATGTAACTGAAATGCCAATGACATGATACATTTTGCAATGCTTCAGTTAAATTATACATATATATGTACCCGCTATAGGTAAATAAAAACCAAACAGCACACATTAAAATTTATTTGAAAATGACCAGCGTAGTCGTGAATATCACAGCCGTAGGTTGACTAGTAATATAATAAATGGAAGCACTGTTGATACACATGACCACAGCAGTGCGATACGAAATAGTCGCGCGAGCGGAGATGGCTGTTCGATCGAAACCGTGCCACTCCTCTCCGTCGTCAACTGGTTCCCAAAATTGTATGCAAAATGTAACTGTCCAGTACACGACAAAAAACAGTCCAGCCGCGCGTGCTTGCCAGACCGGCTGGCGAGGTACGAGCTAAACACAGAAAAAAAAAGAACCTGAGCACATCGATTCAAGAGATCACGAGCCAGGGCCAAAAAGTTCTTGGAGTGCTTTGTGCAACGACTGAACTCGAGACAAACAAGCGCGTTGTGCGGGTTCAGCGTGCAGACATCGCCTTCTTTGCTTTAGCTCACTTATCTTCACCAACTCTCTTTCGCGGAAGATTTTTCACGTACCGGGGTCCCCCTCGAAAGAAATCATACCGAGAGAAACCTAGGTAGTCAGTGCTTCGACACAGCAGTCTTTGAGCGAGACGGATTTTTGTAGTAGCGTATTAAACATGAACACGAATGCTGATGAACATTAGGGCGGTCCTTACGTTTCAGTTTAGAAAGCGCCATATCTGCAGCGACGCGGGGACGGCAACACCCGACGTCGCGCGACCACGATGACTCTCAGGCAGGAACCAAATATAGCTTTCCCACGGCCGTTGGTTTCAGGAGCAAGTGCTTCAGCTAACAAACCAACTCCCGCCGCGCAAAAGCGTGGTTTCGTTTCACAGCAGAATGGCATGGCTGGTACCCAGCATGCTAGCGTCAGAGCGTCCGCACATGTTCGCCTCTATCGTTGGAAAAGTTTTAAAAAGACGCGAGACGACGAGAGCGCGAAACGAGAGACGGCGGGAAAAACCATGCAAGACCAGATAAATGATTGATGCAGGGTACTTTGTGTAGGGCCGCCGCTTGCGCCACCTAGCTCACATGTGCTCATTATGGTACTCTGTTTCGGTTTTGGAAGGCGACAAAAATTGGTCCTTTGGCGCAGGCTTGGCGCAGATTACCCATATTTTGGAAAATGTAGCAGGATGTAGCAGGGTTAGCCCCATGGCGCAGTTTGGCGCAATTGGCGCAGCAATCACATCACTGGTATCGTGAAATCGCGTAGAACATGTCCGTGCGTAAAATCTTCCTTGTGTCATGTTGTTATTTTTTTTGCTGTTTTTTTTTTTAATTTTTCTGGAGTTTGTTTTATAGCAGACAGCGATATCAATGCAATTAACTGCCGCGAGAGCGTGACGCGCTCCATATCAGGAATGAAAGGCGCAGTCCGGACGCAGCCGAGGCTCTACAAGCGCGGGCTCCGGGTTTTCAGCGTCCCTTCCAAGCACGCGCGCTTGGCGCGCTCGTGCACTGCAGGCACTGTTCAGGGCCACGTGCTCGCGCTTGTAGCATTTGCTGCTGCGTCCGGATGTAAGCTGAAACGAAATATAGAACGCCAATTTTGTACGAAAAGTTGCTTAAGGCACTTCACAAAGCTATATGCTCCCGTGCCCGTGCATTTGTCATAGCGCTGCCGACGTCCGTGCGAGCCAGTATATGACGTCACATTTTCACGACAGCGCGAGCAAACGAGGCGCTCAAGCCTCGTATAAGGAGTATTCACTGGGCGCCATATTTGTAAATGCTGTCCAGAGCGCATGCTCTGAACGAGCCCACATTAATAGGCTGCTAAGACCGGGAATCTTGAGGGTGCGGAATGCACGTTACAAAAGAACTGTGGAAGCTCGCCACCAGCACGCGCTCAGCAGTCGCGCACACAGCTATGGCCGCCAGTGAATACTTCCTATATTCAAGCCAGTTTTTGCAGCGTTGTTGACTATCGGCCTCGAGACCCAGATTGAACTGTGCGGAAGCGTGCTTTTGTTTATTCATGCATGGTTGTCTATGAAACACGTGAGGATTCCATCTGTCCACAATGCGGGTGGAGACAAACCATCCACACCAGAGCCGTTTATTGAGAGAGTTTGGCCATACATTGGTTTGAATAGGCGAGCATCTCGGGCCAACCACAGGCCGCGAAACAGCCCCTAGCGGTGGTCGCGTGCTCTAAATTTGTGCCACGACTATACTTCGTTTCACCTTATGTGCGAGCGAAGGCAAAACTGGAAGCGCGAGCACGGAAGCTCCGTGCGTTCAGGCTTTGCTCGAGCGCGCGAGCTGGGGAGAAATGCAAAAAGCGCTGGTCTCGCGCTTCTAGCTTTGGCTTCGCTCGCAGGTAAAGTGAAACGAAGTTATAATTTGAGCCGTGCCGAGCGGAACTCCGCGTCTCAAGACGCTCGCGCACCCCACCCTTTGCACTGCTTTCTTTCAGCCAGTCTCAGGACGTTGTTCTAGCAGTGCAGACAAAGGCATGGGCACGAGCGCGTGGCTTTGGAAAGTGCCTCCTATGCACGAGGTCTCGTACAAACAATAGCGTTTCGCTGAGCTAGGCTCACGCGCCTGTGCCTTTGTCTTCACTGTCGACATTTGTGAGATGGAGTAGAGGTCTCCTGATTGGTCGACGCTGTGTCACAAATTTAGTTTACGCTCTAAGCGTGGGGTGAATATTCGGCGCTGGCGGCGGCCTTTGCTCCGCCTATTGTCCAAACTCTCCTAATATACGGCTCTGATCCACACTAACGGCAGAGAGCACGGGCTATTGGCGACGTGCGCGATCAAAAGCGTCGCTCTGGTCGGCCTGCCACGATTGGCCGAATGCTGACTATGACGTCAGCGAAGGATTTCTCATCGACGGAAATAAGAAAAATGGAAGGACTTCAATTTTGACGGTGTTGGTAGTGTTGCTTTAAGAGCGCAATTATTTCAAGCTTCCACCAGGCTCCTTACAAACACCATCGAACTTGTTGTTCGCAAGGTAATGACGTCACGAGAGGTAACCATAGGAGGGCGCCACTAAAACATCTCGCCGCTAATAGGGTACAGAGCACGAGCTTTTAGCTGTTGATTCCAGTGTGCGAGCCCTGTGTTGGCGCCTCCCATGGATACGGCCTCGCGTGCGTAGCATTCGTTTCGCTCCAAGTAAGTGTAAAGCGTAGTTCTGCTTTTCATCACATGAGTTGTGTCGATCGAATTTCGAGGCGAATACTCCAGCTCACAAAAAATCCGCAGTGCAGACAAAGGCATGGGCACGAGCGCGTGGCTTTGCAAAGAGCCTCCTATGCGCGAGTTCTCGTACAAACCAAAGCATCCTACGGAGCTAGGCTCACGCGCAGCCTGTGCCTTTCTTTGTCTTTACCGCAAACATTTCCGAGCTGGAGTGCATAGACCACGACGCTTGAAACACGCGCCAGCTTGAGCAGCCATTGCCGACCTTCTCTTGTCTTACCGAGAGCCACAGAAGCACGCGTTGACGAGCCTCCGCAAATGCCTATGCTGACGAGAAGGACACAGTATAGCACCTAAAGTGGCAATAACCTGTCCTGCTGTGGCAATGATAAAGTGAAGCGAAAAGAATAAGAGGGAACTAAAACTGAAGGCCGATTATGGCGAGGCCATGCAAAGCTGCCTTAAAGCGTCTGAAGCCCTTTCCAGAAAAAAAAAAAAAGAATACTTTTGGTCGGTTTAAGTTTTAGTGTTCGTGCGTATGGCGCGAGGTTTGCTCGCTTTCCGAAGCGACGAACATACGCGTGCTGGGCAGAGGGGATCGCACGCTGGGCTGAGGACATGTAAATATTAGAATGGTGCATCATAGCCACCTCCATAGGCCCGTAGCTCTCAAGTTTTGAGCAGCGCTCTAAGCGAGCAAAATAGAATATTTGGCTCGCGTTTCGAACATGCGTCAGTACGCTTCCCCACTACAGTTCTCTATTGGGAAGGAGATCAAACAGTCACGCCTCTAGCGGTGCGCTTCAGCTGTGGGGACAACAAACCGTATTTTCTTGTTTGTTTTTGATCCGAGAAATCGAAGATGACGCTTCGAAGGCCACTCCTCGAGCGACCAAAGCACTGGTCAGAGCAAAGCGCTCGTGCCCAGACCGTGCTCGGCCAGGTTCAATTTCTTTGTTGTGCTGTGTTGGTAAACACCGGGCTGTGGGGACAACAAGCTCGATAAAGCGCCCCCTATAGTTCGATCTCCTGCCCAATACTTCGTTCCATTCTAAGTGCCAGCGTAGCAGAGGCTACAGCGAGCTTTCAGCGTCCCTGCCAAGCACGCGCGCACGTGCAGTGCGAGCATCGTTCAGGAGTACGTGCGTTTGCGAGTAGCTTCGGCTTCGCTATCACGTAAAGTGAAATATACGTGCTCGCGGAAGCTATGAAAGAATGCAAAGATGAAAGGAATGTTTAATGAAACGCTGCGGCCGCGAGCTGCATCATTTTTTTTTGTTTGTTTTTTTAGACGTTTTGTAACCGCGCATCTACAGATGCTGACAGATGCTTGTATTCGAACGTGGCACGTGCAAAATCAAACGTTACAGAGCCACCTGGATGGTGCAGCCAGCATAACATGGTCGCGTCTTGGGTAAGTATTCCGGACGCGCTCGCGCCCCCTGCCCCAGAGCAACAGGTCACGAAGCCTGCCTGGCAGTTCGACGACTGACCCATAGAATGCCCAGTCGCAGATTTGGAGCGCGAGGATCTGGCAGCAGAGAGCATTTCTCGGGGAACCTGGTATTCAGCGCACAGCTGAATACCAGCGGCGAGGACACGAAACATGGTTTTCAAACCCGACGAGAAAAGAAGCGGTATAGCGCAAGGAACGCGGGGACCACGAGCGGACATTCCATCGCTCGGGAGAAGTGTGTTTCGGCGCCTCGCCGCAGCGGGGCGCCCGTTACATGACTCTCCTCTCATCCATTGTCCCCTGCCGCACTACCTTTTCAGCTGCAGCGGCCGCGTCTCGTGGCGATCTGCCAGGCTTTGTCAGTATGGAGGAGGATATGGGTGTATATGTATCAAACGGATGATGGCTGCAGTCACCGTGCAAGCTCCGCTAATATTTCCATATGCCCACCTTACGATGGACCGCATTGGACGCTACGAACCATTTGAGCCAATCCAGCGCGGTGAATGTAACACGTGACTACGTGCCCGGGCGCGTCCCCCTCCGAAAGCCACGTATGACATTCACACGACGCTGAATTGGCCTCGATGCGTGGTTGCGTCCTACGGTTCATCGTAAGGTGAAACAGTATAATTTTGGATACGTCAGCATATTCCCAAAGGCATGTATTGAGCCTCCCCTAAGAAAACAAACAAACGAAACAATAACAAACGGAAATAAAACTACTAGAAGCTCGGCAAACAAAAACCCGCAAAGTTTCCGCCTGGTTCATTCTGTGTTCTTTTTTTTTTTTTTTTTGCTTCTTTTCGTCTGAACGTCAAAGACAACGTCCCCGCGTGTCTCTCGTGACCTTTCGCAGAACCACTTTTGTCGAGCGTTCCCGACGTAAAAAAGTTCACAAAGAGACTGAGCACAAAAAGGCCCTCCGGAAATGACGTGTCCTTGTGTTTACGCCGTTTCGTCTTCATCTTCTGCACAATGCGTCCCCGAAAGGTACATATACATGTGAGACGCCGAGGAAAGATGACTCCGTCCACAAAGTTCCGAAAGCCAGTGCAGAATAAGCGAAGAAAAGCTTCGGCGACAACGAACTTTCGTCGTCAGAAAGCACGCCGTCTTGCAACCCGAGGGCGAGGGCCACTGTCTTCTAGTCCTCCAGACCACAATTCTTCCTGAGAGCCTCCGGCGCAATCCAGTATAAGATGAGCTTCCTTTTTTTTATTTTATTTTTTTATTCTCTCGCCATGCCGTTCCCAAAGGGACATATGTTTATAACATGTGGAGAACCCGCTTGAAGTAGCTTGAGCCATTTATTGTGAACACCAATGAATGGCAGAAACCTGTGCGTGCGTGTTTCTTTTTTGTTTCTACTTTTTTTTTTTTTTTGCGAAGAACACATTATGCATTGCTTGCACTGACCTCACTCCAGCGACCATTGTGATGGTCCTGCTGCCGAGCACGTGCCTTCAGCGATACACATTTCGCACGTTCAAATTCGTTTGTCTCATCGACCAGTAGAATTAGATGACCACCAGCAGGACGCGATGGCGTCACGTGCAAGCCATGTTTTAATTAATACCGGTCGAGTAATTCTCACACGTGGCTTACAAGAAACATTCGCTCCTCTGCTTGGTTCCGAGTGCCAATGTTGCAGCAAATATTCCTTGATCAGCCTAGCGGCTTTAGCACTCTTTCTTTTCTTTTTTTTTTCATTAACACAATAGTTGGATTCAACATGACAGGGTCAGACGTACAATCTGCCACGTTTAGCCCGAGACACAGACAGGAGACAGATTCGTCACAATACAAGCATGACAAGATAAGCGTCAGAAGAAAAGTGTGACAAGCGTCACAAGATAAGTATCACAGGCAAAGCATCACAACACAAGCGACACTAAATGAGCGACTATAGAATCTTTTCAATGACGTAATTTCGTTCACCATTTTGTTGTTATGAGCTGTCTGGTATGTGCCGAAGGCGAGCATTCCAAGGATCCACATGACCGCTCAAATGCGTAGTGCTCAGAAGCTTGCAAGTCTCACCACGCTGGCATCTATACTCAAAAGGTTGCGATGCAATCCTCTGAATCAATAAACGTGTAAAACAAAATGGCGGATTGACGTTACGCGAAAACACCCTATAGGAACGGAAATGTTAGCGCACTACCAGCTTGCCTGCTTGTTCTCGCCCTCAACCAGACGACTCTTTTGTCACCAAGCAAAAATCGAGCTTTTTACTGTACACGTGGTAAGCGGGAAAACCAATCGTATACCACGGGAGGGAACGGTCTACTAAGCGGGAGTCATACTATACGAACGTGAAGCCGCTTATTATAACTGCGGGACAACGCGGTTATCAAAATGAAGACGACTTCCCTCGTCGGTGGCTCGCCGGTGCTGTCAAGAGCACGAGGCCCGAGGGCGAGATTTGTCTCCCCCCCCCCCCCCTTCGATATATGGGACTGCGTGTGTGTGTGTACAGAAGGTTTTGGCCTTCGATCGTGGCTTCGGGACACTACACGACGTGTTTGCGCGGTCTGGTCGTTTAGGGGGAAGCTGCGATTGTTTTTACGCCTAGCGTGATTAATAGCGCCGTCTATATGTGTGCGGCGAGCAGGCTATACCGAGTTGTATATATGTCCGCTGGCGCGTGTCGAACGCGCCTTGGCTTCGGACCTTTCCACTTGCGAATGAAATATGTGAATGGCGTCTCTCGTTCGTATACATGTCCGTGGTGTTCCCGTGGATGGATTCATGCACCATCAGGCGTCACTATGCGCCAACGCCCGGCTTTGACGTCCCTCCGCTGCGATGGCGCTGCTGTCGGCGCGGCGCGTGCACAGACCTTTCCCCACAAGGGCGCCGCCATCTTGAATATCTCACTTGCAGTATGGAGAAACACAATGTTTTGCCGTCGCCACGCCGATAGAATATATTTAGGACATAAGCGTAACCGTAACCCATTCTCGGTTTGCCTCCCCTCTACATTTTGTTTTACTATTTGAAGGATGAAATGTTTTATTATTTTTTTCTTCGCCAATACCAGATATCTCTACGGGTGGCTGGCGACACCAGTAAACGGAAAAGGTCTATGCCGGGGACAAAAATACAAATGTAGGAAAGTGCTCAAAAAACGAGGATGCAAACTACTCTTATACCCTTGTTACACGGGCACACTTAACTGCAGTTACGCTAAGCCACAGTTAGCGCACAATACTTGCCGACAACATTCTGCGGCTATGCAGTCAAAGCTATGGGTACTATGGGTGCACGTGCGCTCGAGCACCTCTCAAAGCAGTGCACGCGCTCTCTTCCCTTCTTATGAAATAGCTGTCCGAAAGTATAGTGCGATATCTGTGGTGCCGCGTAACAGCAGTTAAAGCTGAGTTAACCGCGGTTAAGTGTGCCCGTGTAACAGGGGTATTACACGGCACACTTAACCGCGGTTAACTCAGATTAACTGCTGTTACGCGGCACCACAGATACTGCACTATACTCTCGGAGAGCTATTCCATAAGAAGTGAAGAGAGCGCGTGCACTGCTCTGATACGTGCTCAAGATGCTCGAGCGCACGTTCACCCATAGCTTTGACTGCATAGCCGCAGAATGTTGTCCGCAAGTATTGTGCGCTAACTGTGGCTTAGCGTAACTGCAGTTAAGTGTGCCCGTGTAACAGGGGTATAACAGGGGTATAACAAGGGTATTAGTTTCACCCACGGTGGTTTCACCGTACCGCAGCGAAGGCTAAAAGCGCGAGCTCATAGCGTTGGCAGCTGCTCTTAAGTCACGAGAGCTTGTGCCGCCGGGATGTGCCCCAGAGCAAGGAGCTCGCGCTTGTAGCCTTTCCTGCGGTACATCATAAGGTGAAACAGAGTATAGCTGGTGCAGGATAAACATGATGATCGTATACAAACAGAAAAAAAAAAACAAAGAAAACTTTATTGTTTTTACAGCCATTGAATAATGCATTGAATAACAGAATTTTTTTAACATATAATCTATCGGTAGTATCAAATTACCATGGCCGCTAAAGCGCTATCCATATAATCAAAACAAGCAAAAGGTTCTTGTACCAGTTTCAGGTAAATATCGACAGCCTAAAGTAATAAGTAATAACCGCGTTAACGATGACGATGAATACTGAAAAGCGCTTTGAGCCGTCGGGCAAAATCAAACAAGACGGGGATATTCTCGAAGCCATCCAAGTCAAAGGGGACTGGCAGCTCGGCAAAATGTCTTCCAACTTCAAAGACAGGCGCAAAGAAAAAAAAGAAGACAAGAAAGGAGCCACCGCTTCCTTTCTCCGCGTGAACGCACAGATGACTTCCCAAAGATAACGCCGCCCGCCCATTTATTCCACGTAAAACATGCGCTCTGAACACGTTAATACAGGCCACCCCACCATTGTCTCCTCGCACAAAAGACTGGACAGACGTCTTCTTCACATCTCTCTCTCTCTCTCTCTCTCTCTATATATATATATATATATATATATATATATATATATATATATATATATATATATATATATATATATATATATATATATACAGCTCTCATTGTAACGGACTCCTTTTGTGTGCGTACTACGTGTGTGGATGTTTCCTACGGTTTTCTGCGCGTTCCTCTACTCCGTTCTTCCCCTAAGCTGACAGTACGGGGGGAGCCGCGCACTCGCCGGACAAATCAGCCGCCTCCCTTTCATCACGTGACCCGGCGCGTTGGCGTGGGCGAGAGCGTGATCACGTGGCGAAAGATAGACGTGCGCTTCGCCCAACGAGCACGTACTTTGAACCGCACTGTCAGCTTAGGGGGGAACGGAGCACAGCCGCCCGAGAACAATAAACCGCAAGCAAATTACACATAAAAGAACTTTAAAAAAAAATGTGCCGGGGGTGGGGGGGGGGGGGGGGGGGGGGAAGGGGAGGGGAGGGGGAGGGTGGTCCATCGGAAGCTGATAACGCAACGATCGATTTGAATCTGCGTACCTTAATGACCCTGCGGTGCGCCTTTTGTCGTCTCTGATGAAGACGCGGGGGACGGCGACTGTCCAATTAAAACGTCGCGATGCGTATGCGATTAGCTTTGTAGACGCGCCCGTGCGCGTCTGCTAATACCGCGGGGGCAGTCGGGTGTCTGGACCGCGATGGAATGGCTCAATGGGGACCACTAACAAGGCTACTACTACTGTCAAACAGCTTTTGCTCCCCGCGTTTCCATTGGCGCTCGCTTTTTTTTTTTTCCTTTTTTTTTTTGGCGCGTCAGTCAGAATTGTATTACGTGCGGTTGAAGCGTCACTGTGGTGTGGCACGCTGTTCTACAATACAGCTGTTTAAAGGGGTACTCCGGTGATTTTTTGAGCTACCTCAACTAACTATATTTTCTGACTCCCCGGCCTTTACCCTTTCCAGTATGCTATTTAGTATCGCGAAATTCATATTAGTTTTTGTGAAATCGGCAAATGAAAATGATGCAAAAACCAACATTCGAATATACCCGCACTTTTCAGTGCTGTGACGTCAGTGGCAGGCAGGCTTGCCAGTCGAGCAAGCAGTCTAAAAAATAGAATATGCCAATCATTTGATCCGTGCTGGCGCGCGGGTACTCGAGCGAGCTTCCAAAGCATTTAATTGACACCATGAAACTGCTTGGAATCAGTTGGGAATAAATTCTACAGCCCAAAAAGTGAGCCCCTGCCTTCCACTGACGTCACTTTTTCGTTGTTGCCAGTAGAGACTTTCAGTTTGAAAAACACGGTGAGGACCAAAATTGTAAATTCATAACTTCGTGAAAAAAAATTATTGTGACCTAATATTTGGGATACTATTTTAGCGATGTTGTTTGGCGAGTTTAGCAAAATTTCAAGCAAATCGGGGACCATGAAGAAATCGCCGGAGTACCCCTTTAAGAGTTTACGACTTTGCTACGCTTAGATACGCAATTCCTCCAACTAGAAGAGGTCAAGCTTGAGGTGGAGCTACTAGCTCTTTGCACGTGTAACAGTAGTTGTGTCACAAGGTAAGATCAACGATAGTTGTATCTGTGGCAGTATGCATTTGACGACACAGAAATAGTGACAGTTATAGCTATGAAATAACCAAATAGGAGCAGTATTTTTTTTTCTTAATTGAGTGGTTGTTCTTTCTAACAGCTATATTTCTTAGTAAAGCTCAGAACTCTGGGCGTACCTCGGTGCAAAGCCGTTTATGTGCGTCCCGAATGTGACGTCCAGCCAATGACCAGCAAGTAACGTTTTGATCACATAATGTAGCCTCTTTGCGGGTTAAGGACAGCAGGACTCCTCCCAGAAAGCTCTCTGCTCGTCATGATTGGTCATTTCCTCCTCTCCACTCGCGTCCTCTCGAGCGTTCGCTTCGCTAAAGTAGAAAGAGTGAAGGGTTTTATGGGACGAGTCTGGTCCCGCTGTCCTTAACCCGAGACGCACTACTATGAAGACGTCGTGCTTGACCATGCATTCCGCAAACAAACCGGTTCCTGACCCGACTGCGCACGTTCTTTCCCTCTCTGCGCAGAAGCACCGTGGCGAGAAGAAAGCGCACAGCGTTCTGGAAGGCAGCGACACCTGGAGGAAGCTACACCGGTCCAACAAGCACAGCAAGGAGCGTTTCCACCACCACGAGAAACACGTGAGTGCGTCCTCGATACGCCACACACGCTGGGCCCCATTCGTCGAGCATATCGTGATCAGCAGATATACTCCGTTTCACCTTATGTTGTACCGCAGCGAAGGCTAGAAGCGCGAGCTCATAGCTTTGGCAGCTGCCCCTGGTGCACGAGAGCTTGTGCCGCCGAGGTGCGCCATAGAGCAAGGAGCTCTCGCTTGTATGTAGCCTTTCCTGCGGTACAACACAAGGTGAAACAGAGTATAGATCATCGCAGAAGAGGTGTAGTGGGAGCAGCCGCTGAAAGAGTATCTTAAATTGCACGGTGCCGACAGTTTAAGTAACGTAACTATTCACTCGCCACGCCCAGAGTTTCTGAAGTTATTTGTGACTAGAGGTATCTGTATACCACGAAACCATTTCAATAGCCGCCTTCTGAGCGCCGCCATGATTTGTCTACTGGGCCGCAGAACGGCTTTCTGAACATGTTCAGTAGCTCAGGTGCTGCGCATGTATCCACGGACCGGTGACACCAGTGACTCCGCATTTTTCGCCTGGGTGACAAGTCATGATAACGTCACCCCCCCCCCCCCCCTCCCCCCCCGGCTTCCCAAACCCGCAGCTTTGTTGACGCTTCTCTTCCGCGTTGTCAACGTTCGTTTCTCAATCTCAGCAAACTCGTCCCAAAGTTGAGGGCCTTCCTGCGAAGTCCAGCAAAACGAAGAGGAGCTAAAAAATAATATAGGAGAAAAAAAAATAATAATAATACGATCACCCGAAGCGAAGTTCGGAAGGGAGGATATCATATAAAGAGCGATCGGTCTTCCCAAGATCGCGATCCGAACCGCTTCGACTAGGCTGCCCGACCCAAAGGTAAAAAAAAAAAAGAGGAAAAGGAAAAAAAAAAAAAAAAAAGAGCGACACACACAAGCCTTAGGCAGATAAAACGAGCGGAAAATAAGAAACTCTCGAAAACTCTCTCCGATCAGTCATGGAATCGCTTCACCGCTGCCGGGTGACATGCCCGTTCGCGCGCGAGTGGACGCCAACGCAACAGACACGCAAACACACGCAAACCACACGGAAGGAAATCGGTGGCCGGATCGGGGGACAGGCGCGAGATTGAAAGTAAAAAAGGGTGGGAATTCCTCCGCGACACACCGAAGAAAAAAAAAAAAAGGCAAGCGAATGAGATCGAGACGCTGTGACCGGGACGGACATGACCTGCGGTGCATTTATCGAACGAAGCGTGATGTACGTAGGTGTCACCGATTCGAAGTGCCAACGTCCGCTCGAGCCAGACATGCAGATATATGCATGTATATGCGAGATCCTAAAATTCAGTCACAATAGATGATGTGCATCAATGTCGGTTTTCCCCCATAAAATGAATTTTTTTTTATAACAATTCATGTTTCTCAAAGCTCTTGTTTATGACGTCGTCAATTCATGTTTATGACGTCATCAAGTTCACCTCAAATGTATCTGATTTCACCCCAGTTCACCTCACGTTTTGAACGCCATCAGCTCAATTTCTGACGCCACCAACTCGTATTTTTATGACGCCGTTAACACGTGGCCATGATGTCATTGAGTTGAGCCTACGTATCTGGTTTCACCAAGTTCAATTCATGTTTCTGACGTCATCAGGTTCGGCTCTGTTTCTGATTTCACGTGTTCGTGCGGTTAGCCCCAACAGGACATCGGCGCTTCTTCGCGTTCCAGACGTAAACAAGGCAGTGACGACGTTTGATTTTACGGCACAACGTTAGGCACCAACCTGGATTAGCTCTAATAAATGGCTCATTCATTTATCACAGAAAAACGGTACAAAACGGCGACTGCTTGTCCCTGCTAGCTATGTCGCACTCTGTACAGTGGCTTCCCGGTCAAGTAACCTCAGAACTTTTTCTGTATTTCATTAACTCTGCGTCTGCCCAAACAGCACCAGACCACGGAGAAGGCGCTGGGAAACAGCAGGCGAGGTGGCGGTGGGCGCGTGGACGGGACTGCGTTGATGGCGTTCGGCTCCCAGCACGCCAGCTAGGCCATACTCATATCAACCATAACCTGACAGTGCGGTGGAAGCTATGTGCTAGCCGGACCAATCAAACGCCTCCCTTTCATCACCTGGCATCGCCTCTGCGCGTGGGTATTGGCGGGAGCGTGACCACGTGGTGAAAGATAGACGTACGGCTGGTCCGAGGTAGCTTGCACTGCACTGTCAGCTTAGGCGTGAACGGGGTCCACCGTCCGCTCGCGTGCACACAGCGTCAAGCTTGGGAAAGCTTTTTCACTCCCGTGGGATCGTGACAGGAGATAAATGAGTCCCTCCTGGTGGCCCCGGGCGTGGGCGCTCTAGTTCTATTTTACTTTCTCCTCTCGAAGTATCTATCTATCTATCTCTCTCTCTATTGTAAAATTAAAAATAAATAAAGTAAGGAGTGTGTTTTTGGCCGGAAAGTGAAATGTAGGCGATGTCTCGTGTTTTTCTTTCATACGCGTAAGATGAATGGAGGAATGAAAATACTCGAACCTTTAGAATCGGGCGGCGGCCTGCGCCATCTAGCGATAAGAAGGCGAAACTGTCCCGCCGCGCTCTAACCTTTGCGCTGCGCACTCTTCCCCTAACCTTTTTTTCACTCTCTTTCGCAAAAGCCAGCCATCAATGGAGAGTAGGCCCGCATATCTCAGTCTTTTTTTTTCTGCCTTTTTCCGTTATTTCATAATTATCAAATCTACTTTTAGAAATTAGCTGACTCTTCCAAACAACAAAAACACTGATAGTTAATTTAAAGATGCATAGAGGGCTGTTTCAGCTCATATTGCCTTCTGTAGTAGATACGCGAAAGCGCAACTCTACCGAATGCTTCGTCCGCACGCTCTTTCTAACGAAAGAAAAGCTAGGCGCACACGTATACGCCCTTACAAAAAAATGAACTGAGTTTCAATTGAAAGTATATAGGGCTCACTCAATAGACCGCATTCAGTCTCAATTGAAATTCAATTGACTTTTTCTAATGAGTCCCTATTGAACCGTCCCAGGGTATTGGCCACTGAGGCGCAATTGAGTTTTAGCAATTGCATTTCAATTGAATTTTGGCAATAGTGTTTTAATAGAACTTTTGCTATTGAGTTTCAATAAAAATATTGCGATTGAGTTTCAATTGAATTTTTGCAACGTGTCTCAATAGAATTTATTGCAACTGCGTTTAAAACAAATTGCAACTGGTTAAGAATTTTTTGTATACTTCCTTAAAGCATGCAACATGAAGGAAACAAAGCACATGGAGGAAACGAACACAAACATCAGAACTAAGCACTCACAACCCACTAATCGTACTCCCCTTGACTGCCCCAGCGCCTTATATACCCTACATAAGAAAGGTATTCATTTGGCCGGTGACCATCTCAGCATTTATTAAAGGGACCATGAAGGCAGTTTCGAAGTTTTATTCGACGATTGAAATGGATGTCAGGCACGTCTCAGATACTGTTGACCAAGTTCTAGCCCGAACAGAAGTTTGGGTGCCGCACCAATCGAGCAAACAGGCGCGGTAATAATAGCGCCGGGAGCGATGCCTGAGACCCCACCGAGGCGGCGGCAGAAAGGTGAACTAAAGTGCGCCGTTGAAGCGTGACGACAACGGGCTCCTCGTCTGGCGATTGGTTCAAACGATAGACGCGCTCTTGGTTTCGATTTCGGTGGTGAGATGTGATGAAGAAAGTTCATTTGAACGTTGGATAATCTTTTAAGGTTGTAGTTGGAAATTAAAGGGTTTCATACCGTGTATAAAAGCATAATCTGAAGCGATCCCTCCGTTTGTCACTGGTTGAACGCATCCCGCACTGCTACCTCGGACGCGTAACAAGCATCGAGCAACCATGGAAAAAGAAGACAAAGGTACGAGCGCCGGGGGCGGCGGACTTTTGGTTCTGGTTTCGTGCGTCGTCTCGTGTTCGCTTTGCGAACTGGTGTCTCACCAATCATGCCGCGTTTATGTGCAGTAGTAGGTTGAGCGAAAGGTCGGCTAAAGACGTGTGGTCGATCGGGCGACGTTAGTTTGCATAAACAGCCGACCGATGCAGCAATGCGCAGCATTTGGTTGCGCGCCGTCGTCTTGCATAGAGCTGTGGACAGCGGTGTCAGGATTTGTTCGTTGCATTTCCGACCAGAAGACTTTGAGGAGCACCTTCACGTCACCCGGAGTCGCTCTGAGGCAGCGACCGAGGAGCTGGTGGTAGGTCTGGGGCGCCTTCGTAAAGCGCCAATCCAGAGTTCTGCGTCCATACCAGCATCTCCCGTTCAGTCGGCGTGAGGTCGCAGAACGGGAGCTCGAACTCGTTTGCGAGCGCGGCGTTGTCGCCCATTTCTTCCAAGTTTTCTTCACAGACCGCCGGCGAGATGTTTTGGTGGCGCCCTCCTATAGTTACTTTTCGTGACATCCTTACCTTGTGAACAACAACTTCGATGGTGTTTGTAGTTAGCACGGGGGAAGCTTGAAATTATTGCGCTCTGAAACCAACACTGCCAACACCGTCAAAATTGAATTTGTTACATTACTCTTATTTCCGTCGATGAAAAATCCTTTGCTGACGACATAGTCAGCATTCGGCCAATCGTGGAAGGCCGATCACAGCGACGCTTTCGATCGCGCACGTCGCCAATAGCGAACCACGGGAACCACACTGAGTGTGCACTAAATCCTACCGATGCAGACAGTGCTCCCTGACGTCACTTCTCTTTCCAGAGGCGAAAAAGGGAAGAAATCTGAATGTTTGTTTCGGTTTCGCAGATTTATTTGCAGGTACAGAAATAAGAGTCACAAAGTTCTAGAAAAAATTGTGTAGCATGCCAGGACCCCAATGCTTCCGAAAACACCTTCTTTTTAAAAAAACATTAAATTGCCTTCATGGTCCCTTTAAGGTTCCCAGTTTGCTATTTCCTCCTTGGAAGTCTCATAAATGATAAACAATGTTTCGAAGTCATTGGACTCTATCCCTTAATAGAAAAACATTGGTACAAGCAATAATCGTTCGGTGCAGTAATCCACAAACGACCAAAAAAACAACAAACTCAATTGCATTCCTAATGAGTAAATTCAATAGAATTGCTATTGAGTTTCTTATGACCAAGCTCAATTGCATTCCTAATGAGTAAATTCAATAGGATCGATATTGAGTTTCTTATGACCAAACTCAATTGCATTCCTAATGAGTAAATTCAAAAGAATACATATTGCATTTCTAATGAGAAAACCCAATTTCATTTTTAATGAGCAATTTCAAAAGAATATATATTGAGATCTTAATTACCAAACTCAATTGCATTCCTAATGAGTAAATTCAATAGAATCGATATTGAGTTTCTTATTACCAAACTCAATTGCATTCCTAATGAATAAATTCAATAGGATCGATATTGAGTTTCTTATGGCCAAACTCAATTGCATTCCTAATGAGTAAATTCAATAGAATCGATATTGACTTTCTTATGATAAAACTCTATTGCGTCCCTAATGAGTAAATTCATTAGAATTGATATTGAGTTTCTAATGATCAAACTCAATTGCATTCCTAGTGAGTAAAGTCAATAGAATCGATATTGAGTTTCTTATGATCAGCCTCAATTGCATTCCTAATGAGTAAGTTCAATAGAATCAAAATTGAGTTTCTAATGATCAAACTCATTAGACATTGAGTTTATATTGAGTTTCAATTGACTCTATAGGAACACAATAGAAAGTCAATTGAAACTCATTGATCATTTTTGTAAGGGCGTGCGGTTTCTCCGAACTCACCATGCATAGACGAAACTCTCGAGACGGCTATGCACATGGTTTGTCAACACTCCGCACACCCCCGTTTCCAAACACTCCGGCAAATCGATTCCTTCGCGGCATAAGACCACCGATTCCTCGGCAAACATATGAACACGGACGAGCGAGTCGAATCGAATTAGAGGCGAACAGACGGCAGCCTAAAAACTTAAGAAAAAAAAAAAACACACGACAGCTGCATATTTTTTGTCAACAACAAGCACCGAGACGTCGTCCCCATTTACGGGTCTACTCGACAAAATCCGACGATACAAGTCGGTGCAATTCAACGAAGAAAAAAAAAAGAAAGAAAAAAAGTCGCAAATACTTTTTTCTGTTAGTCCCAATTCCGCTGAGAAGGTAGGTACACGCGGCACGGGTGCTGGCGCGTATATGCTCCCGTGTTAACTTACGACGAGGTTCCAGCCAATCCAAACGTTGCGTTTGAATCACGTGACTGCACGCACTGCGTGCCCGTTACATAAAATAAGCGAGGAAATAGCGTTAGTCGCTAGTTCGTCAAATCCTAACGCGTTACTGACATTTGTTACCGTCCCGAAAACGTAACGAAATACAAATCCCGTTACTTACGAAGTCCAACGAACGTTGCGCGTTACTTCGGATTTCATTATTATTATTATTATTATTATTATTATTATTATTATTATTTAGCAGCGACGAGCCGTGGATAGAAACTCTAACAAAAACTAAATTGACAAAACGATTTCGTGATTTTTTTTTTAAGATCCTTTTTTAGTTAAATTTGTAGGATACAGCGAGGTTCCGCTGGCGCAACGGCCTTTTAAAGGGACCGGAAATGTAACTAATTTTAATCCACAGTAACGAGCCGGTGTATCGATAGATAATACCGTAATAACATAAATTTTACTTTTCTCGTTGATCATTTTAGAAACTAACGAGTACGTTACCATACTCTGTATCGTACTTAGTACATATACAACGCTGTCAAAGCTGCTGGCGCCAGCGTGGGGTTTGATATCGGAAATCGTTTGCACACGCTCGCACATGTATAGCTTTGACAGCATTGTATATACTAAGTATAACACAAAGTATACGTTATTGAAAAAAAGTAACGCGTTCCAGTTACGTCATTACGTGTATCGCGGTACATCCAGCAATGCGTGACGCCCACACGGCGCCGGATTGGCTCTGACGGCTCGCTGCCTACACCGCGCTTTCACGTAAGCTGAAACGGACTTCATAGTGCTCGCGGGGCCGACAGTCGCGTTCTCACAACCACTCTACGCGCACACACACACACACAAACATCTCGAGACAACGGAGAGCAACTTTTCTACCCTCCTCCCAGTCGCGGAAACTTCGTATTCCGCTCACGTCTGTACGCTGCATCGCTCGGGTGGAGCGCGGGGCGACCAACCGACCAAATCCAAATCCTTAGTAGCACGCTTGACGCTGCTAAGAAGATTCTTCTTTTTCTTCTCCGGATTGTTTACGTCTTGGAGTTTTATGGTACGCTCGCGTTCGTATGCGTGTATCTGTGTGTGTGTGTGTGTGTATCTGTGTATCTGTATCTGTATCTGTGTGTGTGTGTGTGTGTGTGGTGTGTGTGTGTGTGGTGTGTGTGTGTGTGTGTGTGTGTGTGTGTGGTGTGTGTGTGTGTGTGTGTGTGTGTGTGTGTGTGTGTGTGTGTCGCGCGCAGCTCGTGGAAAGCAAAGGATGCGAGCTTTGTTTGTTGTTGTTGTTTTCGTCGTTGTTGTCGGAGTGCGCGCAGCGGCGTGACAACTCTCACTGCTCGCTCGTGTATATGCACTTTGTTTTCTGGGTCTGGTGTGCAAGAAGACTCGCTTCCCCATGCAAATCTCCGCGCAGTTGGTACGATGCGGCGTTACGTGGGGGAAGGCTTAGTTTCAATGTTCGGGAGGGGAAAAAAAAAAAAAAAAGGCAACTATATCCACTATCTCCAGCGGCGTCTTGAGCGGTTCGGCGCTGCGATCCGAAGGTACAGGGAGAGTTAGCGACACGCGTTTTAGTATTCAGACTGGCTCGTGGGGATGAAGGGATGATAACGGGTAGACACGCTGTCTGCGTGGATGAAAATGTGATAGTATGAGCAAGTCGGTTTTGCGTTAGACATCGTAACGTAACACTCAAAAGCCTGTAAAAAACAAATAAAAAAATATGTGTTTTCTTCTTAAGACTAAGGATCCTTGACTCAATTCACACCCCTGTCTGTTTCGATCTGGATGAGCTGCTTCGTACCGGCGTGCGGTCGTGTAGTCACTACTGCCGTGGTGCACGTTAAAGAACCCAGACCAGCGGTTGTACAGCACTTGCTAAATTACTCATCTGACACCAGACGCCCATTGAGATAGACCAACTTTCCCCTTGTCTAAACGTGCACTCGAAAAAATTCAATTACAACTTACGAAATGAGAGAATCGACTATTATTTAATTGATGGATGTCTTAGGGAAAGCGGCAGCTACAGCTCAAGCACTAACACCACACTATGAAAATTCATACCAAATAATGCGAGACCATAGAACCACATCCTCAGCAAAGACATACACAGACGATGAAAACAAATCTCGTCAGAAAACAAGACAAGAGGAGTTCGTGCGGAGTAGAGTCACGAGATGAACCCGAGTCATTTTTGGACACTTAAAACAACAGCAGCAAAAAAAAAAAAAAAAAAATTGGAGCACATGCATAATTTTCGTTAGAATTCACTCAACTGCGAATACTTGTTCATTTTCTTGCGTACGCTTGTTTCACTAAAATACACTTATTTTATTTATTATTTTACCTTCCTGCCCCCGCGCAACCACTCACCACCACCCACAGGACAGCAGCACAACGGAAGCTCTACGGCGAAGCGCGTTTCGTGGGATCGCGACGTCGACTCCGCAGATGTCGCTTTTCCACAACACACCGGTGCGCAATGAGAAGCGCACTCAACGGCACTAACGATCCTACCCAGACGGACTTCTCAATAGGTAGTTTTCGTAGACCGTGTTTTTCCCCTCGCCCTCCGCAACGAAGAAGCCGCTACTGCGCCTGCGCGCCGATGGCCGACTGTAGAGTTCCGGGTATCGTAGCGGGTTGCGGAGAGCGTTGCGGGACGGCGAAAACGATCTTCGGAAGCTCCCTAATGACAATGAGAAATATTGCGGAACTTTTGAAGTACTGTTTAAGGCTGCACTCTATGGAGCGAATCATGCGACAAATATCTGACGAACTTTGCGCGCGACGTAGCAGCCAGTGTGGTGACACCACGCGCAGAGCAAACGCCGCCGGGCAAAATTCGTCATTTTCCCAGCATACTTCGCCTCATGGAGACCAGCCCTTAGCGTTCAATCCGAAGACGCCAAATCGAGCGGTGCGTTATTGGAAGCTACAATTACGAGTTTTCAAAGTTCGCACAGGCCCATCCGGCAGTGTAAGAGTGCTGTAGCTATATATTATTAGTTTGAGCGTGGGGAACCTGGAATCACACTTGGGTGCAACGTTGGCGAACACTCCTCACATCTAGGCGAAATGTGTAGCAGGATGTAGCAGCCGTTTGGCGCAGCATGGTGCGAATGTCGTAACAATCACATCACTGGAAGCAGAACGTCTACACTTGAACATAGAGTTCGCTGTTTTCAGGATACATCGATTAGCCGCCGAGCTGGTTTTATCGAATTCGGCGAAAACCGAAAAAAACCTTCTAGGGGGAGAAACCTTTAAGTACAGCTTTATTTTGTGTTATTGGGAACACCGCCCGCACCGAACTGTGCGAGGCTGCACCCGTCCTCTCGTTTCTTTCTCTTCTCGGTACAGGGACGCTACCACGCATTCGGGTCATGCGCGTTTTCCTGCGGGCTTAAAAAATCCCACGGCCGAGTTTTCTTCAACAAGCCCCGATGATAAACGCCGATTTTTGTCCGACGCCGAAAATAGGCACCGAATCTGCAGGGACAAATAACCCCGAAAAAAAAAAAAAAAAAAAAAAAACCCACCCCCGAATTTGAGTGAAAATGAACCCCGAAAACATGGAACCCTAAGCATAAGGTGTAAACGGGAGCCACTGCAGTGCCTGCACGCATTTTGAAGAGTTTGCGGTTTACAACCCGGTCGCCGGGGTTTCTGAACCAGCTGTTCCAAGCCGAGTGCGTGTCTACCGCCGTCAACTGTAAAACCGAAAGTACGTCGTATACCCGGATTCTTCGTTCACCCGCTGCTCTCCTGTTGTGCGGACCCCAGTTTTCGACATGCAACCGCGACGTCTCTTCCGAAAGTTGACGACAACTTCTGAGACGAGTTGTCAGTTTGCACCGTGAATAAGTTTTTCCTTTGTTTCGTTAGGAAGGACGTTTGCAGGGTGTCCGTGTCGCCCTAGTGACAGGCAAACGTTTGAACCGCGTTCCCACTCTCTGCTCCGAAGATTTTTTTTTTTTTTCTATACCATTTTTGGAGTTGTCACCCGAACAGCCCCAGTTCGGCGGGATTGTTAGGAAAGTTTGGCAGACCGCGCGAAGACTCGTAGCGAACACAAATGTGTGAACCACCTTATCGGTGACTGGGGGTTTAATGTTGCCCATACCGAGCCCCGAAATACGCCGTTTCACCCTATCTCAGAGTGCTTCAAAGACTAGAAGACGTATACAAACGCATATACAGGGACTCGAGGTCACGACGCATTCTGCGCTCGATTGGATCAGCCGACGGATGAGCACGCGCACGAAGACGGCGAACGCAATGACGATGCGCTGTCGGCGTTCTTTGATTTGGCCCCCGGGCTAATTACGTCGGCTGCGCTCGTACTTCGGCTGATATAATATAGTCTTATCTAGGGCGGCGGCCCATTTTCCGACAGGTAGGGGAGGGTCAGTCCATAGTCGCGACTGTAGCTGATTATCGGGCGGCCTCCATTTACACAGACCTGGAGCAATCGGCTTTCGTATACTGCAGCACGGGCGTCCGAGGAACTATAAGCCCGTCGACTAATTCTCGAAGGAGCTACACCTACGCGCGAATACACGAGTCGGTCTAAGGGACCACCCAATCTTCCTTACGAAGTGTACGAACTTTCCACGCACTTGCAGAGAAGGCTACAGGCGTGCGTGCGTGCGTGTGTGCGTTCTCTAAATTGCAGTAGAGTCTGTGTACACGAGGTGCGCGCGCGCGTATACCCATTGTTCCGCGAGGATTATCTTACCGGCGCAGGTGAGATAATCCCAATCGCGTACCACTGTAAACACAGAAGCGAAGGAAACACTGTAATCCCGAGCTCGAGGGGTTAAATTCTGGACTCGAGTCGTTAGATTACTCGATGCCGCTTGAATGACTTTCACCGACATTTCTTTGTTTTTGTTGTTTTTGCTGCGATGTTCATTTTAGTTGAATAAAGTTGTGACCTTTTCACATAGGTCGCTGCAATGCAATCTTTGTGCCAGAAATCATTTTTGTCCCATTTTTTTTATAAGAAATATTGATAACAAGGGTAGATGAAGACAACTTTATTACATTTATATTGCACTGCTCATACTAGCGAGGGACAGCTGGGCCTCGCTATCATTGCAGCCGTTTGTTACGAAGGCAAAAACTATTTATTTAAGTGCCGGAGGGGGGAGGGGAAGGGGGGGTTAATTTGCGTTTTCCGGGAGATTTTTCTGTTAATCATACAACCGTACAAATTGGTCAAAATTAGGGAGTCTCCCGGGTAATACGGGAGACTTGGCAGATATGCATTCGTGCCAAATTAGTTCCAGATCTATTCCGGATCTGTTCCAGATCCGGCCGAAATCCGTCTCTTACACAAGATCCCCCGGCGCCCTCGGTTCCCGCTTTTTCTCACCACTGCTTTACGCACGTTTCACGGCTCGCTCGGCCATCGACCCTAAGTGCGACCTGTAAAAGGGAGCTCCATCAAACCGTCGCACGCTTTCCAACAACATCCGAAACGGCCGGACCCTCTTGAGCCACGGCCCGAACGGAACACAGACACGGTTACGACAACGAGGCACTCTTCTCCGCGATTTCCATTCCAAAAAAAAACAAACACGACTCCCAAATCGTCTTGAACAGAAACCATAAACACAAAAACAAAACCAGTCGAGAACCCTATATTTGCACGAATTTCCGTCTCCCAAGGGGCCCACAAAAATGGAAACACGAGAGGATCGAAACCAGGTCCTAAAAAGGTCTTCGTTTCGCCTGTTTCTCTTCCCTCCCGCCATATAGCTTTTACGAGGACAACCAACGACCCACGCACGCCTCCCAAAAAGCAACGTGGTTCTCTCCCTACATCAGTGGTGTGGAACCGTAGCAACAAACATCGCGGGCCTGAAACAATAGCGGCCCATCTAGAAACGAAGCACCCCCCCCCCCCCCCCCCCGCCCCCATCTCCCCCTCCTATTGATTTCGGATGCTACAAAAACGTAGACATATTTTACTCTTTTATTTTTTTTTTAGTCGCCTTTCGCGCATTTGTCACAGTGTGCCCCAAAAGGCTCGCGGACAGAAGGGGGCCCACCACACCCGTACATGCCGGGTTTTTTGAGGTGGACCACAGTCAAGGAAGGTAGAAACGCTCGCAGGGAAGAAAAAAAAAATCGCTGCGTCGCGGCTCATTCCCGGCGCTTGATTGGTTGAGGCCGCCCTCAGGTGGCCGTGAAAAGGGGGGGGGGGGGGGGGGGGGGGGGGGGTCGACGCCACGTTGAACGATTAATTTATTTTATTCATCCATCTATTTATTATTACCTCGAAGGCCCTACCATAGGACATTACACGAAGGATGGGCTGCCGAAAATTGAGATAGTTAAGCACCAAATACAATCACGAACGACAAAAAGTTATACACTCAAGAATGATCCATACGTAGAAACGAACAAAAGTTTAGACCATTCCTATAATCGCCTTCTGCGCGTTGCCGTTTTTGTCAATTGAACTGTGGAACGCGTTTTGAGCATGCGCAGAACCTCTCTACCACCGAATAGCAGACGGCACGCAAGCGTCCACTGCCCACCAGCGTGACAAGCCCTGGAAAGGTGTACATACTCGTATATTTATACAAAACAAAGAAATTAGGGACACGTTGTCACTTCAATGGTATTAGCACCGCCTCGATTCCAATATCCATATATTGTTAGCAGTAACCCTGTGGTTGGGCAAGGAAATCCATCCTGTTATTTATTGTTGGGGGTATCCGAAGAGTTCGATGGGCTCTATATGGATGACTGCGACGAAAAGAATTCGGTGATGCAGCGCGGTTCGCAGCACGCGATTGATTGGCTCGGCTGGCTCCTCTCTAGCCTTTCGCTGTGGTCCAACCTCTAGGTGGTACGGCGTACGCCATCGGGTTTCCCGACTCCTGGCGACGTTCCAAACGGCGCCCTGGTGTTTCCACCAGAACGCCCCCCACGCTCCTGACATTTTGTTTTCTTTTCTTTATCTTCCAGTACGACGAACGATCTTACCATTAACGCTTTTACTTGTATGTTTCCATCGTTTTCCTTACTCCGCTACCCTTAGGGCTGTTTAGCTCTGTCATCTTTGCAGCTTCCACGATGTTTTCTTTTTTTCTCACCATCTTCCGCTTTCGTGGCTTCCACAAAAAAAAAAAAAAAAAAAACCTTAAAAAAAATCTGCACCGGGTTTTCCGTTTTTCCCCCACAAGAACGCCCGTTCTTTTATTGATTCCGTTTTTACGCGGTCTTAAATGCTTTTCCAGCGAGAAAAACGGGGGGGGGGGGGGGAGAATTTTCGCGGGGACTCCACAGGGTTCTGGGGGACGTGGACGATTTCAAAAAGAATGAAGCGAGGAAGTCTAGTCTAGATTAAGCGGCGGCATATGCCAAGGACGCTTTATGCGCCGATAAGACCGCTCGGTCTGTACGAGGAGATAGGGCCAATCAAAGAGCTTCAAAAGTGCAACGTCACGGTACTTGTCATCATTGACGCGTGTCTGCAATGATTGACCAAACTAGGAAAGCGGACCTTGCGGTTTTCTCTCATTTATGCTGAAACAAAGTATACATAGATTGCCCTACATTCGTCCGTCCGATATCTAGCGTCCCATTGCGTTCAGCGTTGGCCACCGATTGATGGCCGGCAGCGATGCTGATATACTCGTTTATCAGCTGAATCAATCGAACCGAGGTTGAGATAGTGTCATCTGCTGAGCAAACAAGTCACTTAGAGTCACTGGGTGTGGCTTCCTATGTACACGCTTTTCGCTCCCTGATTGGTTGTTCGGTGTTCTTTATCAGCTAACGCCGGAACCTGATTGGCCGAGGAGCGATAATGAGTTGCCTGCGTTTCTCATGTTCTCGGCGACTATTAAGCGACGCGCGCGACCTAATGGCGTCGCTGTGGTCGCAAGTCGCGATTGGCTAAACGCTCACTGTGGCGTCTTTATCTGGATTAATTTTTCTTTCGTGGGCGGAAATCAGCGCAATGTCAAGATATGTCAACTGTGACGGCGTTGGTTTAAGAGTGCGACGACTCCGAGCTTTCGTGGACATTTTTACACGCACCATCGAACTCGTAGGTCGCGACCGATGATAAGTATAGTCAACGATTACAACTCGTGGCGTCGCGGCGAGGAAAATTCTGGCCGTGACGTCACGAAAGGGGAACCGTAAGGGGGCGCCACCGAAACGTCTCGGCACTAATAGCGGCGGAGATGCGTGCCGTCAAACTCTGCTGTTATTCGAACTAACGAGACCAAGTTCGAATAGCTTCCAAAAAGTTCGAAGCGGAAACTCGCATTTCGGATAGCAACACCAGTTCAATAAGTTCGGACGGTGCCACCATCCCAACTCTGACTTCCCAATCGCACCTTCTGACCGCTTCTCAGAAAGGCATGTGTGATCATAACTAAAGTCACATCATAACCGGTGTCTACACTAACTCCGTCTCTGTGGTATCTTATTTAAACGCCGGCAACCGAGAATTAAATAAACACCAATAACCGACCGATTCTTATACATTTAAATATATATAAACTCATATATATATGAGTTTTTTTTTTTTTTTTCTCGGCAAATATGCGCCACACCCACGCGACCTTGCGTCCCTCAGCGTCGACATTACGAACACTCCGACAACGATAATGATAATGAGTGTGTCACGCTGCCGTCCAACCTCCGCCGTCATCAGCCTCGATGAAGGTCGGGACAAAAGCAAAGAAAACAACAACAACAAAAGTCCTCATTTCCGCCAGCAGCGTTCGTCCGACTTCCTCCATTAGTCCGAAATTGAGTTGAGAAAATCCCCGACAGTGGCCTCCTCCTGGGTTTTCCGTTTTCTTGAACTGAATTATTGGGGAGCTGGCGGCTGCTCTTCGGAAACTCTTCTCCGATTGCGGGCAGAGTCGTTAACCATGTTTGTGCACTTAAAGGGTCGGAACGGAATAAACTCGATTTCACCGCTGGCTATTAGGACGAAGATGCGTTCTCTCGGGAGAGCTCCGCGATGTATGCTCAGAAAACGACGTCTCCTCCTTTGGACGTTAAAGAGGTTAAAAAAAAAAGAAAAAGAAAAACGTTAGAAAAAATGTACGATAGAGACTCAAAACATCCTTCAGCATCCTCACAAAGACGCGTACATCTGATATGGAGAGTCATTTGAAGTCCAGAGAGTCGAAACCGGCGTCACACTCCACACATAATAAGGGGACTCAGGTGAACCCTTGGCAGTTATTATTGGAGTCAGCCAACGCCCCTAATTAGGGGGTTACTTGATGCCCTAGGTGTAACACAGGGAATTGAACAGCAGCCTTTGTAAGGGGTGTCAGACGAGTCCGGGGAAGAGGGGGGGGGGGGGGGGGGGACATACGACTGGCGTGCTAAATTACCCCTAAATGGCGAATTCTAAAAGGGGCATCGTTCGATTCCCCTGAAGGGAGTAGCCGTGTATACCACTTTGTTTTAAAGTGGTGGACGTTCCGCGGCGAGCGGTTTTTGGCACCACAGTTCGGTATTTTGAGACAAAATTATAGGGCGTCTTAGTGCGGAGTTTTAGTCAATCGTTCCGATAACCACACTCGATATACGTAAGGTCTTTTAAACGGTTAAAAGCGCGAACTGAAACACGGACAAAACAAGAAACACTGCTGATTTTATTGAAGAAACATCCACAAAGCCAGACTTGTCGTTAACCATATGGATAACGAATCATGAAACGATAACATATCGGGAGCCTTATATGGAGCCATCTAAAAAAAAAAACAAAAAAAAACATTTCCTTATTCAGCAGAAAAATAGACGGCATGCTCACACACGTTTCACAGGCGTTCTTAATAAAGAAAGCTTCAACGATTTCTCTCTCCGTCTTTCCATTCGCTCTGTTTACTAAACTTCGTCGCATCTAGAAGCATTATCTAGAACGCCGGTGAAAAGTGTGTGAGCATGCCGTCTGTTTTTCTGCTGAATAAGGAAAGAAATGTATAATTTTGGATGGCTTCATATAAGACTTCCGATATGTTATCGGTATGGTGAACGACAGTCTGGCTGAGTGAATGTTTCTTCGATAAAACCAGTTCTAAGTAGCACCTGTCCTTGTCGCATACGTGTTTTTTATTTCGCCCGCGTCCGCGCTTTTAACATTTTAAATGATACGAACGAACTACAGATCCAACCAAAGTTTTAATACATAAGGCGCCGGCGGCGGAGCATCGGGTATCGTTATCGGAGCGATTTACAAATACTGTTTTTGCGCTCTGATAACGATAGCCGATAGCGACACGGCGCTAAGGTGCTGGCGAAGTATTAGGTATGCTTATCGCATGCTATCGACAAGATTTATCAACAAAAGTTCAAAACTTCCCTAGCGTTCGGATTCTCGCGCGCTTATTCTGTGGATCACGACGATGCTACTGCGTCTAGTCAAAACAGCGGTCTGTAAACGTTCAGGACGTTTACTTTCGAGGGTGACCGTGCACGCAAAGACGTCGGGCAGTGGAACGGGGCACGCATATTGTCCACAAACTGAAACATATTGCGATCAACGGCAACGCGGTACACGTCGACGTCTGCTTTCATCAGGTCCGTGCAGCGGTGGCGGGAACACGTCTCTGGAAAATATGTTCTCATGGCAGAAGAAAGCAATACGCAGCCCCTACAAACAGCAACATAACGATTATATGTCTAGAATAGTTCGGCGTGGCAACCACTATGCTTAAAAAAAAAATATATATATTACCGAGCAGCTGTAGGCGTTTCGCCTAGAGCCGCTCGGTCCTCCGAGAATTGACAAAAAAAGAAAAATAAATAGTGATATTGGAGAAAGCTGTCGGAAAGTTTTGCGGGCGGGGAAGAAAATAATGAAGGTTGTTGTACAAGATGGCCGATGGCCGCGGCGTATATAAACAATCAAGAAGCAGACGGAGGTGCCGCGTCGACCCAGAGAATAATGGTGTGGGGGAAAAGTCTCGCTCGCCGTTTCTTTGCTGTTCTCCGCACGAGCGCTTTATATTTTTTCTCTCCGGCTCCCGAGAGAACAGATTAGAGGGAAATCAATCAGGTCGGGATTGCCTTGGCGCCTCCTCACTTTTTGATCGACGGGAGCTGCTTTCGATAGCTCGTTCGCGAGGGTCCCTACTCTGCCCTGTTCATCCTTAAGCTGACAGTGCGGGGTGAAAGCTAAGTTACGTCGACCTTTCGTCGCATGATCACGCACTCGCCCCACAGCCTCGCGGCTCTCCGCGAGGGTGTGGGGCGAGTCACGTGACTAAAGGGTGGCGGATGATTGGTCCGGCGAGTGCATAGCTTCCACCGCGTTGTCAGCTTAAGGAGAGATAAGAGTAAAGGCCGTCGGGGGCGGCGAAAAGAGACACACGAAAAACAAAAGTTGACAAGTGTTTGCTCAGCTCTGTGCAGCTACTCTGTTTGAAACTCGAAGGCCCGCTTCAGACGGGGCAAATTTCTCAGCAATTTTGGGGTTGCTGGCGGGTTGTTCCCCAGCGTTCCCTAGACCGACACGAATTCCTGAGATCGGGTCCGGCTCGAAACAAGCGAGCAACTCGGAGCAACTCGAAGACGTTTGAAGCGGCAGCAACCAATCAGGGACGCGATATTTTCACGCGATACCCCGCGCCGGTGATGACGAAAACTAAAATCTTGGTTCTGGTTTGAAATTGATCCCTTTTTTGGAAATAAACCGTTTCAGAAAGATGAGTTACTATTCTCAACACGTTTATAACGCGTAACTGCGTGTCTAGATAGTGCAAGAAAAATCAAATTTAATGATGATGATGATAGCAAATTGCAGCAATTGGTTGCTGCGTGTGAACGCGGGCGGCCCGTGTTGCTGGTGTTGCGACGTGAAGTTGCTGGGAGGAATCGCCCCGTCTGAAGTGGGCCGAAAGCAGGCGACGCCACACAACGGAAAAGACGCGAAAGAGAGGAGCGGGGAGCTTCCGCTTATCCAGAGTGTGCGTGGAAAATTGCCGCGGCCTGGCGGTCGAAATGTGAAACAGAGTGCGGATCCGTGGTGCGGATTCATGGCACGGGGTGGTAGTTACTACTCCCCTCATTATGATCGCACCGTTTTTCTGACGTCACAGAAAGGGAAAAATATAATGTCCCTTTCCGTTTTCTTTGACTCTTGACGGAAAGGGAGAAAGGTCCGCTCAATTCTTCAGGATTGGCGCCTGCAAAAGCAAAAGCTTCGCCTAGAGTCAAAGCACATTGGCCCACGTAACACTAAACGCTGCGTTTTTTTTTTTTTTTTTGTGTGTGTTTGCTTGCAGGAGCGGTGTGAGCAAGGAGATGTGGGCAATGTTGCGATATCTCCCCTACAGTTCTTAGGCTGCACAGATGGGCGAATACGGTTTAACCCTTGGAATGGGGCGGCGGCTTGCGCCACCTAACAGGAGGTACTAACAACATGACACTTCCTTTCGATTCTGCTGCAGAACGAGAAGGAGCTGAAGAAGATCCAGAAGCACGCCGTGCTCTCGGTGCCTCGCCACGAAGCCAGCCTGCAGGGGGACACCCTGGTGAACCGGCGGGCGGCCCACAAGCGCCAGCACGACCCCCACAGCACCGACATTCACCTCCAGGACCTGGCGCACCCTAACGGCGGACACGCCCACTCGCACCACGGTACGCTGCGGCCGCGTTCAGACTGTTGACCGTTTTCACCTCAAGAACCGCAGTAAAAAAAAGTCCGGCACCTCGCGGAGCATTACTCATTTCCCCCTTTATGTAGATAATAAAGATATATGCAGGAGAATTTTAGATTATATATATGTTATCTTATCAAGACGTACACGTTTCAAACGCCAAAAGCATCGAATTTTCCTCCGACAACCATACCTCGTAAGAACTACTTCGCGCCGCGTATGAACAATGCGCAAAACTTACTTTTTTCTTGAGGTGAAAACGGGTATAGTGGCAGGTATAGCTTAGTAGTCAGACCAAAAAGTGAAGAAAACAACCCTTTTAACACTTTGAATACAACTATTAAATGCATAGCATTTATAGGGCCAGCTCATAGCGTTTTCGTGTCCGTGCCTTAGATGTAGCAATGCCATCTAAGGTAAGGACAAATAGAAACTGACCGCTTCCTCGTACTTTATCATCAGACATGCCCACTAGAGCGCCGGGTGTGGTCAAAGTTCTAATCAGACTTTGACCAGGAAGTATTTTCTGAGCACCAGAATCAGACTGTACAGTGGCTCACAGCTGCTCGTGGCAATCGAGATGTCTTCATGTGCATTCAAGAGATATCATTTAGCAGTTCAGCGAAACAAAACAGTGTGTAATACGAAAGATCAGGTCAAATAGCTTTCTCGAAACCTCACTGGCAGAAACTTTTGCTTGCTTGTTTTACGTTACTCAAACCTCATCGTTATTGTGGGTCATTAACTTAAGAAATAAATTTATCATAGTCATTTTTAACATTGTTAATATCGCTGGGCCACTTTGCTTGTCTAGAGGCTTCTGACAACAGCTTTTGGTATTCATTCATTCATTTGCTTATTTTATGTGTTTGTGAACAGCCAATGCTTTCATAACAATGCATAACAGCAGGATTAGAGATTATAGTCAGAAGCAACTTAAATCTGAAGTAGAGTTAAGCGTATAAGAGGGTAATTTTCATTTTCTTAAGTCATTTACACCTGCATCGTGCATACTTCAAAGCGGTTGACCCGGCTCTCATTCTACGCTTTCTGAAACAAAGACGTCGCTGCTGCGCATGCGCCATCAACTTTGCCTGCAAAGTTCCGGGTCTCCTAGTGGGTTCCCGACAGCGTTGCAGAACGGCAGATACGATCTACGAAAACTCCCCATTGAACCGCAGTTCAGCACGGTCACCGTAGCGTCCGCGACTGAACGCTGCCGCTTTGTGTCTCGTGCGTTGCAGAGAAGCTGACCCACGCCAACCACAGGCCCTCCGTGAAGCACGAGCGTCACAACACGTCGCCCCCCGTGCGCTCGGGACACCAGATCCACCGCCCCCTGCCCCAGTTCGACCGCGAGGAAGTCGAGGACCGCCGTCCGGTGCACATCCACACCAACAGCAGGGCCCGCTCTGCACTCCGCTACGCCAAGCAGAGCCGGAGGGTCCACAAGGACGGCAAGGAGCGCAAGTTCAAGAAGGCCTTCGAGAAGAAGTCTCAGCATTCCAAACCGCACTACGTGTGGTAGAGCGACCGGCGGCACGGTTCGCACGAGCAAGGAGCAAGGACGTTTTCGGGGTGGGAGCAAGCTTAAAGAGTTCTGTTGAGGAGGGGAGGGGAAGGCGCATGATGCTGTTTTTATGTTAGTTAACTCGTAAAATCCGAGCGAGCGTCTCGTTCCAGAACACCAGTTACCAGAGTTGCACCTCGGACAGTGTTTGTTCCATACCCAGAGAGCACTGTGTTGACGAGACCTGCGGTTAAGCGCGGATTCTTACAACGGGTGCCACTTAGGGATCTAGACAAAAAACAGGCCGTGCATTTCGGGTGGAGCTCTGGTCACTCGTACCACAACGAGAATATTGAACATTGTCAAAAGTAATTGGTTTTCGAAGGAAGACTGTGAGAGGTCAATTGGGCCGTACTCAAAGCTAGCTTGCAAAATCCTGTTTACTCCGTCAATGTGTTCGATCTCTAAGCATTGAAAAAAAAAATATCAAAAGGTTTCACAAGAACTCAACTGCTGTGCAGCTTTGTAAGGAGTGAATGTCATCTCTGTTATGTAAAGGAATCGAGACAGCTAAGATCGATACCGCAACTGTTGCCCGCAAATTTCGTATTGTAGGAGGATAGAAACGTGAAAATGGTAATCCGGCAACGATCGCTAAGGAAGTGGGAGCTTGTTTGGAATCCTGCGGAGTGCTTCGGTTATGAAGAGTGATGATGCTGATACTTGTTCGAGCATGCCATTGCAGGCAACGATTTTCTGTGCATACTCTTTTGTTTTGTTTGCGTTTTGGTGGTTTTGGCTCTCAGCATTGCTAACATCAGACTTTTCACGTGGGGAAATTGACAACACTTTACTTCGTCCGCTCATTAATGATTCCTTCGAGTATGTATACTAATACAAAATAAGACTCAAAACGGTGATAATAAATGCTCAAATATATTTTTTTCTTAATTGATTGAAGTCTTATCAAAAAGCATTCCTATAACAAGCACAAACTTGTTTCCCTTTTATGAACAGAATCACTTTAAATGGTGAAATCTAGCATTTTCAAAAGATTTGTCAACAAACTTACCAATATATATTATGTAGCAAAGTATTAAAAAAGCCAAATTTTTACGTACAATATTGCTGACAATGTTATCTGTCCCTCCCACGGAATCGTCAAATGAGCACCGTTAGAACCAAGACTAACACAGATTACTGGCACCTATTATTGCGTGTTGTACATGCATACCAGTGTTGCTGTTACGTTTTTCGTGAAATGTGATCAAAACCATTGCCACCATTCAACTTATTCCTTTGTTCTCCCATCCTACGACAAGGTATAATTAGTCTTTCTGGTGAATGTGCTTCCTTAAGTTAACTAATCTGCTGAAGGCAAACACTGCTGGATGACGTCCACGTGCGAAGATGCCACATGTGCTCCTCTTTACTGGCACACATGTTCTACAAGAACCAAGATTCCAAACTTGGTTTCCTTTTTTTTGTAGTTCCAATCATCTGTGGCTGTTCTTAATAAACGCGGGACAAGAAAACGCACCCCGGCTCAGTCTTTTGTTGCCCTGTAAGCGAAGAACTGTCAACTCACTTGGCCGAGTTGCCTGGTGTTGGTCATCTTCTCTGGCATCGTCCGAAGGTAGCGGTTGATCGCCATGTAGTCCTCCTGGTTTAGGATCTCTGTCTCGCATATCTTGAAGATTGCCAAAGCAAACCGGAACAGCACCTGGCAGAACAGAATAATCTCCGTCTTTTCCCATTTCGTTCACCGTTTACTGCTTGATAATTTACAATGGTACAGGACCGAAAAAATGAGGATGCGAAAGGTAAAGGCTACGAAAGAGTGCCCTTGTCACCGCAGATGGCTTTCAGGATGTCAAACGTCTAGGGTTGTGCAAATATTCGAATGGTAGTAGCTTAGAATAATACGGTATTTGATATTCGCTGGAGATGAATTGCGATATTCATATCTTCCCAAGCGTTGATCGCGTGAGTGTGCTTCTTACTGGGCACGGTTGCACTGCGGAGAAGCAACATCCGTGAAAGCGAGCTTCGCAGGTGTTGCTTCTCTGCAACGCACCTGTGCTCGGTAAGAAGTGCACTCAACGGGGCCAACTCGCTGCGATCAACACTTCGGGAAGTACAAATACAGTGGAATCTCGTTAATTCAAACCTCTTAATTCAAACTTGTGGATAATTCAAACTAACATGCAGGTCCCATCATACGCCTCTCTATGGGGAGGAAACTCCCGGAAATTCATTCTAACAAATTTTCGGTTCCACTCAAGTTCGAATTAACGAGATTCGACTGTATTGTAGTTGCATGCTTAGAGGAAAGCACACTTTCAAAGCGGGATGGTGTTAGCATGCGCAAAGTGTATTTAAAAAGAAGCAAATTTTGTGAATGCTGATATATACGAGGGCTTATCATTTAATTCCGGGACTGATTTTTTTTTTTCGGGGAAGCTATAATTGGCAGCAAAGTGGCAACAAGGCAGGACAGATGGCAACTCTGTGCAAGTGTAAATGCCTAACTGGAAGCCGTTATCTCCCCGCATTCGCTCTGTGCAAGCCTCTAAGTGAACATCTACCTGCAGTGTGCGTAGCATTTCACGATGGAGGAGAAAGTTCAGCAGCGTGTGTGCATCAATTTCTGTTTCAGTCTTGGAAAAACTGGTGCTGAAACGTATGAAATGTTGCAAGCAGCGGAGAGTCCTGCCTATGTCAATCAAAGACATTTGAGTGGTACTGTAAAACCCTCAATGTTCGCGAGCCCTTAATTTTCGCGAATATTGCGAATTGAAAAATTCGCGAAATTTAAGGGCACGCGAAAATTTCGGTCCTTAAGAGTTTCAATGAGGGCGTCTGGAGTTCGCGAAATTTAATGGCCGCGATTATGTCCTCTGTGACCGATTCGCGAAATATAGGGGCAGCGAAAATAAAGGGTTTTACAGTATTCCCGTTTCCAAAATGGACGCCAATCCTTTGAAGACGACCCCCGTCCAGGCAGGCCGTCCACCTCCCACACCGAGGAGACCGTGGCACGTGTGCGAGAAATCATTCGCGCTGACCGACGTCTGACAATCGGAGAGGTTGCAGAGAATGTTGGAATAGCATTCGGTATGTGCCAGAAAATTCAGACTGAAGATTTGCAAATGAGACGTGTGTCAGCGAAATCTGTGCCCCGTCTCCTGACAGTGGAGCAGAAGGATGATTGCGTGTCAATTTGCACTGACCTCCGTGAGCGAGGTCAAAACGATCCAAACTTTATGTCCTCCGTAATCACAGGTGACAAAAGCTGGGTTTACGGGTATGACCCAGAAACAAAGCAAATGTCCTCCCAGTGAAAAACTCCATCATCTCCTCAACCGAAGAAAGCGTGGCAGGTGAAGTCCAACGTCAAGACCATGTCGATTGCGTTCTTCGACATAGACGGGCTTGTTTATCTTGAGTACGTCCCTAGAGGCCAGTCAGTAAACAAGGAATTCTACAAAACAGTCCTGCAACGCCTCCGCGACGCTGTGCGCAGACATCGCCCTGAGAAGTGGCGTTCCGGCAAATGGATCCTACACCATGACAATGCCCCAGCTCACAGAGCTGTGGCATTGAATTTCTGGTGAAACACAACATTCCGTTCCTCCCACACCCTCCGTACTCCCCTGACCTTGCTCCATGCGACTTCTTCTTGTTCCCGCAACTGAAGAAAACAATGAAAGGTCGCCGATTCAACGACATTGAAGAGGTGCAAGCCAACGCGACAAGACAAATGAGGGCCATTACAAAATGTGACTACCAGAGGTGCTTTTGTTCAGTGGCAGGAACGCTGGAATAAGTGCATACAAGCACAAGGACAATACTTTGAAGGAGACAAGACTAACTAGCTTGTAAGTCTACTCGTCAATTCGCAAAAAAAATCAGTCCCGGAATTAAATGATCAGCTTTCGTATATACACTACAGTTATTCCAAAATTAAACTGTGGCTATTATGGAAGAGTATGTGTAAGGCAGAGATTTCCTGACAACCTGCACTCATCATTCACAATTATCCTTGTTCCTTTGCTCTAATTTGAGATTCAAAAAAGAATACTTGCATAGAGCAAGATTTAAAATTCCCCCCGATTAGCTACAGCTGGGCACCTCTATAGGTTAAATTTAATGTCAAATGTGTTATTTACTTGCCAAATCAAGTAGGCATTGGACTTAGACTAAGATTAACTTAGCTTAGACCAGGTGGAAGCTTGGGAACAACCTTCACGAGTTCAGCATGGGTGCAGTAGTGGGAGGCTTGGAGAAATTATTTGATTCGAAAATATTCGGCCAAAACTGCTATTCGCTTTGAATTTGATTCAAACTCAAAATCTGCCATTAGCACATGACTACAAACGTTGCAACATTGAACGGAGGGCACAGAGGACTAAGACTGCTGCTGTTGCAGATGAGGAGATATCTAAATAATCCACAGTAAGCACTGACGACGAGGATGGTATAGTGATGGGCGACCGTTTATGACCGTACTGCAGATCAATGTAGAACATCTTGAAGAAGTATCAAAACGTCTTCTTCACCAAACTTCAGGACAGTTCCAAGGAGTCCAATCCCTATTCAATCGTCGTTGCCAGTGTTGAGTGTGGATTGTTTACATACTGTATTTGCAATAGTACAGGAGTGAAGGAACTAGGCGCAAGCCGTCAGCCGGCAAACATGCCCCGAACACAAACAGAGAGTGAGGCATGACCTGAACTAATGCTGAGCACTTTGGTGATTCTTACACATGACGACGAAGTCCTAGTAAAATATTCACAAAATGCTCGCACCTTTTTTTTTCCACGTGACTGTGCTGTGTTTTTCCCACACAGGTCTTGTGAGTGATAATTTAGATGTGGGCAGGTCATCGAAAATGATCTCATCAAGAAACAACAGACCAATATAGCGTTTGTCGTCCCACTTCACGCATTCCAGTTACCGAGAATGAACTGGCATCCTGAGAAAGGTAAGGCTCTTAGCAAAACGTCAGAACGCCTTTCTGAATTTAGTCCGATTCTCTTTCTCTCTTTCTTCGGCTAAAGAGTGCACTAGAAAAGTATGAGCTGGTGCAGGCTCTGCATTAAGAAATTTCTTCAGCTTTCCAAGTTTAAGAAAGTGGAATAAGGCACAAAATCCCCAACACACTTTATATCTGATATTGCACATACTACGAGGCAGGATCCGCAAATATCCGAGACAGTTGTCATGAGTTTAGAGATTGTTAGAGTTACAACGTTGAAACACATCCTCCTTCAAAATAAGCCCCTTCTCCCCCCGCCCTGCTCCGCCCCCCTCTCCCCCCCCCCCCCCCTTTATTACAATTACAGACTTCTTCCCCAATGGGTGCAAGTCTTCTCATACCAGTTCCAGAAACCATTCTTTAAAATGGCCTTTACAGGGTTCGTACAGGTTTTGAAGATGAAAATTCCAAGGTTTTCAAGGAATTTCAAGGCAGTCTCTCTGCCTGTCAACTGTTTCCTACTTCCAGGCGATTAGTGCAGTAGGAAACTAAATGTTTAATAGGGGTGAACCTGTGCCCAAAACAAAAATGCAAAGAGGTAGCGTCGCAGGCGTCGAAGGTCGGCAGTGTAGCACGATCGAGCGCAAGAGCGAGACTAACGTCGGACCGCCACGCTGAGCATCTTTTGTACCTGCATGGGTTTTTGGAACATTCGGCGTAGAACGTTCGGCGTTGTTAAGAATGGAACCTTCGGCGACCTTCTTCCGAGTTTCAACGCTGCGGAAACGAGTCCCGACGTGTTCAGGACCGTCGCCCACCTGTCGGGGCCTGCCCGAAACGAGTCTCAACGCGTCCGTGACGTCAACGGGACGTGTGTGTGTGCGTGTGGGTTCGTGCTCTCCGGAAAGGGAGAGAGGCATGATCTAACTGCGGAGAACTTTGGCTACATCGCACTTGAAAGGGAGAGAGGCAGGGCCTAACTGCGGAGAACCATGGCTACGACGCACTTCTGGCTACGACGCGGCGGTCTTTGCTGCAACGCACTTGGCGGCGGTTTGCTACGTCGCACCTGCTGCCCTGGCGGAGAGTGAGGGAGAAAACGGACCCTATATAAGGCGGAGCGTGAGGCTGCTCCGTTGTTCTCTCGGATTTGACGACTGTATCGCAACCATGTAATTAAACCGTTCGTTACGTTACCGATTCTCCCACCTCCACTGGACCCCTGGGTTCTTCACTAAGGGGAATGGTCGTCGTCACGAGCCAGGAGGCCTCCGGACGTGCGGCTTAAACCCCGCCTCTAACAACTGGTGGCAGCGGTGGGATCGGACCATGCGACATCGTGCTACATCTGTGGGTGAGCGTTTGGACTTTGCTTTGAGATTCGTAATTAATTTTGAACTGCTGGGAATCCTTAGGTTTTGACTCGTGCGCTAGGTTTTGGTACAACCTCGCGACAAGTTTTTGAACAAAGCCAAAGCTAAAGAGCAGCGATCATGGATCTAATGAGGTTACTGAGAACAGATTTACTCTGTTTATGTGAAGAATTGGGTGTGGAGGTGGAGCAAAAGATGAAGAAATCTGAGATCAGTAAAGCGATTTCAGAGAGCGCGGAAGCAGAGGAAATTAAAATTGCGTGGGAACTGCTTCAGAACGCTAAGAGTGAAGCTGCAGCAAGAGAGGAACGAGAGCAGGAGCAGGCTGCAGCGAGAGAGGAACGAGCACAGACTGCAGCGAAAGAGGAACGAGAACAGGAGCGGGCTGCAGCGACAGAGGAGCGAGCGCTGAAAAGGCTAGAGCTCGAAATTGAACAACAGCGATTAAACTCGCAGAACGGTAGAGTTGGGGCTCCGGTATGAGCAAGTGAGACCGAGTCGTATCAAATGAAGAAGCTCCTGCAGCCGTTTAAAGTTGGGGAAGACGTGGGCCTGTTCTTAGTTAACTTTGAGAGGACACGTGAGAAGTTGAGCTTCGCCCCAGAAACGTGGCCGCAACGGCTTTTGACTTTGTTGCCCTGTGAGGCTGCAGAGGTTGTCGCGCGCCTTAGTGCTGGAGACGCGGACGACTACGACAAGGTGAAGTCCAGCCTTTTGAAGCGGTACCGCCTTTCTGCCGAGGCGTTCCGTCAAAGGTTTAGAAACGCATCCAAAAAGAGCAGCGAGGGCTACTCGGAATTCGCGTACGGGCTTAAAACCAACTTGATAGAATGGTTGAAGAGCGAGGAAGTGTACGAAAGCCGAGACAAGGTAGTCGAGTGTGTGTGCCTCGAACAGTTCTTTCGTAGCATTCCGCAGTCAGTCAAGCTCTGGGTGCAGGATAGGGTGGGCGCTGAGCTAGCCGAAGAGTACGCAACGCGTAGAAAGCTGAGCGGAGAGGAAAGCGAACCCGGCCGGAGCGATCAGCGCAAGACCTTCCGACAGGGAAACGGCTCGCGAGAAAACGGGCCCGAGAAGCCCGAAGCAGGACAAAAGGTCCCAGAAAAGAGCGCAGAACACTCGAACGGAGACGAGGCGCGGAAAAGCCCAACAGGGCAGTTCGAGGCAAGGAAGCCGTTCCTGTGCTACAACTGTCAGGAGCCGGGACACACAGCGGCCAGATGTAAGAAACCGCGGGTTGTGTTCTCGCACGTGAACGGTAGTGACGGGGACCTGAAGCTTCTTCGTCCCTATCTTCACGAGCTCCATGTAAACGGAAAGCTGTGCAGGGTGCTTCGGGATAGTGCAGCGACGATGGACGTTGTTCATCCGTCGTATGTAACGACATCCGATTTTACTGGAAAGGTAGTTTGGATCAAGCAGCTGCTCGAAAAGCACAGTGTCTGTCTGCCTATGGCGAAAGTAAAGATAACTGGCCCGTTCGGAGAGCTAGTGACAGAGGCGGCTGTCTCGCAAACAGTCCCGTTGGAGTATCCTTATTTGTTTTCTAACCGGTCAGATTTCCTGCTGCGCGAAAGGGGTCAACAACTGGGAGAAGGACTGGTTCAGGCGTTGACGAGGTCCAAATCGCGTCAGCTCGCCGCTTTGTTGACGAGTGATCCAGAGCCAGAGGCAGCTGACGGGGAGCAAGCACTCCCAGAGTTGGAGGCAGAAAACCGGGATGAGAGGGACCAGGTTGTAGAACAGCCTGACCTCGTAGCACTAGAAAGCGTACGCCGTCCCAACGCGCCGGCGAAAAAGGCGGAGGAAGACGGGATCAGTGAAAGATCTCTCGTAGCTCCGTCGTCACGTAACTTTGGTCCTCTGCTACGAGTAGACAGAGTGCCTTTGACAGTCGAGCAGAAGAGCGACCCTAGTGTGTCAGGGTTTCGCGGTACAGCTCAGGAGATTGCTAGGACCAATGTGACGGGGCATGAAAAAGGCGGATTGTTTTATCGGCGCTATAAGGACCGCATTTTCACGTCTAGAAATCACGTGAAAATCGATCACTATGACTTCAGTGTAAGAAAAAGGAAAGGCAAATTTAACGGCAATGCCGATGGGTTGAGCAGATTTTTCTGATATCACCAAAAACGGTAGGGATGATCTCAGAGGTCTTCGTCATCCACGGGAATGAGGATCAAAGTGGGGGCACTTCGTTAAAACCCCCAAATGACCTCACAAATTGCGAAGAGTTTTGTCTTTTGTATTTTGTTCATAGTGACCTCGTTGGAAAAATGACTTTTTTTTGGCGACAGGGGGTCTCGATACCCGGAATTGTACCAAATTTTGGTAAACCGTAATCCAGTCTGGCAGGTCTTTGGCAGATTCCGAGCGTTTGACTGCGTTGTGGCGTGGTGTTGTGGGGGACGTTTCCGCTGATGCCTCCGTTGTGAGAGGTTTGGGAGTTTGTTTAGTGCTTGCAGTGTCTTCTCAAGGCCTACTCCAAGCCCACCTCTTCAGGCCAGCGATTATACCACCGGCCTTTCGAGGTTTCCCTGGCCCCGGAGGGGCTGTTAAGAATGGAACCTTCGGCGACCTTCTTCAGAGTTTCAACGCTGCGGAAACGAGTCCCGACGTGTTCAGGACCGTCGCCCACCTGTCGGGGCCTGCCCGAAACGAGTCTCAACGCGTCCGTGACGTCAACGGGACGTGTGTGTGTGCGTGTGGGTTCGTGCGCTCCGGAAAGGGAGAGAGGCATGATCTAACTGCGGAGAACTTTGGCTACATCGCACTTGAAAGGGAGAGAGGCAGGGCCTAACTGTGGAGAACCATGGCTACGACGCACTTCTGGCTACGACGCGGCGGTCTTTGCTGCAACGCACTTGGCGGCGGTTTGCTACGTCGCACCTGCTGCCCTGGCGGAGAGTGAGGGAGAAAACGGACCCTATATAAGGCGGAGCGTGAGGCTGCTCCGTTGTTCTCTCGGATTTGACGACTGTATCGCAACCATGTAATTAAACCGTTCGTTACGTTACCAATTCTCCCACCTCCACTGGACCCCTGGGTTCTTCACTAAGGGGAATGGTCGTCGTCACGAGCCAGGAGGCCTCCGGACGTGCGGCTTAAACCCCGCCTCTAACAGCGTGTAGAACATTCGTAACTCAATCAGACGACAAAGTTCTCAAACTTACGAGAATGTCAAGTTGAAAGAATATGACTTGTGAATGTGAAAGCATGAACGTCGTTCTTCCACTCCCTCAGTTCGTCTGTGGCGTAGTGGATGGCCACGTTTTGCTGGCCAATGGCAGAGCGCCCGCTCTCGTGAAGTGGCCGCGCCGCGCTGAGCTCGGCCGTGCACCCTCTCCGGAGTTCGCCCAGGCCGGCTCTGCGGCCAGGCCCGCACCGCCGCACCTCTTACCAACGACCGGGCCGCTGCGTGCGCTGCGCTGCCATGGAGTGTGCTTCTCTGGTGGCGTTCTTTTGGAACTACGCTACACGAGAGCCAATGGGAGCCTCGTTCCTTGATGACGCGCGTCATCCAATTGGAGCCTATCCATCAGATTTCTGCTACAGACGACATTGGGACAAGGGAAGGGGCCGTTTGGCGTGGCTTCAAAGCTCATGACGTCAGTTCGCTCGATGGACAGTTAATGCTTTCGCATTAATAAATAAAAGAGGAGTCTGGTCCCTGGAATTGAACCTGGAGCCTCCGCACACAGCCAAGCATGCGCTCGCTCGGCGACGTGTGTGGCATTACTCCCCCCCCTCCTAAAGGGGTGTCCAAACAGGACACTACAAAACGCACGACTCCGACAAATCGTGAAAATTGAAGCGGACGCCTCACGCTTCAATTTTCACGATTTGTCGGAGTCGTGCGTTTTGTAGTGTCCTGTTTGGACACCCCTTAACCCGCATTGTCTTGATGCGACGTGCCGGGAAACAAAACAACAAAACAAACAAAAAGAATGGCAAACTACTGAGGCTTGTAAGACACTGTACTATTCAGCGTAGACGGAAACAGAGTCTACAGTCCTATCGAGCGTACTAGTACCGCTTGAAGTGCACGACGTGGACGACTTACGGTCACGGAGGGCGACATGATGAAGTACATGCTCTGCTGGGCATCACCTCGCAGTTCAAGTCCCTGAGTCGACGAAGCACCTTGAAAGGTCCGAAGGACCGCTTTAGCAGCTCGCCGAGACCGTAGTGGCGAATAGTAGGTGTCCGCACCCACACACTGTCTTCAAGCTGAAAGTGGACGTCGCAACGGCGAGCGTTGTAGCGGCCAGCGTCGACACGTTGCTAGCCTTGGATCCGGACGCAGGCGAGCTGGCGGACTTCTCCCTCTCATTGCACAACCACCTGGGCGTTGTCACTTCCGTCGCCAGCTGGCTCGTGAGGTAGCATGGTGTCAAGCATCGTGGTCACCTTGCGACCATGCACCAGCTGGAATGGTGTAGCACCAGTTGTCTCTTGAACTGCTGTGTTGTAGGCGAACGTGACATGCAGCAGGACCTCGTCCCATGTCTTGTGTTCCACGTCAACGCACATGGATACCATGTCGGCGATGGTCTTGTTAGGCGTTCCATCAGCCCATTCGTCTGAGGATAGTATGCAGTGGTTCGCCGGTGGTTGGTGTGGCTGAGACGGAGAATCTCTTGCATCAGCTGTGCCATGAACAATGACCCGCGATCTGTAATCGGAACTTTGGGAGCGCCGTGATGGAGGACAATAGACTCAATGAAAAACTTGGCGACTTTCACAGCAGTCCCTGAAGGAAGGGCTTTCGTTTTGAAGTACCGCGTGAGATAATCTGTGGCGACGATTATCCAGCGGTTTCCCGACTGAGGGCAGAAAAGGGCCAAGTAGATACATTCTAATTCGCTGGAACGGTGCAGTTGGCAGAGGAATTGGCTCCAGGAGACCTGTTGGCTTCGTCGGCGGTTTCTTGCGTCGCTGGCACTTGTGGCCAGTGTCCGGCTGTAACCAAGGTGTCTGGACGTTGGGTCGTCGTGGCGGGCTTAAAAGATTTCCTCTCGAAGGTTGGTCGGGATTACCAGCAGCTACGGCGAGTTGTTGTCCCTGAAGTTCTCTTTGTAGAGTACACCTTGTCGAATAGCAAAGGTTGGCAGGGCTCGGGAGAAAACATGTGGCATGGTACTCCTGCACCATTCCAGGTATTCTATTAGTGCGCGCAGCTCAGGATCGTCTCACTGACGTCGTGCCATGTCGTCGGTGTTCACTGCACCTAGGAAGCACTCGTTGTTATCGTCGTTGTTGCTGCCGAAAGGTGTTTCGACGGGGGCTCTCAACAGGCAGTCGGCATCGCTGTGCTTGCAGCCTGACTTGTAGACCACAGTCTTGAAGACTCCATCGAGCAAGGCGTCTTGACGGGTCCTTGAGGTTCGCAAGCCAGCAGAGTATGTGGTGGTCCGTGACTATGCGGAACGGGCTCCTGTACAAGTATGGACGAAACTTTGTGATAGCCTAGACGACCGCAAGACATTCTTTTTTAGTCGTGGAGTAATTTCTCTCCGCCTTGTACAGTGTTCGACTTGCGTAGGCGATGACTCGCTTGGTGCCTTCTTGCACTTGAACCAGCATCGCTCCAAGTCCTGCGTAATTAGCGTTTGTGTGAATCTCGGTTTCGACATCCTGATCGAAGTGTCTAAGAACAGGGGGAGTCTGGAGTCTTTGCTTCAGCTCGTCGAATGCCTGCTGCTACTTCTCGGCCCATTCAAACTTTTCGGCGTCCTTTGTGAGGTTTGTGAGCAGTGCGGAAATCCTTGCAAAATCTCGAATGAAGCGTCAATAGTAGGCACAAAGTCCAAGGAATCTTCGCACGGCCTTCTTGTCTCGGCGCTGGAAATGCCGCGACTGCGCTAGTCTTCTCATGGTCTGGGCCAGGGGTTCTCAAACTGGGTTCCCGGGAACACAGGGGTTCCATGAGCTGGTCTCATGGGTTCTGCGAACACCCAAATTGCAACCCCCCCCCCCATGCCGCAGGCTGCACGGCAGGACCATGCAAAGCGCCTTCATCTCACTTTGTACTGACATCGCAATTGATATGGTGGGGATATATGGGAAGCAGCACAAGGGAAATTGCCTACAATTGTGCATCTGTTGCTTCTCGGTCGGCAAATATGGAGTTGGGGGAGGGAGGGAGGGTTCCGCGGCAGTTTTTGAGGCTTCCTGGGGTTCCGTGAGACCAAAAAGTTTGAGAACCCCTGGTCTGGGCAAACGCCATTGTTGCTAACCATGTGGCCTAGGAACTTCAGTTCGTCATAAACGAACCGACACTTTGACGGCTTGAGGGTGAGTCCGGTGGTTTGTATGGCTTGGAGAACAGCTCGGAGTCGTCGCAAGTGCTCGTCAGTCGCCTGAAAACATTACGACGTCGTCAAAGTAGACGAGACAGCTCTGCCACTTCAGTCCTGCCAGTACGGTGTCCATGAATCGCTGAAAAGTTGCTGGCGCCGTGCATAGTTCGAAGGGCACCTTGAACTCGTATAGTCCATCCACCATGACGAAAGCTGTCTTCTCTCTCAATCCTGTTCGTCGACTTCATCTGCCAGTAGCCACTCTTCAGGTCCATCCACCAAAAATATCGAGTGGTGCAGTTGGTCTAGCATGTCGTCGATGCAGGGGAGTGGATAGAAGCCTTTCTTCGTCACCGCGTTCAGCTGCCGGTAGTCCACGCAGAACCTAAGCGTTCCATCCTTCTTCTTAAACAGTATGACTGGAGAGGCCCACAGACTGCTTGAAGGCTAGATTATGTCATCGCTCAACATTTCTTGCACTTGCTCTTGAATGATCTCCCTTTCTTTTACAGAGACTCTGTACGGTGATCGGTGCACAAGGAACGCGTCGTCCTCGGTAACAATGCGATGCTTCGCAACGGTGGTTTGGCGCACCTTCGACGACGTCGCGAAGCAGTCGCTGTATTCGGCGAGGAAATCAATCAGCTGCCGTCGTTTTGAGCCCGAAACCTTAAAGTCAATGTCGAGCTGCGCTGGCGCGTACTGTCTTGCTGAGATGGCGAGGATTTTTCAGTAATCGTGGCGATTTCGGTGGAGTTCCGGAGTTCCTCGGCATGGCCCACAGCTCCTTTCGTGAGGTGTTGCGTTTCTTGTCAAAAGTTTATCACGAGGACCACAGTGCGCCCATCCTGAAGTTCAGCTACTCCTCTTGCGACGCCTATTCCTCTTCCCAGAAGCAACTGAAAATTGCCTTCCAGAACAACTTCGCCGCAGGTAGCTGCATCGGGCACAACAGGTACAAAACTTGATCGCTGCAACAGGTTCATGTGGTCGGCAGCGACTCGGATGGAGGCAGATGCTGTTTGGGGTTTCTCTGAAGGTGGGACAGGTGTCCGCAGCGTCAATCTGTTCTCTCCAAGGTCAAGGACGGCGCTGTATTCACACAAAAAGTCCATGCCAAGAATGACATCTCTGGCACAGTCTTGTAGTACGACGAATTTCACAGTACACGTCTCGCCGTGAATTTCGACACAAGCAGTGCGCCTTCCGACAGGCGTTATGAGGGGTCCTCCAGCAGTTTGTATCTGCGGCCAATCCCATGGCGTCGTCACTTTTCGAAGGTGGCGAGAGAGCCTCCCACTCAAGGCTGAGTAGTCTGCTCCGGTGAAAAAAGTGCTGATCCGTCGTGGCCATCGATAACAATGTATAGGTTGTTGGGCACCGTTGCAGGAGCGTCGTTGCGATACGTGGCATCGGGGAGTGGGAGCGCCCCAGCGTTCTTGGAGGCTCTTTACTTCAGCCGTCTTCGGCAACGCCACCTCCAGGCGACGCAGGGGAGACAGGCTCTCTCAGTGGGGTCGTGGTGCTGGAGACACTGAACGTCTTGGCGATGGTAAGCGGAATTCATGGTGGAGAGGCGGTGCTGAGGATGGCGAACATTGGAGGTACTCCTTCATGTCGTGAAGGCGTTCACCGTACCTCGGGCGCGGGTTGTTCAGGTGGAACCCGCGCAGCCCCAGTTGTCGCTAGGGGCATCGATGGTAAATGTGGTCGGCTTCACCGCAGTGATAGTAGATGGGTTGTCGATCCGCTGTCCTCTATAAGTCGGTTTTCCTTGGTGCCGGTGGGTCTCGGCGGTAGTACTGATGTCAATCGTCATGGCATCGAAGGTATGCCCGCGTTGGTGAGTCCTGTTGTGGCGCCACCGGGTAATGTTGAGCAGCTGGAGGCGGTCGTCGGGCTATTGCGGCATAGCTCAGCGTCAGTGGTTCCTGAGCGGCGCTGACAAGAACCTCTGGCTGCAGCACTTGCAGAACTTCTTCCCTGACAATCTCGGCGATTGAGGGCGAAGCTGGGCTTGCGGCGGCAAGTACAAGCTTTCTGATTTCCTCCCGGACGACCTCCCGGATGATCCTGCAGATATCCGGGGTGTTGCGGCTGAAAAACGAAGAAGCAGCAACGCCGGGAAGTCACTGGTAGTGTCTGGTGCATGATAGCCCGTTCCATATTCGTCGCCTTTGCGACAAACCCGTCGACAGTCGTCGGGGGATTGCGGATGAGACCGGCGAATGTCTCGCTTTTCACACCCCTCATAAGGTGGTGCAGCTTCTCCTCGGTAGCCTGAGGTTCGGTGCGGGCGCTCAGGCGGAGAACATCGTCGATGAAGCTGGTGATGCTCTCATTTGGGCCTTAGGTCCTTGTTCGAAGGATGTTTTCGGCCCTCTCGCGTCAGTATTGGCAAGCAAACGTCTTCTTCAGTTCTTGCTTGCACACCTCCCATGAAGTCAAAGAAGCCTCATGGTTCTCCAGCCAGTGCCTCGCAGTTCCTTCCAGGAGAAGTAGATGCTCTGCAAGCAGTACTCAGCTGACCACCCGTTATGGCGGGACACACATTCATACTAGTGTTGAAGCCAATCCTCGATGTCCTTGTGGACCTCCCTGTGGAAGGGCGTCGGAGTCCTTGGTGCGACGGGTAGGTATATGACGGCGGCGGCAGTTGGGGTCTGCGACAACTGGTTATCCAATGTCGGCCTCATTGGCTGCTTGGTCTTGAGTGGCAAAAGTCCGAATTCGGGGGGTAGGCCTTGGGTGAAGCGGCTTCCTCGGGTCTCGGTAGTCCCTGCAGATGGTCCTTTTGAGCCGGGGATTGGGCTTGCGCAACAAGGCCTCGGAAAGGTATGGGCTGCGATACCCCGCACCCCCACCAAAATGTCACGAGCGGCAGGCAGGGAGACTGTTAGTGCAGTAGGAAACTAAATGTTTAATAGGGGCGAACTTGTGGCCAAAGCAAAAATACAGAGGTGGCGTCACAGGCGTCGAAGGTCAGCGGTGTAGCATGATCGAGCTCAAGAGCAAGAGTGACTTTGGACTGCCACGCGGAGCATCTTTTGTACCAGCGTGGGTTTTAAGAACATTCGGCGTAGAACGTTCGGCACGTAGAACATTCGTAACTCGAATAGACGACAAGGTTCTCGAACTTACAAGAATGCCAAGTTGAAAGAATAAATGAAAAAGGAGTCCGCTCCCTGGAATCGAACCTGGAGCCTCAGTGTGACAACCAAGCACGGTAACCATTTGGCCACGCACGAGCTCGCTCGGCAACACGCGTAGCATTAATATTCATAAAACGCTCACAATGTTTTCCTCGGGTGACAGTGCTGTGTTTTTCCCACCCAGGTCTTGTAAGTTACAACTTAGATGTGGGCAGTTCATCGGGGATGTTCTCATCCAGAAACAACAGACCAATATAGCATTTGTCGTCCCACTTCAGGAATTCCAATGACCGAGCATGAACTGGCATCCTGAGAAAGGTAAGGAAGGCTCTTAGCGAAATGTCGTAATGCCTTTCTGAGGTTAGTCTGATTCTCTTTCTCTCTCTCTCTCTCGCTAAAGAGTGCACTAGAAAAGTATCAGCTGGTGCAGGCACAGCATTAAGAAATTTCTTCAGCTTTCCAAGTTCAAGAAAGTGGTACAAGGCACAAAATCCAAAACGCACTTTATATCTGACGTTGCACATATTACAAGGCAGGATCTGCCAATATCTGGGACTGGGGTCATAAGTTCAGAGATTGTTAGAGTTGCAAAGTTGAAACATATCCTCCTTCCAGAAACCATTCTTCGCAATGGCCTCTACAGGGTTTGTACAGATTTTAAGACAAAAATTCCAAGGGTTTTCAAGAAACTTCAAGGCCCTGTAAAGATATTTTCAAGAAAGCCGTACGGTGTTGTAACTGGCATTTTATAATAGCAAATCTTTTTTTAATGCACTGCAAATGTTTTTTGTTACCTACTGTGCATCTCGCATGCATTGTCCCGATTTGAGAATGTCTGGGATTGTGTCAGCAGACTGTTCACTTACAAATGGCGTCCAGTTACTTATAAAGTTATCCACTGATGCCTTCATGTTCCTCCTGCGTTTCCCACTCCTGACACATCTTTTTAGCACCGACTCTCCCATAGACAAGATATTGAATGCCTTTCAGCAATGTTTGCATTTCGCATGATACGAATTCGTGGGGGTTGGCGCAATCCAGTGCCTGTATTCGTTGTTGTGTTAGACACGACCATTGGAAAGCTGTACTTACAGAGTATCACACACAACCTCAAGTAATGTTCAGGTGCACCATGCGCCACATGAAGCATGTGCTGATTAAGCTAAGCAAGCCAGCTGAACAAACGGCATGTGGAAGTGCAAAGACTGCGAATCGCAAAGATATAACAAAGTAAAATCACAATATGGCGGAACAGATGAAACACAAACTACTTTCAATATGGCAAGGCACTTAACAGACATCTGCCATATGCTTTAAGTGTGATTCTATAAAATAAAACTTGCTCGTAAAAATTTAAAAATTCAATATTTTAATATGAATGTAGAAAAATGCATAGTAATTGCAGTTAACTATTGTAAAACGTTGGTGCCTGCGAGTATAATAACAAAATTCAAGGGTTTTCAAGCACTGCTAGAAATTCCAGGGTTTCCAAGGACTTGCAAAAGGCCATTTTAAAATCGAGGGTTTTCAAGGTTTTCAAGGGCTTGTGCGAACCCTACTTTAGTTCACCTAGCATTGCGGTCTTCACTTCTTCTGCACACAAGGCTGGTTACCCCAATATCTAGGACAGGTGTGGGAGGACAGTAGTTGTTCTGAATCGAAAGTCAAAAACCTGGTGCAACCTGCGGGCAGGAAGACACCGGTCGCCCGTGACGTTCGTCGTCCTTGACCTCTTCACAAAATTGGCGAAGCCATTCGAAAGCCGTTGACCAGGAGGGAGTGTTTTCACCATACACGTGCTTCAACATGCTGAGGTGCATGTTAGACTATGCCCAAACGAACGAAAAACTTAATGTTGTCACAGCGCCGCTCAATAGATGGCATTTTTTCACAAATAGCCCAGCTCTACACACCTTGCTCGCAGTACACGAATCTAACAGGGCGATCGCGTGACCTACTGGGATGAATCCATTCGCGCGCTTGTGTCAACGAGAGTCGGTGAGAACCAGCAACACTGATCCTCTGCAACAACACGGCACCTCGAAGCTGGTTTAGATATTCGCATTCAAGCAATTGACCGAGTTGCAACAGCCTGCAACCACCGGAACACTACTTATCTGCACATATTTTACGCATCATCGATTCACCGTGTGTTTGAAATAATTCCAACAATGTAGTAGGATTCCATGTTTTCATAGTTAATTTTTCGTCAAGCTTGAAGAGACGTTTTTGAAGTTTTTTTTCTTTTTTGCCAAAAGTTTGGAGTTAATCTGAGTTTATTTTTGTTTGATTTCCAATACTCCGAAATTTAAAGCTTAATTTTACAGTGTTTTCTATTTCTTAAAAATAAAGATAAATAATATCCGGGTGTAAACGTGTGCTAGATTCCCAAGAATGCACTTCCATCAATTAATATTTGTTCAGCTGGATTCGGCGTTGGCACCCTCGCCATCAGCAATACTTATTTGTCCCAAGACAACGGTTGCAAACCAGTGTTGCTTCGATAAACGTCAATAGCTTAGAATCAATAAACTCCCGGGGGTAATCGCTGGGAAGCTAGTATTCATCCCATCCTAACCATCAACCTACCCCGCAACTGCTCACGCTGAAGTAGTAAAGGGTGTAACCTCAACTGCACCTCCTCTCCCCCCTTCTACGAAATCTCTATGGTTCATAGCTTTCACCATTACAAAAACACAACCCTTTCTTTCTCTACGAAGCAAAAATATAATGGCCCGAACTGGAAACCAGACCAGTGGCCTTTGTCGTGACCCGAGAGAATAATGACCTATGCGGGGAGCAAGTCGTCTGCTTCTTGCGCAGGAGTTGCGGTGACGTCAGAATGACGCCAAACTCTGATTGGCTTTGACTGGAAGGATAGCGGGTGGACCTCAATGCTAGATGCCTTAATGTCTACCCACTATTTCTTTTCAATCGGAAGCAGACAAACTTACACTCCACATTGTTCAGAATGAAGCTCGACAAGATGAGCGCTAAGAACCCTTTTGTCAACAGTCGGAGATTAAAGAAAGAACAAAAAAAATTAGGGTGGCATTTTAAGGACCCTTGACCCTGTGCGCTGATCAAACTACATTGTAACATACCATCTTTCTTTTGACGTAGAACTACGTCTTTCCTTGCGCCCGGAAGGGGGTGCGAAGTTAGGATGTCGATGCCACAAAAACTTGGTCACGGAAGTGACGTCACACAGATAACACCGGAGCGGAACCACGCGGTGCGCACGCGCGTCCTTTCTTGTCCAGCTGGCTTGCTCGTTTGCTCGCTTCAACATGACACACTCCTGTCCGACTGAAACGGCGATAGATGCTGCTCCAGCAGCCATGATTTCACACTCTTCGCTCTGGACAGCCACTGAGCTCACGTGCTCTGCGGCATGGGTAGTTCACGCGACTGGCAAAGCGTTAAAAACAATCGCACGCAATTCCGCATATGCCCCCTGGAGATGGCAGTGCAGGTGGCTGCAGATTTGCCTCTACCAGAATCCGAGCCACGGGCATTCGCTTCTTGCGCACCCGACATCGTCATGCAGCAGGAGCCCATGGACGTGCCTTCAGCTGCGGCCGTAGTTCTACGGAAACATTTATGCAAAGCATAGGAAAAACCTAATGCACCGGTATCCAAATTAGTTTTTTTTTTTTTTTGCATTGGTACATTGAATTTGGCATTCTGTCAGTAAAATCTATAAATTGCACGACAAAAGTTTCTACCGCAACCCACACGTGAAAACTAGCGTCGCCCGAACGAATACTGGTCTTTAGTCGACCGTTAGAACAGCCATCTACAGCTACCATTTTGCAGATTCCTTCGAGTACCGTGTTCTTTTTTTTATTTTATTTTGGTTGCCCATAGTTGCTCGTTGCCCGTTTCGCGTCCAGCGTAGCAAAGAAAAAAACAATTATGCTGCTTTATTTATGGTTTAGTAATCATTTCCGGTCCGATTTATACTTTTCGTGGTTATTCAAGCGGAAATTAGAACAGTATTCCTCAAAATCGCGAACCAAAACGTGACCGAGGGCACGTTTCTCGTTTCGCCCAATCGCTGACGCGTCTTTTGTGACGTCGCGCTTCTTGGCCCCGCATCGGTCACGTGAGCTCTGCTTCTCCTGGCTTCTCCCGCAACTCTCGGGACGTCGCCCCAGTCGATCCCGGTGCGATTATTACCGCGTCTGTTTAATTGATTTGCGCGGCACACAAGCGCCGGTTTCGGCTGAAATTTGGGCAACGTGGCCTGAGACGTGCCTGGAACCCAGTTCAATCGCCAAAAAGGTGTCCGAAATTGCCTTCATTGTCCCTTTAAGCAGATTCTTTTTTTAGAAGGTCACGATCGAAGGGGACGCAGAGAGATCATTCGCAAAATTACTGAGGCCTTTTTTATGTCGTGCCTAGCGACAAGATGTGTCAGTGAGCCGTCGGTGGCTCCCTCTGAAAAAGGATTTACCTTTTTTTATGCCCAACCACGAGTGGCACAAGCGATGCCTACTTGTGCCTCAACGACAAGGGCCAAATGTAGGGCGTCCCATTGCATGCGCACCATGTAAACCGATGGTGACGTGTCATGTGCTTTCTTAGCTTTTCTTTTTTTTTATTTTCGAGTAAAGTTTCTAGCTGCTGACCCATTGCGAGTGTTCCTTTTAAGGCCCTCGTTTTTTGTAGCAGCTATTCCTGTATTTCGCTGCATCACTGTAGCATGAGATTGTGAGATAGTTTTCTTTTTTTGCTTTTTTGGGGGTCAGTTGTCAACTCTGTCACTTTTGTAACTATCACTTATCTGACGATCTCTCATGAAACACGCATATAACACACGTCCTGTCTAATGCTAACCGCTCTCTTAGCTACCTTCGACGGAATCTAAAACTAGCACCATCATCAGTTAAACAACTAGCGTATACACTACACTCGTAAGATCGCAACTTGAATACGCGTCATCCTTCTGGTCCCCTTGGCAACATTCATTGATAACAAACATAGAGGCACTTCAAAATTGCGCAATCAGATGAATTTTTTCAGATTACTCACGAGACACCAGCATCACTTCTTTACGAATGAAAGCTAACCTTGATCTGCTCCCATCCAGAAGGAAATTATCACGCCTGTCTCTTTCTCACAAGATTTACTATCATAACCATGACATCAGAACTTCACTATTATCCCCAGCCACTCGCATATTTCCTCGCATTGATAACGTCTGCGAAGTTTGTCCGATTTTTGCCTCGTCAGTTTCGTTTCTTAACTCAACCTTGCCATTAACAATAACGGACTGGAATAGCCAGCCTAACAGTATCGTGACCCAGACAGATTATAACACATTCATATCCCAACTGACCATCCATCTGCATTTGCACTAATAGCAAAGTCAATTCGTGTTTATAGAAATGTTTTATTTGCATATTTTTCTGTTTAATCAGCTGTTTTTCCCTAAAAATATTTGGAGTGTTTTTTTTCCTGTTTTTGCTGCTTTATATAACAATGTTCTCCAGCATGTAACCCACTTTTTGTTTGTTCCTTTATATAATGTTTCTTCAGCAGGTACCCCGACCTTGTGTAATGCCCGCAAGGGCCTTCAAAGTTTAATAAATGATGATGATGATGATCACTTTACTGACCGTATCTTAATCGACTGCAATCTGGTGTCACTTCTCTGTGTTTGTTACGACGGTAGCTGTTCGTGCCCCTTTCCAGCTAGAAAATGCTTGTGTACAAACACAAAACCCTTTTACAGCAGAGGCACTGCTCTCCCTCTTCCCATCGTTCCCCACACACAGCAAGGCTCTCTCTCGCTCCCCCCTTCCCTTCCCCCTTTAGGCCGTTGCTGTTCTTGCTCCGGCGACACTCTCCCTTCCTCCCTCTTCTACCCCTCCGGCAGCCGCCGTTGCGAGATACTCACGTGGTCGCACTGTGCAGACACGCTCCCTCGCCTACCCACTGCCGTCGCCCAGGTTCCATTTTTGCGTGCTCTCCACGCCTTTACAGAACAGCTCACGTACATACTTTCGCTTCTTCCAGTGCAGGCGTGTTCACAAGGCGCCCTCGTTTTGAAAGAGTATTTCAGCCAACAAAGAAGCACGTCTTTGTATTCTTTTCCAACACATACAACATCTCGCAGAATCGTTCCAGCGAAACACACATCTCATGAATTCCACTGAAAGCAAAGAACCGATTGCAAACATTGTACAGCACACTACCTGAAGGCAAACCTCCCTCTGCATGCCTTTCCACAATGCAGCAGCTACTGCTGTCAATCGCAGCACGCTGCCTGTGGTCATTTGTAATTTTTTAATGCGAAATCATTAACTGTCCCATGGAGCGAACCGACGTCATCAGTTTTTGAAGCCGAGGGCACCTTCCCTTTCCCAATGGAGAGAAGCCTGTCCTCTGTAGCAGAAGTTGAATGCATAGGCTCCCATTGGCTCTTGCGCGGCGTAATTCCAAGGAACGTCACCGTAGAAGCCCTCTCCATGGCGGTAGCGCACGCAGCGGCCCGGCCACCGGTAAGAGGTGCGGGCCTGGCCGCAGAGCCCGCACGGGCAAACTCTGGAGAGGCTGCACAGCCGAACTCAGCACAACGTGGCCACTTCACGAGTGTGCGCACTCGGAAATCGGCCGCTACCTCGGCAGCAGCAAAACGTGGCCGTCTACGCCAATACGCTGCAGACGAACTAAGGGAGTGAAAGAACGACATTCATGCTTTCGCATTCACAACTCATGAAAGGTGTTTAGGCGTCCTCGGAATTTTTTGTTCCTTTTTTTTACTGTTGAATGATAAGATGTGTATTATGTAACCCCCACCCATGTAATGCATCTCTTGGATGCCCTTCAAGTAAATAAAATGAATGAATGAGTGTTAAAATTGCACCTACTTCTCCGTAGTTGCTTCCTCCCTTAAATCTATGCTCCCTAGTGTTCTCTCGTTGTGAGCAGTCGCAACACGGACAGTCGCGTTCAGATGCAGACGTGCGATCCAGCCTCCAACGACGACGCAGCTCTACCCTCGCTCGTAGTTCCTTGCTAAGAAAGAGAGCGCACCTTGTTCCCTTCGTAAAGGAAGACGTCCCAGATATAGAGGTACGTCTCAGCCGGGATGGTGTCCACAAAGACGGTGAGGAACCAGTTGAAGGTGAACAGAGACAGGTCCACCTTGTTGCTCTCCAAGTGCGCGTAGAGGCGTGGCAGCTTCTCAATCATCAGGTCCTTCAGCACCCGCTGCGACAAGAAAAACAGCAGACCTTTTTGTTAGCGTTGCGCGAGGGCACCGCGCGACCAAACATGAATTCCTCGACCGAAACGGGTTGAAGCGAATGGAGACGAGCTGTAGAGTAATACAGCAAGTCCATGTCATCGTACGGAACATGTGACATCATAAGCCGGTGGCTCCCATATCTTCCAATCTCAAGGAATTCCTATTTGCATTAACTGATAGCCGAGGAAACCTTTTGGGTTTCGGCATTGAAGCAATAAAGCAGAACAGAAGCTTACCGACACTATAAACAACAATGCAGATAATAGGGTGCATTTGATCCATAGTTATGCATCAATGGGTAGCCCAAATCTGCTGAAACAGTACCTAAATACATGTACATTACCTAAATACTTGTATGCTTTACTTAGGACAGGGATCGTCAAGGAAATTTGGGAGCTCTGGGGAAACCGTGAGGGTAGTCGGGGACCCCTGGGTTCCTAGGAACTCAGTTCTAGAATCCATGCCATACACTACTGATAAGTTTTAATAATGCTAATTCCAGATAAATATTGTGCACAGCACTTTCATGACATACAGTCTCAGTAACCTGTGCGCTGCAGTAAGGTCCCTGATAGGACGAATCGGGTAAAATATAAAATGACAGGCAAGCAAAGTACTGGCTATCTTAAGATACTTGCAAATCAGTTGACATATCATGAATATCATGAATAAAAGCGCAAAACAACAAGGAAGGAAGGACGAGGTAGACAGGAAGGGCGCTAACTGACAACTGCGCTTTTTATTCATGATGGACAACCAACTAGCCCGCCAGCTCATCTTATTGCAGTTGACATATCTTTTTCAGCACTGTCTTTTTAAATTAAAGGTTTAACTATAGCCATAAAAAAAGGTTGACTTACAATAGTGAGCACAATTTGTGATGCCCATCAAGCCAACATTTGTAATGTGAAGCTTAAAGGCCTACGACCAGACTCAAAATTCTGCAAGGCAGAAGATCCTCCTCACCATGGGGGAGGAGGAAACAGGCAACGGTGGACAGGGATAGACGGGGGAGAGGAGGAAGCGAGGGAAATGTGGAAAGCGCGAAGTGGTCGTCGGTCTTCAAGTGCCTTGTACCAGCACTCTGGTGCAAAGCAGTGAAGCTTGATGCACAAGCGACAATGCAAAGCGGAGAAGCCTGACACGAGAGCGCGAGTGGTATGCAGCAAAGCTTGACATGAAAATTGGGAATTCTGAAGGCATTATTTGCAATTTCAGAATATTAAAAAAAAACTAGAATGTTTTAACAAAAAAATTTGTGCAGCGAATCGAATTGGATAGCCCCCGAATTCTCAATAACTAATGCTTGGGGGACTCCTTGGGAACTTTTGAGATAGCGGTTATTGGGTGATAACGATGACGACAGGATAAATAAATTCTATTATCTTGCGTATAGATTCACCTCTATAGTAGAGATCAGGGCTGTGTGAATACTGCTTCTGAATCAAATAGCTCAGTATGTCAAATCTAGTTTCAACATTGCAAAGGGAGTCAGTACGTAGTGGCTTTCCTTTCTGATAACATAGCATTATTTGATTTGATACACTCTTTGCACACCCCTACTAAAAAGTGAGAAATTGCTGAGGATCATAAAAATAAATGTTTGAATATAGGCCAACTGTCATAAGTTGAACTGAATGGAATTCAAACAAACATTTATTTTGCAGCATGCCTAGTCACCCTAGCTAAGGCTCGCTTCTCGATTGCCCTAGCCACATCATCGTCCAGTTTTCCAGAACCTAATGCTTAAAAGTAGTAACAATCACACTGCACCACACACAGCAAGCTTCACCACCTTGCACCGGCATGCTAGGAGAAGCAGCTGGTGCGGGGGAGCATCTTGGTTAGCTCAGGGGTTTAAAAATATTGCTCAATATTACAAGTCCAACCCTAATTGTAAAGAAAACCACCGAAAACAAAAAAAGCAACATCCACCAAAATTTTAATAAACATGCTACAGTGAAACCCGTTTAGAACGAACCCACATACAGTGAATTATTGTCGATATCGAACTCACGAAAAATTAAAATAAAAATGCATGTAAAAAGTACTTTTTATAACGAAAAACATATTGGCTATATCATACTTTTTCCCCCGGGAAGGCTTCTAAAAACGCTCAAACAATCATCTTCTAGCCTGTCCCTCCCCCTCCCCCTCCCCCTCCCCAAAAAAAAAGAAGTAGGAAAGAAGGAAAATTCCAAAAGCTCAAGTTGCGAACAAAATTGAGCGAAGAGAAGCGATTCAGAAGGGGAGAACGCCAAAAAATACACTCTGCACGCACGCAGAGAAAAATTTTTTTTTCATCCCAAAGCGTTTTGCTTACGAAGAGAAGCGATTCAGAAGGGGAGATAGCTAAAGAACAAACTGCATGCATGCAAAAAAAAAAAAGAAGCTTTTTAGCGCATTGTTATGAGGCGGAAGTGAAGAGATGAGAAAGAAGGAGAAGGCTCTTGCCTTACAACAAACACATTGTGGAAGTTCGTTGTAAATGTTTTTTTGCTATATCGAACTACTTGCTATATCGAACTGATTGTGGCGTTTCCTGCTGTTCGTTATAAACGGGTTTGACTGTAATTGCTAGTGCAAAAGATATACCTTTTATTTTAACATACAAAAAGAATGTCACACAAGCGTGGTTCTTCTCCACGTCATGTTATATAGAACAAGCATCACACAGAGGTGTGATGTTCCTTGCGTGTGTTGTGCTTTCGTGTTTAGCTTGAGTGATGAGAAAGGGCTTCAGAGACCCTAAAAACGCCTCTCCAGGCCCCACAGTTTCTGCAAACCTTTATTTAAAAACTACTGTTACTGCAACTTGTAAAAAGAAAACAAATAATATTTTTAAGCGTGGACAAAAAGAAAACAAACAGTTCACCTGGTCCACCTGGGATGCTTCGAGAGTCCGACTGTAGTAGTCTCTCGGCATAATGTACTCCACGACGGTAACAAGGCACCAGAACGCATCCTCTTCCGACATGAAGAGCAGGGCAATGGCTGCCAGCCTGTTTAGCCCCTGTGGAAGATCAGTCCATTAGACAAATGGCAACCCTACAAAATCGCAAGGTAAGTTCGAGCTCTATGGGAAATACAGAAAACAAAGGAAGAAACGGGATTCCCTCTTTCAGCCACCTCAATAGCTCCAAGGCAGAGGCCTGTGCTACGGACTCCTAGGCAGCGATATTTGCGCGTGAGAGAAAAAGGTGTTTGAGGATGCCTATAGGAAAAAAAGTCCTTTCGCGAAGTGTCCTGCACATAACCATCAGTCACGGCAGCCAGGCATAAAGAGACCATGGAAGACAACCCCCAGAGTCACAATAACCAGTCATGAAGAGACCATAAAAGACGCCATGGGCCGTCATAGTTGCGAGTTGCGGTTTAGATTTTTCCTACTAGGAGCCCTGCATTCTCTCCTTCATTCAGAGTGACTACTCTGGTATGTTATCGTTTTGTATCCTACGTTATAATATACATTTCATGTTACAACTAAGCATAAGCCTACATATGCAAGTTCCTCTGCTAATTTTACATTTCAGAATTGGTGAAAAATATATGAAGTATGTAGATAGCTCGGCCTGCGAAAACAGCCCGCCCATCCGCCAATCTCCATACAAGTATCTCCCAATTTTGGGTGGCTATTTGGTCAAAATGTCAAGGTACCTCAAGCTAAACAAACCAAGGGAACTTTACAAAAATGGGTGGAAGCTTTTGCACGACAAACAGCAAGGAAGGAGAGGCTGCTATACCTGACAGTAGCCCACGATGAGATTTCGTCGGCTGTAGGCTAAGAGAACCCTCCGAAGAGGATTGATCCCTGGCGCATCCGGGGTTTCGTAATGTCGGTTGTTCGGTAACGTCCGCAGTAGGTCCAGCTCGATCTGTAGGATTCAAAAACAAAAATAGAGTCACTAAAAACAAAAATGGGGTGGGGGTATGTTTAACAGCCTGAACTTAGTCTGCCTCGACGAGTGACTTGTCTCTCGGCTGTAGATGAGAAATTTAGCTAGCCCAGTGAGACCGCTAGCCTGGGGTCTTTAACGTACATCACGCAGTAGTGATTAGAGCTCTGCACGGTGTCGGGCCGACCAAAACGCCCGGGCTTGGCCCGGTTCGCGGGCCGGGCCTGGGCAGCACAGGTTGTTTCCGGACCTGGGGCGGGCCCGGGCCAAGTAGTACGGATTGTTTCCGGGCCCGGGCCTGGCTCAAGCCCGGAAACATGCAAATACTAAAATTTTTTAATCCATCGTGACTTTAGTTCATACTAGACTGCGTAAAATCTGTGATTTGTATATGTTCTATAATGTCTCGAAACTTTTCTTCATCTTTTAAAAGAGTGCTATTAAGATCTCCATATTGACATTCGCATTTTTATGCCGACACATAACTTCTTGACAGCGTCTTTCATGCCAATTAGGCTAAACGAATCAAATGCACCAACACCTCCAATGGCAGTTTTGAATTTAAGCAATGAGGCACCCCTTGGCCTCTTACCCGGCCGGGCCCGGGCCGGGCGTGATCAGATAGGCATCCCGTCAAGCCGGGTTCGGGTCGGGTAAGACTAAGAGTCAGCAGGCCAGGGCAGGGTTGGGGATTGAACCCAGGATCCCTGGGTTCTGCAGCGCAAGCTTTCGCTTCACAAGCTTCGAGCTGGTGTGCGCTAGACCACTCGGCCACAGATTCCCCTAGAGTCGCTCATAAACCATGGTCAGGGTATTGGCACTCTTTTCACTGACTATCTATGTCAGCAGCTTTTAGACTGTTGTCTGCAGATTCCTAAGGGTCCACAGCGACATTGGTGGGGGTCTGCATTGATTCGGGGATCGCTCCACCGAAGGAACTAAGAAGGGTTGAAATTGTTGAACCGAACGTCTTTGCAGCTATAACAATAGCGTTCTGCCACAGTGCGTTCTTGCTCTTTTCTAGTTGCGAGCGGGTTAGGTAGCAGCAACGGAAGACGACAGGCTGAGTGCCAGCCAAACACTGACACAGCGCTCGTCTCCTCGCTGGTTGGACACCAGTGCCAGCCGAACCTCTTCCTCGAGTACCTCCAGGTTACTTCCGGCAGGCGTAAAACATCACGTGTTCATCAACGTTGCATGCTCTGCTCTGCGAAACGAGCGCACTCCGGGCTTCCCCAGAGAAAGAGCACAAGAAAGAGCAACAAAAAGGCTGATTAAAAAAAAACAAAACAGATTCCTTTGTTGCAACAGGTTGATGTAGTTTGAGTGTTTGGTTCCGTTTTGCCGTGAGCTGGTGCAAGGTCTCTACTCGGCACTGCCGCGTTCCAACTGTTCTGTTTTCCAGACAATCCGTCTTCGGCGTCTCACACTCCAACAGGCTCCGAGAAAATCGCATCCAGACTGCAACCGCGGGAGATGACGCCCACAAGTAAGACATCCATGGAGCGCTCATGTGCTTACTTTGCAGGACACAGACATGCTTCGGGCCATCCAATTTTCATGTTTACACGTCTTCTCCACACCAACACGTCACATCCTTCTGTGTTACCACTGCCCTTGCCACGGTAGTATGGCAAAGGAGCGACTTTCTACCACAGGCTTTCTTGGAGAAAGCGCTCAGATATGTTTCCATTTTCGTTTTGAAGCGACAGCTTTACGGGTGACACTTTGCTGAGATTTCGAGCTCGTGGGCTGCCATTGCGCCGCTTTGAAAGAACCCTCCTCTCCGCTCTTGGCGCAAGGCCAGGGAAATCGGGCTTTCCTGTCGGCCATGCAGCGCAGAGAAAGAAGAGAGGGGAGCCCCGGCATCCCGCCAGTAACGATGCGACAAAGGAAGAGTCTTCCTGTCGTACTGCTTAAAAGACTTGTTTTCAAACATTAATCGCGCTATGCAAAATCCGACTTTTGCAGTATCCAGTTGCTGTACGCGTAATGTTGGATGGTTTTAGAACACTTTCACCATGCTTGCCCAGTTCACAGATCACCAAGCACTGGTGGCAGCCGTCAGTGGCATCCACGACGTCAACTACGACGGCTATGAAATTAAACTGTGTCGTACCTCCATCCTTAGGTTTCGTGACGGCACCATTCCACCTGCATCGTGCGACCATGCTATGGGTATTGCTTCCGTTTCTTTGCACATTGTGGGTGAAAAATGAGATTTTTTTATTGCAAATTCATTTTGTCTGGGCTTGTCTGCAGGATGCGGAAGAAAATAAACCTGATTTATATTTAGCCGGAACAAAGACTCAACATTCTCTGATTTACAGCGAATTCACTTCTTCAATGTATGCAAGACGCTGTTGCCATATTAAACATATTCTACGGCGGGCTGCGAATGACCCGTAAGACGGCCGAAGTCTGCGGCAATGCAAAGCTTGAGAAACGCTTGTCTATGCTACCAGATTAGTCATACAATCGTCTGCGTAACAAGATTTCTTTATCAAAATGATTTGTTGGCCTAGTTGGTTAAACATTACGAAAATTAAAAAGCGCGAAAGACAAGGGCAAGAGGGAGACTACACAGGACAAGCGCTTACTCGCAACTGACGTTTTAATTCGGAAGATGAGGAAGACCCTAACGTTAAATGTTACAAATATTTATGAGAAAGGAGTGAAAGGATATGAAAAGACTGAGAATTAAAAAAGTAAAAAAAGGAAATTAGTAAGAACAAAAGGAAATGGTGGGCATGATTAAAGTAACAGTAAAAAAATGACAGTAAATAATATTGAGAAAAAAGAAAGAGGTAGGTAAAGCAAATTAAGAAGATCTAAGGAAAATATTTCATGTACTCTAATTCTTTTGATGACAAGGTCACCGAAGGAGCACTGATGCAGGCGTCTCCTTTGGTCGCAATGACTTCAGCTTCCAGAATCTCTCGAGTTTGCTTATCTGGACACCTCCTCAGGATCCTTGTGCTGGACAGTAGCGGGGCACATCCACAGTCCCTCACATGTAGAGCGAGATGCCCCGACGGAGAGGATTTTAGAGATAGCGCATGTTCTCTGAGCCTTACGTTGATACATCTTCCCGACTGTCCCACATATACCTTCCCACAGGTGAACGGGATCAAATACACTACCCCGCTGCAACAGTTGACGTATTTGTTGCAGTGCCTAACACTGCATTTGTCAGTAGTGTTGTGCGAATATTCGAATTTTCGAATAGTAGTTTCGAATATTACTCTATTCGATATTCGCTTCGAGAACAGTTGTAATATTCGTGCTTTTCGAAGTGTTGGCAAACTCACGGTCGCAAGTTTGTTTACTGTCTGAAAACCAGAAAGGAACGATTGCTAAAATCAAGAATATACTCACACGTTTGGCAAAACGGTATAAATATTATGGTGGGAACTTTCAAATATATTAATCGTAGTTATTTTATCAACTTTTGTAATAACGGGCGAAAGAAACCGAGCAACGAACTCCAGAGACGCCGGCGCGATCTTTGCCAATCTCGGCGCCCTGGTTGCTAGCACCCTTTTCTCACCACCAACGCGTCCAGACCTAACGTTAGAGAAACAAGTTTGGGGTAGAGATAAATACCTTTAGAAATTTCTCATAACTTGCATAATTGCTCAGAAACTTTTATTTGAGAGAAAACTCATAAACACCATTTCAAAAAATTTAAACTATAATGTTTCAAAATAATATTATATTATTACAGCGACAAGGTGAGTGAATGACATCGACATTGTCAAAATGGCGGAAGTTAGGTTGGTTGGCAAAATGGAGTCTACCGACAGGGTGAAAAAGTCAATTTAGAAGTATTTATCTAAACTAAAACGGCCAAGATTTTTTAACCGCAAGTATTCGATATTCGATTCGAAAATATTCGGCCAAAATCACTATTCGCTTTGAATTCGATTCGAACTCAAAATCCACTATTCGCACAACCCTATTTGTCAGGCTTTGTGCGCGGGGTGTTGACTTTGGGGCAGAGCTTTTTTAGCTTGTCGGGGGCTGAAAACACAACCGGTACTTCGTATTTAGAGGCAATTCTCTTGAAGTTATGAGAGATGCGGTGGATATAAGGGACGACCGCCGGTCGACTTCTTTCTCTACTTCTCTTGCTTGTTCTGTTTGGTTTTATCATACATTCAACAACGTCAGACAGGATGGAGGTGGGGTAGCCTGACGCCTTGAGCCTTGATACTTGCGCGTCAAAGCTCTCCCTTGCTGAATGAATGCAAGACTTTTTCAGGGCAGCGCTCAAACAACTAGACACAATGCCCCTTTTGACTAGTTTTGAGTGTGCAGATTCATATTGGAGTATTCGTTTCTTGGATCTAGGTGAATATGTACAGAGCGCGACACTGTTAACGCGAACAAGCGATCGCCAGTTTTTCCAGTTTTTCTCTTTGAAACCAAGGGATGTCATCCAAGTTAATATTGCTACGGAAAGAGCTCATTTAGTTCTATAATGTAGGCGGTGAAATTTCGTGCTCGCTAATTCTATTTAGAAGTAAAATACGAAAATGCGCCGATGTCGTGTTCGCGCTAACAGTGTCGCGATGTGTACATCCACCAGGGGATCCGGACATTTCGGTGCAGGACGCTTCGGTGTAGGACTTTTCGGTGCGGACTTTTCGGTGCACGGACATTTCGGTGCACGGACATTTCGGTGCACGGACATTTCGGTGCACGGACTTTTCGGTGCACGGACTTTCCGGTGCACGGACTTTTCGGTGCACGGTCTTTTCGGTGCACTGCCCTTTCAGTGTAGGAAGCAAGCATAACATCTGAGGCCAGACCCAAGATGAACTTGAAACATTGTTTATTCACAAAACACGTGCCATCAAAAATTTAGAAGGACACATTACGAGCAACGCCTCTGAGAAATCGAAGAGCATGGTTGCGGTCATACTCTCTAGCGAGCGTCTGCAGGCGCTCGGAAACCTTTACATATTTTGTTGCCGGCTTGAATCGCTGCCCCATCTCAAGTTGCGTACGCCGGTGAAGCTGCATGCAGTCCTCTCTTTGTAGAACCTCCAGGAACCTCCAAAGGGATGGGTGGGAGCATTGCACATGAGCCTGGAAGCCCCTGTGCCATGCTTCCACCGAGTTGGTGGTCTTGGAGTCGCACTGGAGCACGGTGTCATGGTGATTCCAGAGTTCCACTGGAAACTGTGCGTCTCGCCTTCCCCCAGTTGTGGGCCGTCCTATGAAGGTATCTTCTATGTAATCCATAACTGGTTGCAGATCTGAGTGTACGCTGGACGCCAGTTCGGTGAAGATACCCTCCACATCACTCCGGGGCACCATGGAGAGAGCAGGTATCATGCGGGCCTCCAAGTTGATTCGAGGATCACAGGCATATAGTTCTTGAAGTCCTTCAGACTGAACCTTGCGATAAACGCACTGCGATAAATGAAAGAAGCACCCACGCACGTCGGATGTTGGCAAGACCGTTTTGAAAGCGTTAATGGCTGCAAGTTCGTAGTCGACTATTATGGTGCTTGGCTCGCAGACCCCTACACACTCGCCAATAAGGGCACTCCTTTCTCATAAATATTTGTAACATTTAACCTTAGGGTTCTTCATCTTCCTCATCATCCGAATTAAAACGCCAGTTGCGAGTAAGCGCTTGTCCTGTGTAGTCTCCCTCTTGTCCTTGTCTTTCGCGCTTTTTAATTTTCGTAAGATTTTTTTATGTCAGAGGCTCATGGCCTCTGAGCTTTATAAACAAGACATACTGGACTGCAAGTTAAAACTTTTGTTGAAAAAGAATGACTATGGGAGTATGCCATTTTGTTCAGTTGTGGGCTCTTCACATAGGCACAAGAACAAGAAAAGTGACCAGTTCCATGTTAACCCACAGTGCAGTAGCAGCAACAGCTGCGACAAGTCACGGCAAAGTCGTTGGGCATTGGCGTCACATTTCCACGCCATGGGGTGCGTGAACAGATGCATTCGGAGCAAAATAGGCATCTGCCCAGTTTGTTCCAAGCGCTTTTGTTTCTTTTTTGTTCCAGAGCAAGTGAAAGCGTATAGCGCTACAACAACATTTTGTTGTCGGCTTTTTTTTCCAGCGCGCGTGCAGTGGGTATTGGGAACTACAAAAAAAAACCAAGTATAGAGTGGGTTGTTAATGATCTGGCATAGCTTGGTGGTTGTGGGGTTTGTAAGCTTCTAACACAGGTACAGACAAAGTAACCAAAGGGTTACCTTGACAGTGGCGGCGATCTCAAAAGAAATATCACACCTAGCGGCCCGGTTCCCGCATCTCCGCGGCAATGTAGACGAAGTTTAGGGCTACATTTCCGCGGGTCGGTTATATGAATACCTCCGTCGGTGCCAATGATTGACTGCCTTGTCTCACTCTCTCGAATATAGCGGAAGTGAAGACACACGCACCGGTGTAAGAACAGAGTCGAAGAGCATTTATTGACATACTCTCAGAATGAACCACTACGTCGCCATCCAAAATGCCCCCCATGTCGGCAAGGTAAGAAAAGGTCCTTATCTGCCAGACGCGGGGTTCCAGAGAGCCAGAGGGCGGGAAAGCATTGGAAAAGTCACCGATAACACGTCCTATCTCTTTCGCGGCCACCGAACAAGTTCCCTCCCGAAGGCGGGAAAAAAAGAGGCCGAATCTCCTTGCCTGTCAGCAGTGATAGGCATCAGAGTGGGGGAACGGAAAGAGGTCCCCCCGGGAGAGAGTCAGAGGAGGGCCCTCCAAGACAGGGAACCCTTCGCTTCATGAACAGGTCGGAGCTCACGGCAAAGAAGGCCGAGCGTTCCGACCTGCAGCCACTATCACAGCCATCGGGGAAGGGAAACCACGAGAATCCCCACATGGTAACACCACCGCTTCGCACGCAGCAAACCCAGGTTGGATTCCCGCAGTCGCGGGCAATCTTTTTCGAGGATTTGGCGACATCGACGACGGACGCCCTACATCGCCAACTACTACATCAACAACGCATGTCATTTCCAGTGGCAGGAAGGGCCCATAACATCTATCACAGTAACCGCTCATTCACACTAGAAGTGGATCCGCGTTCGCAAAGCGGTTGCGAACGCGGTTGTATAAAGATCCAGTACAATTGCACGTGCACTTGATGTCATCGAGTGCGCGTGCAATTGTACTGGATCTTTATACAACCGCGTTCGCAACCGCTTTGCGAACGCGGATCCGCTTCCAGTGTGAATGAGCGGTAAAAGTGCTTTTCATGGTAAAATTACAAAACAAGCGTGGTCGTCTAGATGAATCACCGTAGTGCAAGCAGGAGTAAGAAGTGCAGCAAAAAAGCAACTGCCATAGAGTTTAATGAAGAAACACAAAAAAAGGTGACACAATGCATCAAGTTAAAACATCCAAGGACTACTTTAGTTTGAGAAATTTGCTCACTACACTTTTTGGGTGAACTTTGACAACTTTTGAAATGTATCTCCAAGATAAAATACAACACAGTGTACTTGGAATAGAGAGCGTGCTGGCAAGGGTCTTCTAAGTTCTTCCCTTTATTTATAGTATACAGTCGCCGACCGTTTTTTCGGACTCCGATAATTCGGACTTGTTCGATATTTCGGACCTAAAGGCGGAACCGTGACTTACCCCATAGAAATAGTGTTTATTCACGACCAATGTTTCGGACAGCTTGAAGTCCGAAAGTTTGATTATTCGGACAAAATCGTGGCGAGCGATCAGCGGAAAATACCATCGAGAAGCGGCCATTTTGAATTCTATGTTGGCTGCAGATGGATTGGCTTGGTTTGGCAGCGCTACTTGAGTACTCCTGAGTCCTACCGCTAGGTGACGCTATGCTAGCCCTTTTTTTTGCATTTAGCTGCATGTCATCATCATCATCATTATTATCATTTTGCATTGTTTTTCCGTTTCTTCGCGTCGCCAGTCGCCATTTTGCGCTCGTGGATTTGCGCTTTTTATCTCGTTCGGACAGCACTGGCTTGGACGTCATGGCCCCATCTGTTGTTCTGCCGTCGCGATGTGTCGTTAAGAAGCGCAAAAATTACTCGACCATAACGCTAGGAAAGAAGGCAGTGATTCTCAAGCTAACAGAAAGTTGCCGAACGCAAACGGAGGCGTAACCTGAAACAAGGCACTATTTACGGCTTTTTTAAGCCCACTTGGAAGTAATAAAGGCAAGTTTTTCAATCTGCTGATTTTTCGGACTGCTCTATTATTCGGACGTTTTTTCGGTCCCTGCGAAGTCCGAATAATCGGTCGGCGACTGTACAACATAGAAATATGTCCAAATGCAAATTTTCAAACTGCCTCGACAGTCGTTTTTTTGAGGGAACATACTACTGTGTAAAAGCAATCAAGCATGATAGACTAAAATTACTAACTGGAGTTCCAAGCATGCAACGAAAGCAATCTCCCGAGGCGCTCATGTGCAAAAAAAAAACACAAAAAACATGAAGCATTAAAAAATAAATTTGTTTAAGTGCTGCAAGCAGCCCACAAACCTCAAATCACATGGCTCCACTTTGAACCTACCCTTAACACATAATCTCTGAAACCGGATCCGAGAAACATTCAAAAGAAACTCAGAATTTTGAGTCTGAAAACTGCGGTTCAGATGAAAGGGTTCCCTTCCTGCACCCTGCAACCTTTATACTTCTTTTCATCTCACAATGAACCACAGCACACGTTACGAGCCATCCCATCCAATCCAGTGTCATTAACGTACCACGTGACCAGCGATGTGCCCTGTGTGTTGCCGTACCACTTTCAAAGATCACACGAGACTGACACAGCATTGAAATAGCTTCAATGGCCAGTAGTGTTCTCCGCGGGTCCGTCGTAAAGCAAAACGAAGTATAACGGAAAGGGCAAGACAGAAATCCCAGAAATCGTAGGAAAAGAAATAGTGGGGCAACGCTTACCTGCTTGACAGCAGGGTCAAAGGCACTTGTGATGGTTGGAGAGGTCAGCAGATCTTCGTAGTAACCGGGCCCTTTCTCAGCTCTTTCCTGACCGGCATGGAACTCTACGCACCTGAAAACGTGCGCACAATCTGGAAATAGCACTTGGACTAAAGGCTCGATCACGTGTTTTAACTTGAGCGAGCGCAACACCGTCGTCGCAGCTGCTTCGAACCGCTTACCACGAGAGAACACACTGGCACACTAGCGCTGTCTGTCGGTAGCCCTGGAACCCTTCCGATCTGCGTACAACTATGTTGAAGGTTTGACAGCATTTGCGAGGTCAAATCTACTCACTATCCGTGAGAAACAATCGCTTACAACACTGTCGAAATTATTTCATGCTCGTGGCCAAAGTATGATGCGTAAAAAGTAAGAAAATGAGCGCAAATCACGAGCATTCTGGGGACGCTCGCTGAATGGCATCGGTGTGCTCTCCCATCGCAAGTCATTATGTAAGGTTACAACGTGCTCGACCGCATGCAACCGCAAATGTGCGAGCCGGCCTTCAATGTGGAATCACCGCGTATCCCAAAACGTTTTAAAGTTAGGCAGGGTGGCCCGTTAATGAGAGCACCATACGGAGAAAGAGTCCAGCCTACCCTCTCCAGACCCGACTCCTGAATTCCTGGGGAATGCCGGTCCGCACCAACGCTTTCAGCTCCGGGTTCTTCTGCAACGGCTTTCCGACGGGGAAGTTGACGAGGTAGTTCTCCCACTTGACCCTCCAGGATATCAACGAGCTGTCCTGCAAAAGCAACGAACACCATTCCCGAGGTCAGAAAAGAATTGTGAAAGCAAAGCAGTAAGGGGGAACAATGAGAGCCTCAACTTTTGAACACATCGGCCAGACCGGTTGGAGACTACAACCTTAAAGGCCGACATACACTTTGCGCTATCCACTTTTGCCTGCCTCTCTTTCCTATATCCTGTCCACTTTTTACCTTGCCCCAACTTGGCTCTTCTCGCCGCTTAGGAAGGGGGTGCGCTAAGAGGATCATCTTCCCTGCAGAAACCCGAGGTTGTACGTCGACCTTTAACCACTGAGATAGTAAGCTGTGGCAATAGGCACCGACAGGATGAGAGGTCGTAAGTTAGATTGACATTATTAAAATAACTCGGCCTTTTATGAAGCATTCATAAGGCATATCCCCCCCAAGTTATTTTATGTGTTAACGTTTAGCAATGCCAAACACTGAAGTAGAAGTATAGTAAATGAAACTGCAATGTCAGTAATCTCCACTGTGCAACTGCAGTTTGAGCACCACCTAGCATCGAGAAAAACTGTTTAACGTAAATGATGCGGTCCACCATTTTAACACACAACATGTTTGAGGGCTGGGATCACTGATGAAAATGGAATGTGAAACCAACCACAAAAAACCGTAACAAAGAACCGATACACAGCCACCATATCTAGCAGACTGCTAATTTTAGCAATATGAAGAAGTTGCGTAGCCAGATGAATTTCTTTTTTTGGGGGGGAGGGTGCTAAACCCCTGGCTAAACCAATGATACATAAGTCTGTATAACAGTGCATAAGTCCGTATAGCAGTGTGTAAGTTTGTGTAGTCTAGCCACTTTATCTGTTCAACCAAGGAAATCAAACGCACAATATTTTAGTAGTTTGTTTGCTGCACAATGCTTTACATTGAACAGCTTTGTGTCACATTGCAACTTCCGTGCTCCCCTTGAGGTCGATACAGCTTGTGGGATGGCTAATGCAGCGACCTTCAAAAGCTGATTCACACATTTGCGTTTGGGTGTGATCGACTGCGTCACAATGGGCCGTGACTGCTTACGACTGCATATAACTAGACCCAAGGTTTCGCGGTACTTGTGAGATCAAATCTATGCATCACCTATGAGAAACGGTTGCTTGTAACATTGTCAGAATTATTTCAAGCCCACGGTAGAAAAAGGATGCAGTAGAAAAATGAGGAAATGTACACAGATCAAAAGGGTTCCAAGGCTATCGGATAGATGGCGCAAGGGTGCTCTCGGGTCGTAAGGGGTGACAAGTGGTTACAATGAAGTCGACCACACGCAAGCGCAAATGTGTGAACTAGAGTCACCGAATGTTCCCAGAGTACCAAAACTCCGAAGCTTAACTTCAGAACAGAGTCGCGATGCAGCAGTCGTGCTCCAACCCATTCCCAATATGGCGGTGCCCTGTGCGGTTGAAGCGAACTGCGTACAGTGTAGCCTTTGATCTCGTGCGAGCTCTTCAACACACTTTTTTGGCCTGCGGCGATGCTGATCTGATTTTATTAAAGCTCTCTCCTTCGTTCCAATTGGTGTGTGACTTGCTCTTTGCTGTCTCGTCTCACTCTCTCACCTCGAAGCATATCGAAGTTGAGTGTTAAGCTTAGCGTCCGAGGCATAGAGTTTGAAACGCAGCACCAGTGCAACCGGAGCAAGCAAACGAGCAGCCAATCTTCTTTGGCAAACCAGATTAGCGGTTACTTGATATAAAAAAAAAAACGAGAGAAAATCAACGCACCTTCCGTTCGGTCCTAACTCATCGATGCCCAGAGCTCTCACCCACGTGCCCCCGAAACCGGGGGGGGGGGGCAACGGGGGCTTGAGCACCCGCTGGCATTTTCCAGGGGGTGCTGGGCAATATGCTGAGCCCCCGTGCATTTGGCTCAAGGCCTACCAAACAATGAATACCCCCCCTCCCCCCTCTGCGTTCCGTTGTTGCTTAGCTCCGCCAAGCCACGTACTTGGCTAAGGGCAAGCACGTGGCTCTGTTTTTGTTACAACTGGTTATCCACCAAAACACAGCACAACCTTTGCCCACGAAATTCCAGAAAACAAAAAATTATGCAGTAAAGCAAAGTGTCAGTAAACCGCAGATGACGCGGCACCTCCAAAAAAATAGGAAGAAAAAAAAAATGCCGGCGCCTGTGGCTTGCATAACACAGTCAGGGAGATCTCTCTTCCCCTGCTTGGTCATTTTCCTGGGGCCCTCACATACGGCACTCGCGGGTTGCCCATGCGGGGGAACGCGCCACGCACTGTTTTTGCCCGCCCAGCCAGCCGGCCGGCTTCTTCGTTTTGCTTATATTTTGGGCAGTGACGTTTCCCAAAGAACTCAAGGATTTCTTCCAGATTTTTTTTTTTTCTTGCGCCTGCGCTTTTTTGTAGTAGTTGCTGTTGTTGTTTTGGCGGTCTAAGCAACCACGAAGGTCAAGTAATTGCTTCCATGGGGAGAGCCGAAGCGCGAGGCGGGGAGATGGTTTGCGCGAGGCGAAAGCCCTTCTTGAACGAGGCACTGCCTACGGGTGTAGCAAGCTGGGGGAATAAAGTATCCCAACTCCCAAAGCAAGAAGAGGCCTTAGCAGGCGACACAGTTTGTCAAGGGCGAGATTGCACTGCGGTCTGTGTTGAAGTGCCGCTATCACAGGGGTCGTCGGAGATATCAAAGAATCGCGGCATTCTCGCCTGTATTTCTGTGTCTGGTCTTCGAAACACCATTTTGTACTTGGCGAGGCAGCCTGCTATGTTCAGGCGGGCACCCTATTATACACCCAGACGGTTCTACCCAGTGTTGGGCAGTAACTAATCACTAATAATGCGTTGCCGGTAACTAGTTACTTTTTTTTCAATAACTTGTAACTAACTCGTTACTGCTTAGTGAAGATAACTTGAAACTGTAACAGGGTCACTATCATCGAAAGTAACTGTAAAGAGTAATGTCGTTACAGTTGCCTCTCAGGTTTTTGTGCAAAAATATTGCAAACACGACCGCCAAATCATCTCGCAACTGCATAAGTCCGAAATCCTGATACGGGAAGGGCACAGCAAAAACTGCTGCAGAAACCGTCTAAAGCACAGAAGCAAAAAAAAAACTAAATTTTGGGGTGACCCTGCTTCGCCAAGCTGGTTTCGCCTACTGGGATGATGGGGACGTTTGTGTCCGTACCCGCCGCGTATAGTACATCGCCTACAGCGCACGCAGATGTAACAAAGCACGGCGTCTCTAAAGTGTTTCTCTTTTCTTCGTGCGGTGGAGGAAGCAAAGGCTTTTTGCGGAGGATAGTTCTTGGCGATTGTCGCCCCAAACGTCCGCAGGCTTACGGGACAACCGATTTTCTGAACCTCCTCTTTTGCCGCCAAGCATACAGTTCCTTCCCCTCTAATTTGAATCGTCCAACTCCCAGATCCCCCCTTTGTGCGGTCTCGACTTTAGGCCCATTTGCTCTCCCCTCCCCTTCTTTTGCAACCCAATCACCAGCCTTGCCTCCCGTCTCCCACGTGTTGTACCCCATTGCTCTGCTTCTCAGGTCCCGCCACTTGAGAAAGAGTATTCGCTCGAACCGTCTGTGTCGTTCTGCTAGTTTCTGTGTTTCCTTGAAATTGAAAGACCCCACTCAGCCGGGACCAGAGGCACTTGTCATGACTTGATTTGTAGATATTCAAGTCGTGGGCTGTCCAGGGTGGGCTTTTCTAGTTGGGGTGGTGAGATGGAGGAGCGTGCAAATGTGTCCGATCTGGTTAGGAAGCGGCGGACAAAAAATTGCAAATGCCGTTTGAAATTCTATATACACGCAGTGACCATTTGTACCTCGATCAGGGCTTCTTTTGCATCGCTGCCGTGTTCAGCGGGTTTGACGAAGGAATGTTGCCGCCACATTGCTCTCCAAGTTTTTAAGAGAAGCTTTGTGTTTTATGAAAGATTGTGCGCACGCAGAAGAAAATGATTCGACCGACAAGTGGATTGGAGTGGCATAAGAAAACATCTACAAAGCTGACTGCAAGGTATGACTTCTATTATTATTGACTTGACATATGCACAATGTTTATTGCCTCCGTCCCATTTCACCTCACCAAAGAAATCCGAAATTTGAATTGACTGATGGTAGAAACTCGCGTCATGATTGAATATACCCGAGATCTAGACGCGATGTTGTATTCATGTATACCTTATGGTGGTCGTGCCTAATTTTAAAGTTCTTTATGAATCATAAGCAGGTAGTATCTGTTAACATTTTGAAAAACTAAAGTTACCTGTTATTTTTGCCAAAGAACCATAAATGCTTTATCATATAGTGGATTTACCCATTCAGGAAGCAATTTGTGGTAAAAATTGATTTAGGAAGTATCAAACATGTTAATAGTATATGCTATTAGGAAAATCTTAGTTTTTCAGAAAATCAGATTCACTACCATGAACACAATGTCTTACAAAAATCTCTGTTAAAAGAAATGCGTATTAGGAAGGTTCCTTTTGAATTTTTTTTTTTTTTAATATCTTTTTGTAATATAACGACAAAGTAACGGCATTACTTTAGCGAAGTAACTAACTGTAACAAGTTACTTTTTAAATTTTGTAACTGTAGCAGGGTTACTTTTTCCCCTGAGAAACTGTAACTGTAACACTGTTACATTTTAGCAGTAACGTGCCCCATGACTGGTTTTACTATCTTTTCAAAGACGACCATAAAAACAGGAAACATGCTGAAATAGAAAAGGGCATCGCCAGTGAAGGTTTACCATCGAAGGACGACCGTGTCCACCAGTGGTAAAAGTTTTGAAATTTTCAAGAATGCATTGTCATAACTTTTCACAGGAACGTAGCTGCGCCAAGAAATTTCCCAGGAATGCGTCCACGCTTTGTTGAAAATGTCAGCTTTCTGCGTGCAGGCGCCCGATTTTCCAGTGCATTTTACATTGACACCGTAGATCGATGCCGCCGTCTACTGTACTATTGGATCGATTGTGTCATCGTCTCATAGCTTCGTGACAGGGATTTTGGATGAATGTATGGACACACGGTATAGATAGTGATAATAAGCCTTCTATATACAGTAAAACCTTGGTAATGTTGTTTTTCTTTTCAATTTTAATTTTTTCGTTCCACCCCCCACCCCCCCTCCCCCCCGGGTCGCTGCCCACGCGTAGCCGCTGTACCCATGGTGACCCGGAAAAATTTTATACAGTAGAATCTCGATAAACGGAAATCGCTTAAACGGAATTGTCGCTTAAACGAAAAACTATCGCGGAGTTGTTTGGTTTTGTATTCATGCAGTGTAAAAATATTCCCGTTAATCGGAACTCAAATTCTCGCGCCTCCGAATAAACGGAACTGAAAACGAAACTATGTCGCCGACATATTTTTCGCTATCGCAGAAAAGAAAAATAACTCTTGAGTAATAAAACAGTATTATAAATGTTCTTAATATTTATTAGCTTTATTGTTCCAAATTAGCATGTACGCATGTTTTTTTTTTAGTTTTCTTTTCTCATTTTTATGCATAGGTGGCTATGTTGGGTAGGCTTGGCTCAACAGGGCTTCTGCTCGCATCTTAGGCCTAGTGTCCTACTTTCTGCGATGGCGGCCACGAAGCGAAAACATTGTGCGCTCACGTTAGAAAAAAAGATCGAAGTCATTAATGATTTCGAAACAACCTACAATGCTCACGTGAAACTGACGTCACGCATGGAATGAAAGTGATTAAAACACGACGTGTAATGCGAATTAAAGGTCGCCACATGTCTCAAACGATTTCACTTTATAAAGTAATTCATTTGCCTTAAAGTAAAAATTTGAAGAATTTTAGGCGGGACTCTAACCCTCGACCCTTCGGTTGCAAGCTAGACATGCTAGGCCACGCAGAGACACTTGCAAGGCTTGGGAACGAGCGGGAGTTTATATTTTTAGCTATCGCGTTCCACTCTTAAAGGCAAAGGCGTCCTCCAACTGTTTTGTGGTTTTAAGTTCCTCTCCAAAAGGGCCGACGGATAACTTCCGGTACGGGCCGAACCAGCCAATCAGAACTGGGCTTTGCGGGGATGGACTTCCGGTAAGCGGACTGAATGGAACTCGGTTCTCTGTGAACATTCAGTGGCTCTAGTATGAAGCAGCCCTAACTCACAAGGGTGAAATCGTCCCAGCTTGTGGGGTACTATAAACAAAGTCAATACCTGCATCTTTAGGGAGATGCTTTCGGACTTCCTTTTGAGGTTCTCGGCCTTGGAGACGACCATGTCGCACTCCTTCCCCCATTTGCGGTTGAACCCGTACGTGTCGTAGACTTCGTCGCTGAAATCAAACGGACGTAAAAAAAGTCAACGACGTTAGAAACTGCCACTCTCTAAAGACCGGTTTGCACATATGTGGCAGCAGTAATCACTAAAAACAGCACCGACTTGAATGTAACTATCAACACTAGTGCAGTACTGTATTACTGCTGTATCACTAATACAGCATGAAGTCTGCGCTGCATCAGCAAGGTAGAGCTGGGGTGTATGTGTGAACGCAGGGCTCAAATTTCGCTTCTTTAATGAGCCTATTCGATTTTAGATTCGTTAAACAATTCCAACATTGAGATCACACCCCCCCCCAACCCTAAATTCTAGCTCAGCAAGAAACAAACAAATTGCGTACGATTCTTGCAGCAAGATGACTTTTTTAGAGCGCAGCTCTTAGGCGCCAGTTTCCGGCTTGAGCGGCGTCGGCATAACCGTGAGGTCACGTGACTCCCCCCCCCCCCCCCCCCCCCCCCCCCGAGGTCACGTGACCCCCCTTAGGTCATGTGACCCCTCCCTGAGGTCACATGACCTATCCTTCAGTGCCCTTTTATCCCCCACCCGCAAGAGCTGCGCTCCAATCCGGCGTTACAGGGAGTTGTAAACGGCTTTCGCTTTTTTGGTACACCAATCACTGCGCCATTTTAATTAAAACTCGAATACTAGGGTTGTGCAAATATTCAAAATTTCGAATAGTAGTTCCGAATAATACACTATTCGATAGTCGCTTCGAGAAGAACTGCACTATTTGCGTTTTTCAAAGTATTGATTGCGGCGGGTTGGCCCCGTTGAGTGCGCTTCTTACCAAGCACCGGTGCGCTGCGGAGAAGCAACACCCGCAGAGCTGGCTTCCGCGGGTATGCGGAGGGCAAGTTCATCTGCTTCTTGAACAAGGGGTAGCGGTGACGTCAGAACGCCGAGCCCTGATTGGCTGATCGCGACCCCCTATCTGAGCGTCATCTGCTCCTTTGCAATGTCGTCTGCTCGCAACGTCGTCTGCATCCGTCTTACCTTTCCTGCGACTTTCGGAAGTGTGCTCTGATTCGGCGTTACAGGGAGTTGTAAACGGCTTTCACTTTTTTAACTCGAGATTAAAGAAAGAATATTTATATAGAAAAATTCGTAAATTAACCCCATTGGGTATAGTTGGCCATGTCTACAGGATTTATTTTACGTCAAATCCGTCATTTACTTGCCATCCCAAAACACCAGACCTTCTGAGGTCACAGTTCATAAATATTGATAGATTAAACTTAGCTTATAAATTAACAAGTGGAACAACCTTCACAAGTTTAGCTGGCTTTTCGTCTAAGCATTATGCAATGGTAGTGAAAGGCGTGGAAAAACTATTTGATATTCAAATCGAAAATATTCGGCCAAAACCACTATTCGCTTCGAATTTGTTTCGAACTCAAAATCCACTATTTGCACAAGACTATCGAATACATTCTTCCGATTGGTTTGAGAGAGTTGTTCCGAATGCATCTGCTTTACAATCAGAAGCTTCTTACAAATAACTTTTTTCTTTGAGACAGCAGACAGCCAACCATCAACCGTTTGCCGTGTTCTGCGATAGTCGCCGTTTTGTTTTGTACGCTTACTTCATGCCTTGGCCGCAAAATGGCAGTCAGTAATAAGCCCTAAATAAATAAATTTAAAAAATGAGACGTTTACAATTCTCTGTAATGCCGAATTGGAGCACAGCTCTTGAGGAGGAGGAGGGGAGGGTATACCCAAATACTTTACTAGGGGGAATACATTCCACTCCTCTCAAGTACAATAGCTTCGGCGCAGACAGGTTTTCTGGCTTGGCGAGAGCCATCTATCGTCGGGGAGGTCTCGGCTATCGGGCGGTAAATGATGATGATGATGATGGTTGTTCTACATACCAAATTCATTTTTTTGGAAATGCTCGAGACACGTGCCGCGTGCCACTTCTAGGAGGAACATGGTGTCTAAAATCTAGCTCAGTGCTGCGCAAAATACTTTGCTGCGCTGTGCCGCCATAATCTTCCCAACGGTTGCACGTGGCGCGTGCCTCGTGCATCAACGCACCTTGCGCTACTTTCGAAACATGAAGGGGCTTTAGGTGGAATCGAAGACGACACCCCCGCGGCCGCCGCGAACATCGCGGACCTCCACTTTGTCAGGACTGGATTCGGCGCTGTAGGCGTTCTGTCTAATGCAAATGAGCGGAGTGGAATGTATTCCCCCTAGTAAAGTATTTGGTATACCCCTCCTCCTCTCCTGCTTCCCTCCCAGTTAGGGGAAAAAAGTTCCCCGCTAAATTAAGCGGAAAAATTTCCCCGCTAAATTTAGTAGAAAAAATTCCCCGCTAAATTTAGCGAAAAAATTTCCCCGCAAAATTTAGTAGAAAAATTTCCCCACTAAATTTAGCAGGGAAACTTTTCCACTAAATTTAGTGGGAAATTTTCCTGCTAAATTTATTTGAAAAATTTCCCTGCTAAATTTTTCCACTGAATTTAGCAGGGAAATTTTTCCGTTAAATGTTACTGCTGAATTTAGTGGAAAATTTTCCCGCTAATTTAACAGAAAAATTTTCTCGCTAAATTTGTCAGATAAATTTCCCTGCCAAATTTAGCAAGAAAAGTCTGCAGAAAAATTTCTCTGCTAAGTTTTGCAAAAAGATTTCCCTGCTAAACTTAATGAAAACATTTCCCTGCTAAGTTTAGCGGAAAATATCCCCGCTAAATTTAGGGGAACAATTTTCCTGCTAAATCTGGCGGGAAAATTTTCCACTAAATTAGAGGAAAATTTTCCCGCTATATTTAGCAGGAAAATTTTACCCTCGTGACATCACACATGACGTCACGTGCGACGCCATTAAAGGAAACATCCCACTAAATTTAGCGAAAAAATTTCCCTACAAATGTAGCGAAAAAAATTCCCGCCGGGAACATTTTACCCTCGTGACGTCACACGTGACGTCAGATGTGACATCATTATGGGAAACGTCCCGTAATGCAATGCGCGGTTACGCCGACGTCGCTGAACCGGGAAACGGGCACCTAAGCGCTGCGCTCTAAAAATAAGTAAAGTGAGACATTCTCTTCCCCTGTCTTTTTTCTTCGACCAAGTTTCCCAATTTTTACCACAGTCTCAGGTATTCTACATCATGATCAACTTCCACCAGCTCGCCTGCGCACTCACTGTTTTTTCAACTAAAGGAAAGCTTTCATACCGATTATATTTCAGAGAGCCTTTGCAGCTGTTGACACGAACGCGGTTTAAAAAAAAACTGAAATCCTTTGAAACACTCCAACAGTTCAGCTGCATGCAGAGAGATAAGGGAATGTAGAACTCACCTTCCCAGAAAAGAGTCGTGGATCTCCTTGGGAAGCGTCGGATCATGCATGGCTTCCTCGAGCAACTGAGAAACTATGCCCTGCACGTTACTATCGCCTGCAAAAGGTGAGACTCTTCACAGACTGCACTCCAGAAAACCGCGACGATAACACCGAAAAATTGTTGCCATAATCGCTGTGCAGATTGTCGCTGAAATGCAACAGCATTTTATGCTGTCTTGTACTGCGTAAACACTTCTTCATTAAACTATTTCTGATCTTCTGTGGAAATTCTAGGAATATTTTTTTTGTTGATGTCTATGAAGTCTTCTATTACAACTAAATTCAATTCACACTATTTTTTTTATCTGTCTATTCCTCTGGACGGGTCTCTCATAGCCAACCAACGGCTTCTGTTGTACCATTCCTACAATTCAAACGTTTCTTACTGTATAAGGACATAAATATATAATATGCATACAAATATAATAAGACCCTTGGTAAGTATATCTGCCATTCAGAATCTAATATATCGCATCACATTCCTTGGGGCATTACTCCTCGTATGCATAAATGAAGTAGGTATATATAACAGATGCATTCTGCCTGTTTGGTTGGTTACAAACCAAAGGACGGACAGAAAAGTGTGTAGGATTCGCCCAGAAATGCCATCATACTTAAAATATGAGAAAATCGACCCACCTTCCTGCGGTGTGTTGAGTTCTTTGAGGAGGAACAGCAACTTGCTCTGAGTCTGATAGTGCCTTGCCTCGGCGTTCGAGCACTTGCTGTTTGAAGACCAAAACCAAAAACAAAAAAGTGAGATTAGCAAATAATGCAGCTGCGTGCATTTAAACAAGACGCAAATAAAGAAAAGAGTGAAATGAGTCAGAGCTGCAGTCTAACCTAGCCTTGCCCTCCTTTTACGCCTTCTGTTATAAAGTTTCATACAACAAAAATTTTAAAAATTAAAATACCCCTCGTTTAATTTAGGAGAGAGATGGGGGCATGGTCTAGATGAGTTATTAGCTTTCTGTCAGCTGTGCTCGACTGTAATGGAATTCACAGGAGGAGCGCAGTTTGTGACACTGTGCAGAATGTTGACCCCAATTTAGAAGTTTGAAAAAGGTTGAGGTATCCCTCCTCAGATCGGAAGGAAAGAAAGGTGACCGCACGTGAATAACGAACACGGTTTCTTGCAAACGGAGTATTAAATATATTTACTGAATCAAGGTGCAATATAGTAGAGCCTCCTCAAAACAAACTTTGTTTTGTAAAATCAGTTTGTGATGTCAGTAATTTGCTGTAAGAAGGTGGGCTGATATTCTAGTATGGTAAGTCTGATACAAAATACTAGGACAGTCTGAAATTTGGTAGCTGTGCATGGCATCGAATATTTTGTGCTATCTTGTCAAGGCTAGCGTAGCTTGCACAGTGCTGCAATCTAGCACTGCTGCAAAAGCACGTGGGTTTGTCCTGTGTCTCATTCGCACACGCTCTCGTGCAAACGAGACGTCATCCAAAGTCATGCACTCCTGCAAGTAGCTTTGACATTGTTGGAGCACTGCAAAAGTTGCGCTAGCCTTGACGACGCAGCACAAGATATTTGCCGCTGAGTAGAGTCACAAAGGCTGCACAATCAATAAAACTATATCAAACTATAGCACTGGTGCATAGGTGATACTTGGGACATGCTTTGAAGCAATGAGTCTATTGTGATGCCATCAACTGAAAAAGGCACCTGCTGACTTGCTCCCCTTTTGAGCTCGTCTTTTGCTGAAGGCTAATGATGTTTATGTAGCATGTTATGGTGGTTATCAGCCCTCGGGAGACTGACCAAATATGACTCTAGCAGCTCCTTTCAAATGACGCAATTGTTCTATAACTGAAAAAGCATACTTTATTTCTGGTTACAATAGTTTACTAAGACTCGGTCATTAACATTCCTGTACACTCCGATGAGATGTCTTGGGTTCCAATAGAGAGAAGTGTGAAGAATTAGCAGCTCGAGTGGTACAATTTAGCTATCACCATCATCACCACCTGTTTACTTTGTGTCGTCATGAACAGCTATACTTAGGACAGCTTTCTGTGCCAATAAAATCAAATAGTAGTCATGTGTGAATAGTGAATTTGGAGTTTGAAGCGCATTCGTAGCTCATAGTGATTTTGGCCGAATATTTTAGAATCGAATATTAGTCGCCGACAGATTTTTCGGACGCTGGTAATTCAGACTTGTTCGACATTTTGGACCTAAAGGAGGAACCGTGATTACCCAATAAAAATAGTGCGTATGCACAACCAATGTTTCGGGCAGCTTGAAGTCCGAAAGTTTGAGTTTTCTGACAAAATCGTCGTGAGCGATGAGCGGGAAACACCACCGAGAAACCGCCATTTTAGATTTATTTTGGCTGCACATAGATTGGCTTGGTTTGGCGGCACTATACTTGAGTACTGCTAAGTCTACCGCTAAGTGGCACTACGCTACGGCTTTTTTTCCCCCCTAGCTGCGCGTCATCATCATCATCGCTATAATTTTGCCTTTGTTCATTCACCATTCTGCAGTCGTAGACTTGCGCCTCTCATCTCGTCGAATCGTGCTTTCGGAGTACGCTGGCTGCGACGTCATGGCCCCAATCTGTCCTTCCGCCACCGCGAAGTGCAGTTAAGAAACGCGGAAAGTACTCAAACATAACGCTAGAAAAGAAGGCAGCGGTTCACAAGCTAATAGAAAGTGGCCGAATGTAAGCGGAGGCGTAACCTGAAGCAAGGCACTATTGACGGCTTTTTTAAGCCCGCTTAGATGTCATAAAGCCAAGCTTTTTAATATGCTGATTTTTCGGCCTGCACTAATATTCTGGCGTGTCTTCGGTCCCTGCAAAGTCCGAAAAATCGGTCGGCGACTGTAGGATAGTTTTTCCAAGCTTTTCACTACTGCTGCACCATGCTTGAACGAAAACTAAGCTAAACTCGTAAAGGTTGTTCCGAAGCTTCCACTCGTCTATTTATATGCCATTATCTTCTATTTATGATCTGTGACCTCAGAAAGTCTGATGCCTCGGAATGGCAAGTGAACGACGGATTTAACTTAAAATTAAACCTACAGAGATACCTAGCTATCCTTAATTGAATGGATTTTTAATTCTCGTTATATGCAAATATTCTTTCCTTAATCCTTAAATGTGAAAAAAAAAAAAAAAAATCTGGAATAATGAACGCAAGCCGTCAGGCCAGCGTCTCTGTCTAATATATTCTCTTGCATGACAGTCACAGCTTAATTTTGAACATTTTACTACAAAGTAGTAGATATCAACATTCGCAAAGTTTCCGTTTCATTTTAAATACACCAGGCGCACGCATGCACCATCCCGCTTTGAAAGTGTACTTTTCACCCAAGCACACAATTACGATATTCATACCTTTCAAAGCGTTGATCGCGGCGGGTTACCCTGTTGAGTGCACTTCTCACTGAGCACCGGCGCACTGCAGCGAAGCAGCATCCGCGGAAGCAAACTCTGTGGGTGGTGCTTCTCGCAGTGTATCGGTTCTTGGCAAGGAGCGCACTCAAAGAAGTAACCCGCCGCCATCAACATTTAGAAAAATATGAATATCGCAGTTCATCTGGAAGCGAATATTGAATAGTGCGCTATTCGAAACTAGTATTCAAAATTTCGAATATCAAAGCAATGGGTGACCATGCACTTGTACAAATTGAGCACTGACCAAAGCTGTGCATGCACACCTTTCACATCCGACAACAGAAGGTTGTCTCCAAGATGATTGCATCCACATCTTAGTAGCTAGTAACCAAATGCAGCCTTCTTACATTACGAGCTGTCGTTCCCTCTCTTCAGAATTCCACCGCAACTCGTTCAACTCCAGGATTTCTTTGTTCAAAAACTTGTTCTGCACATGAAATGCTGAAACCGCATCCTTGGGAGCCAGAAGATGAGGAAAGCTTATTAATGTCTGCTGCAAGCACACTGTAAGCCACATTGTATGAATGCCATAACGGTGTAGTCTGTAGTCACACGACGGAGTGCTTCTTACATTACGAGAAGGGGGTAAAACGTCATCGAGTTTCGAGCTCACACGTGCCGCGTTACAAGTCTTCACTAATTCCCCGAACCTGGGGGGTGGCCGAAAAAAATCTGTGATCTGCTTACAGAATATTCACACTGTCAGGTCAGCGCGACCGGTCCCCTCTTTTCTTTCGAGAAATGACAATGGTCAGCAGCACCGAGGAGCCGGGTGCCTTTCTTTTCTCCTTTTTCTTTCCCATCCTTTAGTTCGATAAGCACTCAAAGGCCACAACCACATTCACAAAAAGAAAGACTCTATTGACTCATCTACATACAGTGAAACCCGTTTAGAACGAACCCACGTACAGGCGAATTATTGTAGATATCGAACTCGTGGAAAATTTAAATAAAAATGATGTAAAAAGTACTTTTTATAACGAACAACATATTGGCTATATTGAACTTTTCCGCCCGGGAATGCTTCCAAAAACGCGCAAACAATTGTTGTTTGTTAAGAAAAGTATGTAAACCATGGATTATGAAAGAATTACTAGCGAAAATACGCACAAAAAACAAGCTTTATCAAAAATTTATAAAAACGAAAGATATCGATAAACTTAGTGCCTTTAAACGTTATTGAAACCAGTTAAACAAAGAACTCCGTAATGCTAGATCAAAATATTTTTGTGACTTCTTTCTAGCATGTGGAAATAGAACCGATATGACACGGAAAAAGCTTAATTCCGTGTTGAAATGTATGGACGGTCATATTATCTACGCAGACGACACGAGCATGCTGTTTAATGGAGATAGCCCCGCAGAACTCATTGAGAACGCAAACGTCACGCTAGAAAAGTTAAATACATGGAGCAGGTATAATGGGTTAAAAATAAATGTGAATAAGACAAAGGCTGTTTTGTTTCGTCCGAAGGGTCAAGTTGTTAACATAGACGAGGATATAATGTTCAATTCTTCTAAAATAGAAGTGGTACCAGCATTTAAAACTTTAGGTGTCTTTTTTTCAGAGAACATGTCATGGGATGCTCATGTAAATTATGTTACATCAAAACTGTCTAGCATTGTTGGCCTGCGTATCGTCACAAACATATTTTGCCTTTTAGAATAAAGTTGCTAATATATAACTCGCTATTTTACTCACAAATTAATTACGGCCATTTATTTTGGGGAACAACCACTCATACCAATCTACAAAAGATATTTTTATTACAAAAAAAGGTACTACGAAGCATTTGCAATGTTTCACCGGAATTTCCAACGAAAACATTATTTAGCCAGCTCGATGTAGTAAAAAGTTTTAACTTGTATCGATATCGCCTATGTGTTACATATAAAGCTGAAGTGAGTATGAATGTACGACACCTTGTGAGCTTAGCTGACATAAAAGGAAAAGTATATACATATCCAACGAGAGTCGCATAACCTTGGGTAGTCCCATTTTTTAGAATTAATTACGGCCTTCAAACCGCGGCGTTTACTCTCCCAACCACCCTCAACTATTTTTGTGCGCAACGCATCGAGCTTGAAAATATATCTGCAGATGACCTTAGGAACATAATAATTCTTAGCCAAACTGATTCAAATGTGAGTGGCATGTTTATATGTTCATTTTTTGTTATATCTATACTATTGCTACTATGACTTGTCTGTTTTGAACATCTTGTTGATGTATCATATGATTTTTCTGTTAACTTTTTTTTCCGCTGCTGACTTCTGGGGGCTCGGGAAGCAGTCAAGCTGTTTTAACAGTTTTTTTCCCAAGGCCCCACCAACACTGTATACCTCATTGTTTGAAATAAAGCTATTATTAGATCATAAGCCTCCTGTCCAATGCCAAAAATTAACACCAAATCTGTGGAAAAAAACACCTAAATTTGGAGAAAAATGAAGCCCAAAAAACATGGAACCCTACTTATAGTGTAGATAGTACACATTCACAGCATCTACTCCGACTACTTTTGGTACCTCTGGATGAAAAACCTTCATTGATAAAAAAAAACTTTAATTGAAAAACCTTCATCAGCCAAATATATAGTAGCAAATGAAAGAAAATTTTTTTTTTTTTTCAGAACATGAAAGATACTGTTACTCACCCTCAGTCTTTCTATCTCCTCGGCCATTTTTGTTTGTTCAAGCTTAATTGCACTCTCTCCAGCGATCTCCTCTTCCTTCTTTTCGGTCTCAATGTCGTACAGCTCGTTGGTGAGCGACATGAGGATCTTGTCTTTCTCCTTTAGCACCTCCTGGTACAGCGAGCTCCGGTCCTTGAGCTCGTCCAGTTCCTTCTCCACAGAGCTGGAAAGTTGCATCACGGCTAGCAGATGACCGCAAGTCCGCTCGGAAGTACTATACTTCGTTTCACCTTACGATGGGCCGCAGACGATGCTACGAGCCATAGAAGACAATCCAATGCCATGTGAGTGTCACTTAACCTAGGGGAAAGACACAGCGACGCGAGGGGCGTATAGTCATGTGATACATGCAGAGCGCTCGATTGGCTGGGATGGCTCGTAGAATTTGCTTCCGCACATCATAAGGAGAAACAAAGTATAGAACACACTCAAAAATTACACTGACAAAAATCAGCCTTAAACGCTAAAAAAAAAAAAAACATTTTTTTAATAAGCTGTTGTAGTTAATGTGATGGAGGCAGCTATAATTTCAGTCAAGAGCATACCTTACCAGTCTCCACATTATGCCAAAATTTCGAAATAGTTCAAAGTCCACGAGAAGCTAAAAAAATTTTTCCACCTAAGCGTGCACTAGCTAGAAAGGAGATCCAGATGGTCCACAAGCCAATATCAACAATTGGGCAGCTTATATTATGCCCCAAAAAATATTTCCTAAAAAGAGAGCACAAGATGTATTTTGCAGAATTCTCTGCACGGATTGTCCAGCAACATAGGTACGTCAGTAAAACCAAGAACTTTCAGGAGAGGACCTGCCGGAACCAAAACGATGTCCGCAACGTTGACCAAGAGTGCTGTGCGGTCGCTGAGCACTATGACGTCAATGCCCACCGCATTATTTTTAGGAACACGTGCCTACATCATTGACATTGAAACTAAACCCCGACAGAGACCTCTTTTGGAATCTTGGCTCATTTCAAACCGCAACAGCTAAATTTAGAGGGGGAAGCTTCTCTGCTGAACGACAAAGTGTGATGGACATCACGCAACACTGTGCTGTCTCGTAGCACTGCGACACCTTGAAACGCCTCACGACACGGTGACGTCAAGTGACACCACGACATCACATGATGACGCAATGTCATTAATCACAAGGACCCTCCACGAAACTTGCCAGGAAATCCACAGCAAAACCTTGCTAATAACGGCCGTCGTCGTGAAAATGTTACAGCTACACAGCCTACAATGTCCCATAGCATTTTGATCCACATAGCCAGGCTACGTACTAGAAAGCTAAGCATAGACAATTTTCGTGCATCAGTTACATGAGCAGTGACCAGTCGGCGGGACGGGCCCTCCGAGCCGCCATAGCTGACCTCCAAATTTCATTGTGCCAGCTCTTCCAGCCTTCATTTGCAGCCGCCAGTGTGCGACGGGCAATCGCAATGGGACACGTAAACCGTGTTTGGCGGGTAAACGCGCTCAGTGGCGGCTTTCAAAAACCGCAGTGGTCGACGTTAAGGTCAGGAGCCACGCTGTGAGCACTAAAAATGCCTTGCTAGCGCACAATGCCCATGGATCGGCCATGCCTAATGCCAGTTTCAACCCTTTAACCCCCAGGCCCAAGCTGCACTCATCACTGGAGTTCGTACCAATATTGCCAATGACGAGTCACACTCGTCCACCCCAATGCTGGGCCGCTCTCTGCACCAAAGACGAGTTACAGTCGGTAATTGGTTTCAGTTTCTATTTTTAACACCAGGAGGCAGTAAAAGTCTAGAAAAAAAAAAACGTTTTGCACCTTTGCCATGTGTTTAGCCTGACAACGGTCGGTGGCCTGGGAATAGTGATTAAAAAAAGGCGGCACACATGAGGAATGCCGGCGGCGGCAATGTCTTCAGACAAAAAGAGCTACTATTAAGCGAGGTATCGCCAGCACGGCGTAGTGTCTGCCTTAAACAAATCATGTAAACACCAGATAGGGCAGAGCTTTGAAAAACAGATGTCACGATTACAGAATTCGGGATACCCACCAAGTATCTTGGTAACCCGTTTGTGAGACCATCTGCAGAAACTTGAAGAGTGCAAAGTCGAGCAAAAAAAGAAAAACGAGGGAACCCGACGGAAGATCGCTGTGCTACCATACGTTCACGGGATAACTCACAAATTGAAAAAGATCGCCGCGAGGAATGAGATCCAAGTAGTATGCTCCGCGCCTAATAAAGCGTACTCCATGTGCAGACGAGTTAACAACAGAACAGGCAAAGAAAAAACGTGTGACATTGCCCACAGAACACAATATGTACCATGCATGACAGGAGTGGTTTACAACATTCCCCTTTCATGCGGGAAGTGCTACATCGGCCAGACGGGCCGCTGCATCAACGACAGAGCCCGCGAGCACGCAACATCCCTTACAGGAACGTCGGCAGGGCATCTTGCAGCTCATTGCAGGATTTGCCACTGCAGTGCCGCGTTCAAGGACATCACCATCATAGCCACTAATAACAATCCTCATGCGCGCGAGATGCTCGAGGCGCTTGCTATCAAAGAACACGCGAGTGGATGCGTCAGCACCCCATCCATCGCTATTCACAAAAAGGAGAGACAATATCTACGGTGCGTCACGGTCCAGGAAATGGCAGCATGAGCTTGTGGCGGGTAAATTTAAAAGATTACTTTAGGGTTGGGTAATGTGAAAATTTTGTTAACACACACATGCATTATTATATTAGTGTAATAGGTTTTAATATGTAGTAATTTTTGTTGGTGTCTGAAACACGCAAGGAAAAAGAAGTTCCCACTAAATAATCGTTGGTAGTCAGCTGTCTTTTCTCTCTTGTCTCAATTTCTCTATATATCTTCCCCTGGTTCAAGCTGTCAAATATACAAGTATGTACCAACACGCTCAACTATCAACCGTTACTAAGAGAGCACAAGATGTATTTTGCAGAATTCTCTGCACGGATTGTCCAGCAACATAGGTACGTCAGTAAAACCAAGAACTTTCAGGAGAGGACCTGCCGGAACCAAAACGATGTCCGCAACGTTGACCAAGAGTGCTGTGCGGTCGCTGAGCACTATGACGTCAATGCCCACCGCATTATTTTTAGGAACACGTGCCTACATCATCGACATTGAAACTAAACCCCGACAGAGACCTCTTTTGGAATCTTGGCTCATTTCAAACCGCAACAGCTAAATTTAGAGGGGGAAGCTTCTCTGCTGAACGACACAGTGTGATGGACATCACGCAACACTGTGCTGTCTCGTAGCACTGCGACACCTTGAAACGCCTCACGACACGGTGACGTCAAGTGACACCACGACATCACATGACGACGCAATGTCATGAATCACAACGACCCTCCACGAAACTTGCCAGGAAATCCACAGCAAAACCTTGCTAATAACGGCCGTCGTCGTGAAAATGTTACAGCTACACAGCCTACAATGTCCCATAGCATTTTGATCCACATAGCCAGGCTACGTACTAGAAAGCTAAGCATAGACAATTTTCGTGCATCAGTTACATGAGCAGTGACCAGTCGGCGGGACGGGCCCTCCGAGCCGCCATAGCTGACCTCCAAATTTCATTGTGCCAGCTCTTCCAGCCTTCATTTGCAGCCGCCAGTGTGCGACGGGCAATCGCAATGGGACACGTAAACCGTGTTTGGCGGGTAAACGCGCTCAGTGGCGGCTTTCAAAAACCGCAGTGGTCGACGTTAAGGTCAGGAGCCACGCTGTGAGCACTAAAATGCCTTGCTAGCGCACAATGCCCATGGATCGGCCATGCCTAATGCCAGTTTCAACCCTTTAACCCCCAGGCCCAAGCTGCACTCATCACTGGAGTTCGTACCAATATTGCCAATGACGAGTCACACTCGTCCACCCCAATGCTGGGCCGCTCTCTGCACCAAAGACGAGTTACAGTCGGTAATTGGTTTCAGTTTCTATTTTTAACACCAGGAGGCGTTAAACGTCTTGAAAAAAAAAAACGTTTTGCACCTTTGCCGTGTGTTTAGCCTGACAACGGTCGGTGGCCTGGGAATGGTGATTCAAAAAAGGAGGCACACATGAGGAATGCCGGCGGCGGCAATGTCTTCAGACAAAAAGAGCTGTTTCTTGCAGTAGTTCGGCTAGCAGCAATGCTGAAGACCTCTAATTTGTCTCCCAGAGCGAGTCTGACATTGCTTGTGAATACGAGACGGCTTCAGATGACGACGAGAGCAACAGCGACCACGATGACGCGCTAGGTAGTGCCCGTGACTGGGAGCGCATAAACACTGAAAACCCGCCGCCAGTCTGCGCACTTCACTGTTTGTTATGGCGTGTCGATTCAAATAAATATGGCGCATTTCAGTACATCGTACCCCATTACTCTTGCATGCTTTGAGGGAAAGCTACCCTTAAAAGTAGCTTTTTCTTTAAAATGTTTGTGTTAATTCCAACCAGAAACCAATCAAGCAAAATATTTTCAAAATCAGAAATACATACCTACAAAAAACGACATAAAACAATTTAAGAAATTTGGCGTGTTTTTCTGGATATAATTTCGGGGTGAAAGGGTTAATGTACCAATCCCCCAATCAAAAGAAGGTAGAAGAATGGCGTTGACTACGGTTGCTTCGACGCTAATTCGATGGCTTTACCACAAAAGTACTGCCAACTTCGATGGTACATCGTGTCGGTTAATCGCAAATTGTATGTTTAATTGACGCACTTTACGCCGAGCACTGGCGGTGGACGCGATTTTTAGAAGTGCAAGAAGTCGTCGACACGAGGAAATGTCACGCAAGTTTTAGAGGTATCTGCGCATAATCTAATGGGCTACAGTTGCCAAAAGGATGAGAACGGCAGGGAACATTTTGCGTATTTCCAGCCTCCAGCGCATGTTCATTCCCTTCTGCTGTGCATTGGCTGCAAGTGTACAGATTACAGTGATGCGATCTTAGCGTCACTCGCACCAATTCGCTTACTCTGCTACATTTCAGCAAAACGTGAGGAATTTGTGGAAACGTTGAGCCCAAAGTTAATTCCACTTTATCACTACGAAAACAGATAGCAGCTCAAGCATCGCTACGTGGTTGGATCATTACGGTAAGCTGATGGAAATTTTCAAAACTTTCGATGATCGCTTAGAATAACATAATATTCAGGCCATCTTTCTATGTTGTCAACCCACTTGCAGTCTGATACTAAAGGAACTACATATAGGTTTAAAAATCAATTGAAATGATTAACTGTTGCCACAAAATACAACAACCATATGTAATTTCAACTTAGGAAAAAACAACAAAAATAAAGCTCCGGCTGTGGCAGGCACAGCAGAAAATGCACTCCGCCGACGAAAAACGGGAAGTCAGCTATGGCGGCAAAGTCGTGCGATACCAAGATGGCGGTGCCCATGCAAGGCTGCTGTAGAGCGTCTATAGAAGTAATAATCGCGCACCATCTCTTGTGTTGCGTGCTCTCGAGTTGCAGCTTGCACATGTACAGTTCGTTCCTCAGCTCCAGAAGAAGCCGGTCCTTGTCGTGAAGCATCTTTGAGTAGTTTTCGTTGCTGGAGTTAGCATAAAGCTCGACCCTGAAACGACAGCCAACAACAAGAGGGAACAATGTTAGCTGCGAAACTACAAAAAGAAACCAAGTTCCGCGTCGCAAAATGCGTGCCCAATGTAAACGCAAAGAGCGGGAGCTCACAGAGTTTCTCGTTCCGTGTTTGCCAGGTCCAATTGCTGCCTCAGCACCTTGATCACCTCCTTGCTTGCACTCAGCTCGTCTTCTTTGCACTGGAGGTCTTCTCTTAAATTAGATGCCTCCGCTTCCAACTTAATATTAGAAAGAAAAACTGTGTTAACATGGCATTCCATCGTTTACTACTACATGAGCAAAATAAATATGTTCACTTTTACAATACTCCTGCATGCACAGCACACAATACCATTGGCCTGGATGTTTGAACCATGGATGCTTGCATCCTCTGTGCATGACTAAAAAGTTGCTGTCAAAGTTACCGATATAGAAATGTGCATCAGCAGCATTAACTTGGGAAGTCAAGCATGACTGATTGACCTATTGTTAACTCTAATATATCGAAAACTAGCAAAGACCTTTTGGAGGTGCAAAATTGTCCAAGCTAAGCTAAGCCAAGTTAACAATCTATATATGCTACTAAAATCCTCAAAACCAGAAGCGAAAATACAAAAATGACGCATAGAGTTAATTTAAAAAGATAATTAACATAAAAGATGGTGTTGGATCTTAAGGCCTGCATGGGAGTAACAAAATTGGTTAATGTCGCGCAAGTGCAATTGAGGAGGGAAAAGGTTTGGGCGTGTTGGTTCATCTTCACTTAGACTTCACTCAAGACTCACTTCACTCAAGAAAGTTGGGCAACGCTCAGGGGTCAAGGTCTTGTTCACGGCGCCTAACAAGCTTTTGGCTTTGTGTAGGTTGAGCTGTCCCACGCGGGCGCGGAAACCGATCTGCGCTATCAAGCACAGAGATGCGTTTGTGAAATGCCGACGTAGCGTTGTGTACAAAATTCCTCTGTCGTGTGGCAAACACTACATTGGCCAAACCGGCCGATGTTTGAACGTTCGCCTACTAGAACACAAGAATAAGGTCGGGAGCGTTGCAACCGACGGCCAGCTGGCTGCCCACTGTAAAAGATGTGTCTCGGGAAACCAGTGTCACCCCCTGTACAAACAAACGACCATCTTGTATTTTCATCGCTCGGGCCTCACAAGGGAGATTGTGGAAGCGGCCGAGATTGCAAGGTCGGGGGATCAATGCGTCAGCAGGCCGTCTGTAGCTTTATCAAAAATAGAATTAGAATTCTTATCGTAGGCGGCACGTCACTTTTCTTCTTTGGCTCTCTTTTGATGTTTATCTTTCCTTTTCCACTCTTTTCAAGCGCCCAGTCTTATATAAGTACTGGTTCGGCAATAAACTTTTTGGTTGAAAGTTAGCGCTTGTCCCGTCCTCTCCTCGTCCCGTGTTTTTTTGAGCGCTTGTTGTCTAAGTGCAATTCGAACGCACTGCTTTACGATACTCATCCAGTTCGAAAGGTGCAGGGGCGGACAGGAGGTTGAGGCTCAGAAAAACCTTGAAGCGATCCCGCAAACTACCTCCCCACCCTCTTACACGCTGCTAGTAATCCGATCGAACGCCGCCCGAGTGACGCTGGCATATAGTAAGTTTATACTCCGTTTCATACTTAGCGTGCAACGCTGACAAAGCTACTGGCGCGAGCACGGGGCTTGATCTTGTTGATCATTTGCACGAGTTCTCGCGCAAAGAAAACCATAGATGAAGCCACGCGCTCGCGCCAGTAGCTATGACAGCGTTGCACGCTAAGTATGAAACGGAGTATAGTTTGCAATTGTTTTGGAGGTTTATTTTTCGGGAAAGGAAACGCCGAGCAAAAAGCACAGAAGCCGACACAACTCGAGGTCGAGGAGCGTTCGCTATACAAGTGGCGTCGAAAGAGGAAAAACGGGGGGAAGGGGGGGAGGGAGGGGGCGGGGGCTACAGCCCTTTCGCCCCCCACCCTAAATATTTCGGACTGTTAAAGAAAACAATACGGGAACGAGGGATTGGTCGAGCTTATTTTAATCTGAATTTATTTATGGATATGTATAGCTACTGTCGCTCTTCCCTGCATAAAATATCGCGTAGATGGTCATTGTTGGAAACTCGTTGTCAGGAGGCACTACTCGTCACATGCTTAGGGGTTCGGAAGTTCAAAGCTACGTCTTTTTGGTTTAAATAACTGTACCATTGGTGAAAAAGAATTAAACATAACAATAAATGCGGCGATGAAAAGCTGTTGTATTCTTGCATATTCAGAGGCTCAGAACTGATAAACAAGTTCCTCCTACCAAAATGTGTACAGGCTAAAAAAAACACGTCCCAGGAACGTGAAGCAAGAAAATAACAAAAAAAGTAAAAAAAATGGCTTTTTTTTTTAATGACGTGTTGAACTTGAACAAGTTAGACATCTTCCCTTATGAGTTCATTTAATCCTCAACGTGCAAAAACAATAAATACATTATTTTGTATTCTGTACTCTCTGTGGTGTTACCGTACTTATTCGATTATAAGACGAGGACCCACTTCAGAACATCGCAAAAAAAAATAATCACGCATATAAGGCGAACGTTGGGCTTACCTTTATTTACTAGAAATTACTTAACACAGTTCACAAAAGCGAACAAAAAGTTATCAGTCACTTTCGTCACTTTCTCCGGATGCCTCCTTGTCGCTGCTCAGCAGCCACACGTCGTCGTCCTTGCTCCCGTTCATCGCGTTTGAAATGCAGCATTTTCGAAAGGAGGCCAACACCATCTGCTCGGGAATGGCAGCCCACGCATCGGCAACCCACTGCGCCAAAGTCTCGAGGCTCGCGCGTTTTAGACGTCTGGTCGGCATCAGAGATAGTGCAGCGTTGAAGCTGCTCATCCACTCTTGGTACAGCCGTCGTACATGATCTTTGAACGGCTTGTTTAAGCAAAAATCCAACGGTTGTAACTGGCTTGTCATACCACCTGGAATGACGACCAACTCTGTGCGAACGTCCTTCAGCTTCGTTTTTACCGGTAGAGTCAGGTGGCCCCTAAACGCATTCAAAACAAGCATGGACGGAAGGTTAATCAGGCTTCCTGGCCGTCTGCACCAAACATTTTTTATCCAGTCGAGCATGAGCTCTTCGGTCATCCAGCCTTTTTCATTGCACCGTATGACGACGGACTTCGGAAATGACGCATTCTTGGGAATAGTCTTCCTCTTAAAGATAATGACGGGGGAAGCTTCCTCCCGTCCGCCGTGCAGGCAAGCATCACTGTCGCACGGCTCTTCTCGTTCCCCGTCGGGCGAATGCGCACTTCCTTCGCACCCTTCTTGTCCACTGAATAATTCGAGGGCATATCGAAGTAAATGGGGGTTTCGTCCGCGTTCCCCATTTGCCCGAGAAGAAATGGTGTTTTCTTTCTCAATGCGATGATGTACCGCTGATAGGACAGCAGCTTTTCTTCGTAGTCGTCAGGAAGCTTTTGCGCAACCGATGTCCGGCGGTGCAGAGAAAAGCCAGCTCTCTTCATACATTTCTGCGTCCATCCTCTGCTCACTTTGAAGACTGCCCGTGACAGACCTTCTTCGTTGGCGATTTCTCGGGCTTTGATCTGCAGGATCTCCATTGAAACGAGCAGATGCTGTGCTCTTCTTTCTTTTACAAACGCAGCGAGTTTCTGCTCAACTACTAGGAATCTGCCTTGCCGTGGTCCCCGGAAAGCCTTGCGCGTGCCCGCTGTTAGAAATAGAGCATCCTTCTGGGCTCGCCACTTTCGGATATTACTTTCGTGAACGTCGAGCTGGCGACCCGCAGCACAATTTCCAACACTTTCGGCGAGCACGATCGCCTTTCTCTTGAAAGCGGCGTCGTACTGCACGCTTTCCGCTACTGTCGCGGCATCTCTGGTGACGCTCCAAGCCGAGGAATCGTCAAAAGGTCGATTCCAGCGAAGTTCAGCAATTTAGCACGAAACAAGAGAAAAACGTTGGAAACGTGACCCGGAACAAAGGGGAGCAAGAGCAGCAAGAGATGGATGGGTGGATGGAGATAGAACCCTCAGAGAACCCTCGCCTAGCTCCCGTATGGACGAAAAAGAAAGCCGTTGTAGCGGGCGGCAGCTCGCGCCACCTAGCGACAACTTTTACACCTGAAACACGTTCAGATTTGATTGCCATGAAAAAAAATTCGAATATAAGACGGGGGTTGACTTTTACTAGTGATTTTCTCTAAAAAAAGCTCGTCTTATAATCGAATAAATACGGTATTTGGCCCCTTCAGTTCCCAGGGTCGCCCATCAAAGGAAACTCATATTCTCCCATAATTAAAAACGAAGCACTGGCTGGATGACCGAGAAGCCCGTCCTACTATTCGAGTGATTTAGCCGTATGTTCATCTATCTATTCACTCATAGCAGGTTCGACGGTGTTCGACGGTGAAATCCGGGCCAAAGCCATATAGGAGAGAGTTTGGAAAGTCTATGATCTCGCCGTAATGTCCCTCTCCCGAGTGAGTCAATCAGCCTGCGGCGCAGAGCGAGAGGCGTGAGCGCATGCGCGTGAACTCTCGGCTGCCCAGCTCCCAGCTGAAAGGGCCGCCATTTTCATTCATTTGCCTGGCGGAATGCATGGGATCGACAACGAAATTTCGGTTCTTTACTTTTATTTGGCAGGCTCTGGCAAGAAAATGATATAATGTTGTTCCTCAGTGGCTTGAACGCAAACTTTAAGTCAGGCGAAAAAAAAAAAAAAAAAAAAAAAAAAGCTCGTACAGACGACGAGTAGCCTCAACAGTGCTCCGCTCTGACAGCGTTGCGTCAAAAACATTCCACAGCCCAGTAAGGAAAGATGTCAGCAACGATGGCAGCTTGCAGAGGACTTACATTGGACATGTACGCGTGCACTTGCCGGAATGTCTTGTTTTGGTTTCGTTTCAATAATAGCGACAGGTTAATGTCGCACTGTCGCCTTCATCTGTTGATCCCAAAAGTGACTCAGTCTCGATTTCAAAGAATAATCCTCGAAATAGCAACACTAGTCAATAATGATTAAAAAAAAACATGTACGGTGCCATTTTAATTTGTCCTTCAAAAAGATTTACTCGAGAACTGGTCTTTTTTTCATTTTTATTTGTGTTTATTACCATGTTATTTGTCACTCTATACTATTTCTTCGAAGTGTGGATGAATGGAAATAGCAAAACATGGCAAAACACAGATTTCGTATAATCTATTGATTTTTGTGCAAATCTACTGACTTTTTGGGGATCAATCTGCTGACTTTTTTTTCCTCCATCTGGCAACACTGCTCTACAGTACCACAACGTCCTATGGAAACTTTTCTGATCAGACCCTGCTAACAAGTTTATCCGTTCTTTTAATTTTATATGAATTGCAAACACAGGGTTTCTCTTTTGCGGTGGGTCCAGAACATTTAGAAAAAGAAAACTTGCATTAATATTTTTTTACCTCTGAGGCTAAGTTAGTAGCCATGGGGACTACTAGAAAAGAGGCAAAATGAGTGAATTAGCTAGGTAGCTGCCTAAAAGTTTTCATTCAATTTTTTTCCTTTCTCTTTTTTTGGACATAATGTAAGTTGGAGAATTGGTGCTTGGTCTCATTATGGTTTAGCCGCGAAATGAAATTTGGATAAAAAATTTAGAAGTGGTTGCTACGGGGAAAGCAATGTCACCCATGTATGCAGCTTCAAACTGAAATTAAGCGGGCAAAGAGCAGTGCTATCGGAGCTAGCTTAACTTGCAGAGCCGGCGAAAGGTGGCAGTATCAACGTCACTGGCAATCTCCCGCACTGTTGGGTGGCGTACAGAAAAGCTTCAAGACTCTCCCTAACCTCTTTGCATTTACTGCAGGTGCACTCGTGGAGCTTCCGCAAGAGGGGTGGCCCCGAGGAAAACATATCAGACTCAAGCTTGGGTCTCGTGCGGAAGGAATGTTGCAGCTTCTTCTTGAAGGTTGTGAAGACAGCCGGTGACTTTAGTTTGGTCGGGGACGACGGCGCATCCGATCCCTCGTCATCCTCGTACAACTCCTCTGACTCGTTCAAGTAGAAATGACTGGAGGCCTCCGCTTTTATTTCTGGAACGATCGACAAGAAGTTTGTTCTCAATATACGAGTCTCCGAGATGAATAGCATGTTTGTACGGGCGATTGAAACCCCTGGGCACAAAGCACAAAGGATGCTGTAAAGACATTATAATAAAAACAGCGCACAACAGTGAGGAAGAGAAGTGAACACAGAGCACTGCCAGCTACCAGCAGACCTGCCAACCCTACAATGCTGAAAATACTACAGGGGATGCCAAAAAACACTATAATTGTGTGAAAAAATATGAAAACTGTTTTATTCTTCAAAAACTTGGTTTAGGTACGAACAATGCCTCAACTAGGGCACAAAGACATCATACATTGCACGAAATGTCTTTTTCTTTAGAAGTAGAAGGTTGGGCCAACACTGAGGAAGTTGCAGCTTTTGCTTTTCTTAGGAAGTTCTTGTCGAACACTTGTTGATGGCACTTTCCGGACTGGCTGCATCTTAGGAAGTTCTTGTCGAACACTTGTTGATGGCACTTTCCGGACTGGCTGCATCTCACAACTAACAACTGTTCAAGAGTCTTTTTCGACATGGAGAAGCGGAACTGCGTGTGTGCCTTCTTCACTTTGCTGAAAACTCTTTCGCCTGTGCCTGGTTTAACGGAGACGTTAAAGAGCAAAGTTCTTGCTCTTTAACGTCTCTACAACAACCGCCGTGAACGGCACGTTGTGTTCGATCAAAAGTGCCGTAAAAAGGCATTCTGCTCGTGTAGTGTCGTAATCAGTTGATCGACTAAAGTACCCTCCAAGCTTCTCGTTGGTTTCAACTAAATTTGCAGAGTCCTTGTGCTTTTTTGTATTCAGATGACACAGAATGTCCCGGCGACCAGCGTGCGAAATGTTGACATCGCAGCGACACAGACTATAAAATGCGTATCTTTCACCCTTGCGCGACGTCTTCATAAATGGAAAGTCGGTTGAATAGCTGGGAATAAACACTTGAAAGTATTTTATCCCGACATCTTGTAGCAAAGATGGTTTCAAGGGATTATGAGTAAAAGTTCCAGTAACACGACGCACAACGTTCGCCACAAAACCAACGTCGCCACAACAAAGGAGATTTCCTAAACAGTTTTGGATTAAGATGGATGGATGGATGTTAGCGGCTTGCGCCCTTGGCATACAAGTCAATGCACCAGTGTTGCCAACTCCAACTTGTAAACAGGCGAGATGCAGCTTAAACAAAAACTTTTTTTTTTACACGGAGTGCGGAAAATGGCACAAATATTGTTGTTGATACGATAACCGTAAGAAAGCGCTGGAAAGCGGACACTTTCCGATAAAATCGTAAAACTTGGCAGGTATGTACCAGCTCTTAACAACTAACTCAACTCTCCACTTTACTACTGATGCTGCAAAGTGTGGGGAGAAAATAATTGGTCGCAAGGAGTTTATACGGCGGAAAGTCAGTAAGCCTGAAGATGTGCCATTTCATTTTGCCAGTGTAGTGTGACTACCTTGAAGCCTGGCTCTTAGGTTGCAGTCTTTAACATGCATCACAGAGTGTCGACTGCATGAGGGCATCGTGGCACAGGTATTCGTAATGTAAACCATCTGAGTGGGAACTGAAGTCTTGACAAACAGATCCACAGCCTGATCCACGCGTTTTTAGTGATGATGCCATGATTAACTGACGCAAGAGATATGAGCCTGTTTTGAGTATGTTTACCTAGCTGCCGAACACAGTCTCAACAAAAAAACTACACATAAACTGCAGAACTGTATATTCTCATGTCGCTCCTAGTCTTCATGAATTTAAGGCCATGCAAAATTTCTTGCCACAAATATAAAGTTTAAAGGCTGAATAAAATACACCAGCTTTAGCAGCTCTCAATATGTCTACTGTTATGTCTACAATAAACCACATACCACCGCCTCATAGTTCCCTAGGCACCACTGAGAATGCACGCAACCCATTCTCTCACGGACTTCACACCTACCTCCGGAGCTAGAGAGAGTGGGTAACCTGAGCTGTACACATGTCACGTGGGCAGGTTTCCCAGCTGGTTCGTAATAGAAGAATGAAGTAGTTTATACTCCCCCGAACTTGTTGAATCGCTCGTCTCCTGGCATGCACCAAGGGCTAACCAGCCCCCAACATAACACCTACTACATATGATTTGCTAGAATTTCAAGCCATCAAAACAAATGTGGTTTTAATAGTGATACTTTAGCCATATGACCCAGTTTAGCTGAAATGCTATCCGATTGTTATTTGGTCACTAAACTCCCGGCAAGCTTCCGCAAAGTAAACATGCACGGTGACAGAACATGGTACAAACACCGGACAGCAGCACCTGAAAACAAAAATGCTTATCACCACCCTGATAACCATTGCAAAAGAAAAAAATGCTTTCAAAAGACCTCTCTCAAGTGCAGTAGATAGTCTTTGAAACACCCAACATTTAACAACTGCGAACACCTAAAACTGAGGACAAACAGAAAAGAAACAAAACCCAAGTTCATTCATTTTTACAGCGATAGCTGTTATAAGGCTTCCCAGCTACATCTGCAGCTTCAGCATTGCACCAGGCGGTAAACTCCGTTTCACGTGCGCTCGCTTGTGCACCACCTTACGACGTCGGGCAAAATGCGCGCACTCGGCTTTTGCCAAGTAGCAGTGTCTTCTTAGGTTGGCAGGGGACGCCGCTACAGATTCCTCCCCATAGAACTAGGCACGAGTATACTATCAGATGTAAAGCAACCCACTACTCCTAACAGTACCAGTCCCGAGTTAGTCTAGGACAGCAACGTTAACTCATGTATTGTGTTCCCTTTCCTACATACTTCAGTGACCACAAGGCTGCGTTGCGTGTGATCGAGTAAGTAAACAGTGGCATTATTACACACGATAAAAGCTGTCCCTGTCACTTTCCACACAGTGCAACAAAAAAGTGTGAATTTTTTTTTTTTTTTTTTTTTTTTTTTTGTAGAATATTGGATGCTTTGTTTCTTTTCTATGCTTCCTCACTCTCAGATTTGGGCAATGCTGGACGTTCACCGGCTCACCTTCAGAGTTCTCCCCTACTAGCCGTAGAAGAAAGCAATCAACAAGACGCAGTAACGCTCACCGTCTGCACTCTGCGAACGTTGGCGACGTTGGAAGAGCGCTGCCGGGTGCCTGAGGTTTGAGAGCACTGACAAGGAGTGAGAGGGCGACTGTTGCTGCTGCTGCTGAGCCGTGTGCTCTCCCACCACCGCCGTGGGACACTCCACGAGAGATAAGAGGAAGCCCTCATGCGGGTCTTCGCCGCCGGCCTCTCCTTTCAAACGCTCCGGCTCTTTGCGTAGAAGTCCACCGGTGACCTGCAAACACGGTGCACGGAACAAACGTTTAGTTGGCGCTTCATACGTGGGAGCAATTGGTGACACTTCTGTCAAATGCACTGTTTGTGTTCATTTTGAGCTAAAAGAAACTGGGTCTCTTCGTTTTTAAGGTTGGTGCTCTGTTGTTTGTTTCATTCCTGTACCGTTCTCGAGGAGCCCGCCGTGTGTGAAACGACCGGTACGCCTGAGAGATTGTACTATCAGCACTACACAAGCTCGTACAGTTGTAGGGGAATAGGTTAGCTCGACTAGTTGGTACACCGCAAACACTATGAGCATTTAAAAAAAATAATGGAGGAGGCAAACCACAAAGAGCCTCGTGTTCTGACCTGTTCCTGGTCTATACCATAGAGCCAAGTTGTACAAAAAGCCTATACAAATATGAAGAAAATGCAGAACCAGCATATGCCTTCTGCTTCGCCTTTTTTTTATGCATGTAGCCTCTCCACCCTGCTGTTGTGCCTACGCCCGTCCAAGAATATTCACGGCACATATCAACACTGTGGCAGTTTTGTAAATAGTAGTGACTAAGAAGGATAATGTAAACACAGCTAAATATCTCAAAATAGTTGTTTCTTGTTTGGTTCCTTTTACCATGAGATTCACGTCAAACGAACCAAGTTGTTTGGCTGGTCCCGATTCATACTGAGATTTGCCAGAGATGTAAGCTTCTTGTCACAAAGAGATGTTAAATAACTTCCATAGTGGAATTAAAAAGTCTGGCAGTCGCAAAGTAGAAATCATACTACACTTGTGGGACTAAGCTTCTAGGAAATTATTTTACAAGCGGCTCGTAAAGGAATAAAAGAAACATCAGATTTTGCCAAGTTGCTTTAACATCAAGCTACAACAAGTAATAAAGCAGCATGGAAGCTCTGCACCCCTCAAGCGGTAAGCTACAATATTTGTAAATACTGTCTAACTGCCTGTCCACCATTGAAATTTGCTTTCGGTCCTATTATTCAATAATAAAGGTTGCCATTCAGAGTCGTATTGCATGCAACAATAAAAAAGTGGCACAAATATGTCGGGTATTCGAACAAACTGCTTCCTTGTAGTATATTAAAAGTGCCAATCTGAAGTTATTTTAGTGTTTGCAATTACACATAACAGTCGACAGCCTACTAGCCTAAAACACACTCAACAATATGTGAACACTCCGTCATTGAATCACCAACTAGTAACAACATTTTTTATCCAGAACTAGAAACACAACAATGAATGGCTGACGCCTGACACAAACCTTTAGCAATCACTTACCTCGCTGAAAACAACACAAGTTCAGAAGCCTACTCTAACTAGGTGGGGAAGGAACACAGAAGAAATGCCTCAACTGCTGCCATTCAGTGTTCTTACAACACGATTTTAGGCAACTAAGCCTATAAACTTCCAGTCCGTTTGGTGGGGCACGTTGTTATCAGGCGACGCTCTAATCTTTGCTATCTTGAGCACAGGAATCCAGGTGCAGCTCAGAGTCATAGGCCTATTTTCCTTGGCTTACGCCCAATCTTCCCCACCCACTTTCAAAACACTTCCTCGTGGGCGAGCCAAACGTTCAGATGATTAAAGCAATCACACAGACATGTGAGACATGTGTGGTACGCAGGCCAAATTCATACAGAGTTAACACCCGTGTGAACAAAAATAATTTTTCATCTTTTCACAGAACAATAATTTTTGCACAATCAATTGCATATTTCTGTCAGACCTGAAGTTGTAAAAATCTAGTAACAAGAATAGGAATGCCAACAAAACAAAGGACAACTTTTCCCTCTCTAGTGTGCACAGATATGCCTGCCGACCACCCCCCCCTCCCGCCCTTCCCCCCCAAAAAATGAATTTAGATTTTTTTTACAAAACACAGCATTACACATGTAGTCGGGACGCCGGGCAAAATTATTGATTTCACCACAGAGCTAGCCATATCGGTGCAGAAAAACAGACAAGTTCGAATCGAAACAAGAGGACCAGCGCAAGGGACTGTGACATCAGGGGTTACAGGAGTTACAGGGAGTCACTTCAGCTGTTTCACTCCCCGTAACTAGGCGTCCAAGGTTTCGTCTGAATCAACACATATTTTGCTGCCTCAGTGGTCATAAAAATGGGGTTTTATGAATTCTGTCATTTTTGTCAATGAAGAAGTGCCACAGACAGCTCATCACCTCTCAAACGTCTCAAGTGTTGTGTCATCATCGCATGGAACTGAGGAAAAGAAAGTGAAAGGGGAAGCCCCGTGTGGCTGGCTGGCCGTAGAGCACCAGTTTTTTTTGCAGAAAAACCGACGGATTTGGAGTCGCAAATATTTTTTTTTTCACGATTTTTTACCTCTTATGGGTTGTGTGTGTTTCTACAGAAACACACTCTGTAGAAATCTATGCATACCTCTATGCCTTATCATTGTCGTTGCTATTTCCTACGCGGCCGGTGTATGTCAAAATGTGAAGAATGGGGCAAAAGAAATCGACTGTGTTGTCCATGACTTGGAGAGTGGGGGTGATTGGAATTACCTATATGCATACTACCAAGCCTGCCCCCCCACACCACCTTATGAGCAACGTTACTACCGTAACATCCCAAGAGATGGTCTACACCTGAAAGATAACCCACCCCTATTTTTGGCACCATTTGCCATTTAGGAAAGATAGCCCACTTCTAGTAATTGCAGGCCCTGGCCAATGGTGACCTCAGCAGAATTGATGTTACTTAGCCATGACAGGAGATAAGCGAACATTGATGACTGACATTGAGCATTGAGGACAGTCGTCTTCAGTTCATTGCCTCTCCCTGCAATTGCAAGTTTTGCAGGTCACAAAACCTAAAAACTAGCATTTTTTTCAACTTTTCTTTTTTATCACACATTGAAGGTTATCTTACTTCTTATTTTCAATTGATTTGCTTTCGATTTTAGGTGGGCTATCTCTCGGGATATTACAGTAGATCAAAGTCAGTTGACAAGCTTCCTGGAACGTCAGCGCCTTTTCATTTCGCGTCCGCCCGGTGGTGCTCACTATGCTATCAGCCCACACTGCAAACAGAAGTGACAGAACTAGTGGCGTAGCCAGGAATTTTCCTCAGGGGGGGGGGGGGGGGGGGGGGGGGGGGGGGCTGAGGTGCCTTGGATGTCCATGACTTGGGGTGCGGGGAAGGAGGTGGTTGGGGGGGGGGGAGTTGAAGCATTATAAGTTCCCCCCAAGGCTACGCCACTGGCTTGAACCAATGAAATGTTGGATGCGCATTGTATGCGGTTGATAACGGCTCTAATGCAGTTTTTATGGTGAACAAAAAGTTAGCAGAAAAGTTTGTGCAAAAAGAGTGTCGTTCAAACATAATCCTTCTCCATTGCACGTAAGAACTGGTGCTGCTGGCAGTGCTAGGATCGCTATCCGCCCGTACCTGCTCGCGTATGGGCAATGCAGGAGTGTTTTCGAACTATGCTCTGCCATTGAGTTCGTCAACCGACAGATCAAAGAACACTGTCCACGGCTACATTTCGGGGGTGGGACGGGGATAAGTTCCCCCCCGGCCCTGGATGGAGACTCGATTTTTACAGACTATGAAAACATAAACTCCTTATACTGACCTGCGTGCATATGAAATCCGGCATATTTTATACATAGTTCCAAAACTTGTAACCTAAGTCTTGTCGGTTAGCAACTTCTATTTGTATATAGATCGATAGACGGGCAGGTGGATACGACTGAACCCATCACATCGGTAGGTGGCTTGCACCACATAACACTCTATCTCACCTGTCGCGTGAAGTGCCATGAGTAACGGTCGGGAGAAAGAGAGGAAAGCCACTTTTGTACGAATTTTGAGTGACGGGCTCATTTCCGATGGGGTTAAAAAGAGATGTCTTCGCTGCACAAAAGAGGGACCAAGTTAGAGGAGAGTTTCCGTCCTCACCAACTGCTTGGGTTACGCACTCGTCCCTGTACCTTTCGTAGCGTTGCGCACAACCAGCGAGATAGAGTATAGCCTGTGTTTTGAATTTCAAGTGCAAATTAGGCAATACCATCTATACTTTGCATCACCTTACAATGGACTGCAGAGGAGGCTATGAGCCATACCGGCCAATCCAGTGCCGACAGAGTAACACGTGACGTCATGGTTGGACTGAGAGACTACTGAAGCCCAAACTAGTGCGACACCCTCTCGGCTCTGGATTGGCTGGAATGGTCCACGGCATCCGCTGGGGTTCATTTTAAGGCGAAACCGAATATACCAGCAAAATATCAAGTGGAGAAATCGGGCCCCTGCACCTAAAATCCCTCGGTGCATTTGTGTTCGTACTACAAGTAGCGCCAAAAGCTCCAGTGCACAAGGTCCGTGCCTCATGCGGCCCTTGGAGGCAAATGGCGGTGCGGCGGTGAAATGAACGGCCCTCGGAAGCAATGCCACCTCCGGGGGGGCCAGTGCTGCTCGTTGCTGACCGTGCCTGCCGCAAGCCACCTGATCACACGGACGAGGGAGGACAAACCCACCAAACTACCGCGACCCGATCCTCGGCAGGACTGTATTGCGAGCAAATAAACAGTTCCGCGAGGGCTTGTCTGCAACACGATTCCACTCGGAGGCGAATGGGGGAGGAGCATGGAAAACTCCCCGGGGCTGATAATTCCTATAGTATGTTGCAGGTTTAGAATAGCAGGAAATGCTCCTCCCACAAAGTCCTCCACTTTTTCCACTTTAGCAGAGAGAATGCTGGAGAGGATGAGAGTGAAGAGGAGGAAACCATGAATAATGATGAGCAGAAGGCTTTGTGGGAGGGGCTTTTCCTGCTACTCTTAAGTTGCAACAGACTATATAGTGTGGTTATGAATTTAAGGTCTAAATGTTCTAAGGATCAAGCTTGAACAAACATTTCTTAAAATGCCTGTACATATTGCATCAATGTGAAGATGATCTTCAAAGACTACACTGCAAGAAAGGCGGCACACCGCATGTGCTTTTGTGGACGCGGCTGCATGAGAAAACACACCTGCTGAGGTGAACAACTGTCCGAGACGCTGCGGCTCTGCTTCAAATTAAGGTTGCGTCTCAGGCTGCATTCTCTACGAAACCGTTGCAGCTCTTGTAGCCAGTAGAGCCCGGCCTGTCTGTCCTTGGCTTCCAAGTGGTAGTCCCGTTGTGGAGTACTAGGGGGGGGGTGCAACGGAAAAGAAACCCTACTCTGAGAAACGAGTCAAAGCAGTGACCCCGTGACAACAGTATTGAGACAAACGAGGAGCTGGCACATTGTAACTTTTAGAATTGAAGATCTACAGGGTGTCACAAAAGAAAATTTACACGGTCTTTTTTACCGCAAAAATAAACTAGGCATCGCCGAACGCTCATTCTCCGCCCAAAGGTAGCGCTAGAAGTCACAACCAGATGCCAAAGTTTCAGCCCGATCTGATACCTTATTCAAAAGTTATAAGTGATTTTTTGAAAAGTTCAATGGGAAAATGAAGCCCATTTTTGCCCGTTTTCGCTTTCTGGTGCCATAGAGCCCCATGTATTCGAAAACTCCGTCGGCCGCCATTTTCCCATTGAAATTTTCAGAAAATCACTTATAACTTTTGATTAAGTTATCGGATCGGGCTGAAACTTTGGCATCTGGTTGTGACCTCTAGCGCTACCTTTGGGCTGAGATTGAGCGCTCGGCGATGCATAGTTTATTTTTGCGATAAAAAAGACCCTGTAAATTTTTTTTTTGTGACACCCTGTATATATTACTGTTTAGAAAATTGTCGAATGTTTATTTAACTGAGGCTTTTGAACGTAATGACAGGCTTAGTTCGCCCACAATCGAGCTGAAGGATTTGCATCCATATACTGAAAAAGCTTGGATCCGTTCAGCCTGAATCTCTCCCCTTTGTCACCTTACTAAAGGTAATGGAAAAATAATAAACTACTGCCACTACGATCTAATCGACATAAAACTTTGTCGAGTTCCTGCACCTACGGCGGGCAATCCTTCGAAATGTCCACGTAGGTGAGCCGTTCTGGTTAATAGGATCTCAGACGGAGTATATGCAATTTGCTTTTCTATTATTACTGAACGCACAGCAACCGCACTCGCTCTTAAAAAAAAAAAAAAGAGGAGTAAAAAGAAAGAAAACACTGCATCACGAGTGTGACAGAACAATGTGCTAGATCTATCGGGTGTCCGACGCAAATAGACACCAATAATGATCGATCACAAAAGAATTCCAACTTTGGAATCGCAATCTGTACTTTGTGACATTTTAGCGAAAGGGCAAGTGAGAAAAGCATTTGCGTTCGTAAGGCGAAGACCTAACATCCATTCATTTGGTACTCTGCTAAGTGCGACAAGCAAAACGACGACGCAAAAATGGTTGAGCAAGATCACTCACCGAATCACAAACACGCCCGGTTTCTCCCAGTTGGTCACGTCCAGGTAAAAACTGGCCGATTTCACGTCGATTTCTCCCAGCGGATGAACGTCTTGCGGTTCGCGATAGTAATACAGCTTGCAGTTGCCCTCGTTGAAGACGAACCAGCGTCTCTTGTACGTCTTCACGAGACTCGTGCTACTCAACTTGTTGAGGAATCCGCAAAGTTGAACGTCGGTCGAGCGTGACGACCGTTGCGGCTGCCGCTGCTCTGTCGACGTGGATTCCGCCGAGCCCGCAGGAGAATCGGCGGTCGCTCTGTCCGTCGCGCTGTCGGAGTCACCTTTGGCGCTATCCATTTCAGGCGCATGCCGCTCTCCAGACGCACTTTAGCGGCGCAGGTAATTCGAGAACGGCATTTGAGGAGTGTGCGGAAGTGTCCAACGGCGAATATCGGGAGGCGGAGTTGTCACTTGGTCGCGGTTGTAGGAGGGTTCAGGCCTAGATTCCGCCGGGTTTCCGAGGTTTACCGGTAGGTGTGGTTACCGAGATTATATTACGATACGTCAGGACGAGATGGTTTACTAATTAGGTTGAGCGGTGCGACGAACTTGGGCTCGACAGGGCTGTCAGAGCGGGACGATCACTCCGATCACTCCCATGTTTACAACCTGAAGCACACACGCCCACGTGCGTCTTGAACTGTTAGTTTCGTATTACACATCGCGTTTGTTAGTTTGTGTACTTTAAAATATAAAATATATTTTAATATTCTCTATCGTTTTTAGATTAATATTAATATTTGTATAACGTGTAACTTACTTTTTGTGACACAAAAATATAGCCCTCTCAGTCTTGGATTCGGTTTCGTTTTCATGCATTCAGGTAGTCGCCTGCCGAAAGTTTACATGACAAGGTGTTCTGAGGCTGATTTAGGGTTGCTTTAATAACCAAAAGTTAACTATTTTGGAGTTTTTTGAATAATTAAATTATGAAGCGAACAATACCGAAGAAATAAAAATGTATTGCTCATTACGGATTGTACAGGGCAGGCACGTAGCCAGGGGGGGGGGGGGGGGGGGGCATGGGGCCCGCCCCCCTTCCCCCCCCGAAATCTTCCACTTTTGCTGGGACCTCCTCTCCCCCCTCCCCCTCATGCAACATTTTTTCATGGGTGCCCCCCCCCCCCCCCCCCTTGAAACAAAATCCTGTCTACATGCCTGGTACAGGGTGTTCCCGAAAACAATTTACAGGGTTTCTTTCACCGGAAAAATAAACTACGCATCGCCGAACGCTCATTCTCCGCCCAAAGGTAGCACTAGAGGTCCGAACCAGATGCCAAAGTTTCAGCATGAACCGATATTTTATTCAAAAGTTATAAATGATTTTCTGAAAATTTCAATGGGAAAATAGTGACCAATCGAGCTCTATGGCGCCGGAAACCGAAAACAGGCAGAAATGAAACCCATTTTCCCATTGAAATTTTCAGAAAATCATTTATAACTTTTGAATAAAATATCGGTTCATGCTGAAACTTTGGCACCTGGTTCATACCTCTAGCGTTACATTTGCACGGAAAATGAGCGTTTGGCGATGCAAAGTTTATTTTTGCGGTTAAAAAACAAAACAAAAAACACTGTACCTTCTTTTTTTTGAGGGTGGGGAGAGGGAGGGGAGGGGGGACACGCTTCATTAAATAAAACAAACTGGAATGTTTGGTTCATTTTATGTTGATTTTTTACGACACCATACACTCAGCCGTGTCAATCTAAAAATATTTGACCACACAGAATAGCCTAAATGCAGTACTTAAAGTCTCCTGTAAGTTGAGGGGGGAAGGGGGGGGGGGGGGGTGACGAAATTTACTAGATGCACATAAAATAAACCCCAGTGCTGACTCTACCCACGCTGCACCTGCAACCCTCAAACTGCTAATCCCCAATTAAATGATACATCCCTGAAAACAAAGCTACTTTTATTGCAAGATATGATTTTTATTTCACTAATTCTAGGACTGTGAAGCAGGGTCTCAGACCATCCTTTAAAATTAGTGGCCCCTCTGACCCCCCAGACTTTAAGCCCTGCCTAAATGCAATGGGGTGATTTCATCTCAACTCAGGCACGAATTTTGGGTCGAATTTTTAATTTTTCTAAAAAATATACATGTTCTCGGCCAATTCCTATAATAAAAGAAGACGCAAACGGCGAGTTCGTTGGATCTTTTGTTCTCAAGTTATGAACCGTTGAAGCGGCCAAGGTGGAAACTGACGTTTTTCCAGCTTATCGGGGGTGCCATATTTCATTCCATCCCTTTTCCCTACTTTTTAAGCTACATCAATATAACATTTTGGGAACACTGTCAGGATATGTGCGACGATAATTGACGAAAGTTCAGCAAGCTGTGCTGTCTGACCTAATCAACATATTTTTATGATCTTTACATCACCGTAACGCTCCAATTAAGCTCTTTCTTTTGAGTATAATTTGAATATTATGCGCAACATGTGCCTGAAAAACGAATTTTTCGAAAAACTAGCAAGTTTGGAGTCGATTTTCTAAAAAGACAAACACCTTTTATTTCTTTTATTTTTTATTCACAGTTAGGTAATATAGTAGTCTATCACGAACTACCAACAAAAATTGTAACATATTGTTTGTATGGCCGCTATTAAAACTCGAATCTCGTGCTATGAGCATTTTGAACGGGACTTCGCACAGGCGCTCTGCTGAGCAGACTTTTAGCCTATGTAAGGTTTTCTATTTATCTTTAGCAGTTACCTCAATATCCAACCATAAAAATTAATGAAATTTGGAGTAGTGCACTTAAAAAAAAGTTACTTGAAGTCCGTATCCACAAGTGCGGGCACAGCGCTTATTTCCTCCCCATAAGGGGAATGCAGATCGGTAGAGAATTCCCCTGGGGCCTTTTGCTTTCGGCTTTGAGTTTGAAATACCGAACTTGACACGTAATTGTCATATTTTCTTATGTCGAACAGATATGCAGTGCATATACATATGTACGATTTAGTATCTGACGCTTAGGAAGTAAACGGTTGATTTTGTACGGACTCTTTCGTAAAATAACGAGCATTTCGTGGCGTGTAAGGCTTCAAATGTGTTAGTCATGTGTTTAGGTTTCATTTCTATTTTCAGTGATTCATGCCGGGTCACTTAGACTTTTTCCTCTTGACTTAAGTTTGTCCGGAAGTCTAGATGTTACGTATCTCCTCCGTGAATATATAGGGCGAAGCTCACACACCTCGCAAATCACCCCAGTGCCAAGTAAATAAATATTGTTAGGATAAATATTGTTGCTTCACTGGCTTTAGGCTCAAATATTGAGGTAAGTACTATCATTAAATAGAAAACCTTACATAGGTCAAAATTCTGCTCAGCTGGGCGTCTATGCGAAGTCCCGTTCAAAACTCTCATAGCACGAAATTCGAGTCCTAATAGCGGCCATACAGACAATATATTACTATTTCAGTTGGTAGTTCCTGAGACTACTATATTACCTAACAGTGAACAAAAAATGAAAAGAAAAAAAGAAGAAAAAGTGTTTTTTTTTTTAGAAAACCGACCTCAAACTTTGAAGGTTTTCTAAATATTGTTTTCCAGGCAAATGTTTCGCGTTATATGTATAGCGAAAAATATTCAAATTATGCTCAAAAGAAAGAGCTTAATTTGAGCTTTACGGTGATGTAAAGATCATAAAAATATACTGATTAGGTCACACAACACAGCTTGTTGAACTTCGTCAAATATCGTTGCATAAAGGCGGTTTGACAATTAAAAAAAAAAAACATTAAAGATATTATGACCTAGACGCTTTATTAGCATAACTCGCCGTTTGCATCTTCTTTTATTAGAGGAATTTACAGGTAGATACTAAAGATTTCAGAGGCGTTAATTATGAGTTAGTGTATTTTTGTGGGTCACTTGTATTACTGGGCGACAAGTGAACAAAAACCAAAATGTAAACTTTTATAGCCGCCATACAAACAAAATATTACATTTTCTGTTTATTTTACTTTATAAAGCACTGCAATAGGTACCTAGAGAAAAACAATTAGCCAAATAAAAGGTATTATAAGCTTTTTAAAAAATCGACTTCCAATTCGCAAAATGTTTGAAATGGTCCTTGCTTTTTATAAGAAAATACTGCCCTTTCTCCTTTACACACAACATCAAATTTGTTATTATTAGAAGTAGTATACTCAAAGCTTTCTGAAAATACTAAATATGTTAAGACACCTCATATAGGTCACACGGAAGAGCTGGTAAACTTTGACAAATATCGTCCAAAAACGTCATATTGGAAAATTTACGAAAATATATTTTATATAAATAATCACGTTATTTTTTTTTTTTTTTTGTCGGAGAATAAGTGTGTTCACGGGTATTTCTTAAAAATAAGAGGCGCCAATTTTGAATTAGTGCATTTTTGCGAGTAAGTTGACTTACTGACAGTCAGACAAAACCAGGCTTCAAGCTTTTATAGCTGCCGTACAAACAAAATATTACATTTTCTGTTTATATTACCTTATACAGCACTGCAATAGCTAGCTAGAGAAAAAAATTAGCCAAATAAAAGGTGGTTTCTCTTAGAAAATCGACCTCCAATTTGCAAAAAGTTTGAAATAGTCTCAATTAAAAGTAGAGCTAAAGACGAGGACAAGTGGAAGACACAGACACGGACAGGCGCTGACTCACAACTGATATTTAGTGAAGAATAAAAGGAAGATAAAGCAGAAGTGCAAGCACATATACGAAATGAAAAAGAAGACTAACCAAAACGAAAGAAAGCAACAATTATTTTTGACATCAAAAATTAAGAAATAAGAAAAAAGTATGGTAAAAATTAAAAAAAATTACACTAAAAAATTTAAATGGAAACCGACTCCAATTAAATGTCAAAAATAATTGTTGCTTTCTTTCGTTTTGGTTAGTCTTCTTTTTTATTTCGTATATGTGCTTGCACTTCTGCTTTATCTTCCTTTTATTCTTCGCTAAATATCAGTTGTGAGTCAGCGCCTGTCCGTGTCTGTGTCTTCCACTTGTCCTCGTCTTTAGCGCTACTTTTAATTGAGTAATGTATAACCAACTAGCCCGTCACATGATCTTAGTACAATTTCTTGAAATAGTCTTTGATTTACGAGAATACACTGCCTTTTCCCTTTTACACACAACGTTAAATTTGTTATCAATAGAAAGAGTAAACTCTTAGCTTTCTGAAAATACTAAATATGTTACAATATCTCAAATAGGTCACATGGAAGAGCTGGTCAAACTTTGACAAATATTGTCAAAGGAACACACTTTGATCATATTTAAAAAAATGAAGATAAATAATCGCAATAAAATAATTGACCATAAATAATTCCTATTCTGAGAGTGGTCGAAAAAAGTTACATTGCACGACCAAAAAAAGGCAAAAAGTAGAAAGGTGTGAAACATGACACCTCCGACAGGCGAGAGAAAGGTCAGTTTGCGCCTCGGCTGCTCAAAATGTCCATAACTCAAGAAAAAAAAAAAATCGCCCGAACTTGTGGTTTGCACTTTCTGTTACAGAAGGGTTTTCCCCAAAACATATATTTTTTTTCGTCAAAATTAAAACTTTGACCCCAGATCCGTGACTGAGTTGAGATGAAACCACCCATTGGTAATCCCCGCTCCCAACATGAAATTCAACGAGTTTTAGGACCGAACAACATATTCTACGTACCCCATGGTGCCGCGTAATCCGAACAGGACTTGAGAAAGGCCTCAAATAAAAGCATATCCAATATATGTGTCGACGACAGTCGCTTCACGAAGATCGGACGCAATCCGGCTTGTTTTGGGGTAGGTTTTGAAGAGAGCTGCGTTTTTGCACAGCACCAAAGAAATGAACGACCCCGGACCCGATCCTATCATTATCAGCTATGTTTTGCGAAGACCGGGAACATAGCCGGGAAGGCTTTTCGGAGATTATCTCGACGCAAATAATGCCGAAGAACGTCGAACGGCCCGCGACACGGGCTGCTTGACGTTCGTTCTCTTCGTTCGTTTCCTTCGAAGGCCGAGCAGGCTACGAGCCCTGGTATTCCCAGGTTCGCAATGTGGAAGATAACAACAACAAAAAAAAGTGTAAATAAAGTAAAATCTTTCAAGAAAAGCCGGCGAACTCCGAATGCACAATGCAGGTGGAGAGTCGCGCTGACCGGGTTTCCACAGCTCAGGCGGGTTGCAGAAATTTCTGGCTGATAGGGGTCACTCGAGTCTCAAAATGGCGGCGGCCAGAGAGCTCGTTCTGCAAAGGTCTATGCGGAGAGCAAGTCGTCTGCTTCTTGCGCAGGAGTTGCGGTGACGTCAGAACGACGCCGCGCACTGATTGGCTTTGATTGAAAGTATAGTGGGTAGACCTCAATGTTAGATGGCTTGAGGTCTACCCACAATTTTGTATATCAGCCAATAAGAGCTCGGCATTCTGACATCATCGCAACCCCTGTGCAAGAAGCAGACGAACTTGCGATCCGCATATCTGGCGTCCGAAACGTAAAGTGCCTTGCATAGGGACCAATCTCTGGCACTTCAAACTGCAACTGGCGTATAATTTTGCAATTCTGGTGCATCAATCGCGCAATTTAAGCTTGGGGCGTAGAAAGTTCCTAATCTGTAGAGTGATATCATTTCTTCCAAGTTTGTTTTTGTCGATTACCTCTGTCGTCATATCCGCAACGAATACCATGTTTTTAGTTGTTGTTTTTTTTTTGTACGATGTATATTGAGCAGTGTGAGTGCGGCCCTACGGGTCCTACTCGTGACGGCGCATGACTAGGATTGTCAAATTATCAAATAATCAATTCTGCTTGACATTATCAAGCTGAATAATACGACCAAAAAACATGATTCCTCTTGTCTAACCAAAAACAAACTGCATGACAAATGTCGTAGTCGTAGAACAAGTGACACGACTGGTACAGTGTCAGCAGACTGTCGTTTCAATGATGTATTTAGCAGTTTGATCGCAGCCTAAGGGTACGCCACAGAAGCAGCTCGTCGTCAACATTCCCAAAATCCTAGGAGTACTTTTTGTTTGCATCTCAATTATATTTTTTTTTTTTTCAACTTTATCACATACGTATAGTGTGTACATAAGGTATTTGTTACTATTGTACCAGTTTTTTTTTTTTTTGAACATTCAGTTTTTATAGTGTAATTTGGTCATGTTTCGGGTTATATTGTATGTGCTGTTTTACTAAAAAATAATGATGTTGTTTTTTTCTTAGAAGTTGTTGACTTTGTTTTGTTGTACTTTTATGCCCATGTTTTTCAGCTTTGATTTTTTTGGCGTCTGTATTTTGCCGGCGGCTGCACCACCAGGGCCTTGTTTTGTTAGGTACCCTCGACGGAGCAATAGGTAGAGAAGAATAATAAAGACTTGACAGCGTATCAAGGATTCAATGGAACAAAATGCACTTTGTGCGAACGTGCGTGGCGCCGTATTTTAATATGTCACGTTTTCACGGGCTATTATATTATACAGATTCGGTTTACATGCGCTTGCAAGCACGCAAAAAGAAATTGATAATGCATTAATTAAACACCTGTTTAAAAAAGAAACACTTTTGTTGGCGGTGTTTTCTAAATATTAATAGCGTGGTCTCTATGTTTGTGTTATCAATTGTCTTTTTTTTTTACGTTACGTCATTACTAACAAACAGAAAATCTGAAATCTTGGCTTCTACTACTGAGTGCTTCAATTATGGCTGGTCAACATTTGACCAAGTTTCCCCTCTGAGCGTAGGCGTACGGCTTCATTTCAGGGCGGACCGACTTCCCGTTGTACGGAAATCCGAGCAACAGATTACGTACTATTATGTAGGCTCAAAGAAAGAACACAGCCGCAGTCCCTCCCCTGCGAGTGCGAGTTACCGTTACGGATCGTCAAACTGTTGATTTACGGCGATCCATTGTTTGTACTACGTCTCGCATCTCCTGTACACTCTATTCGCGTTTGTTCTTAGTGTTTCAGAACGCGTCTCATACTGCACCGCTGTCAGACAGTGTTGGCAAGTCATAGCTTTGGTTGCTTTCGTAGGCGCGCATGGTCGTTGCTATGCGGAGTGAAAGTTCGTCTGCCTCTTCTGCAGGGGTTGGGGGTGACGTCAGAGAGACGCCGAGCTCTGATTGGTTCGAATCAAGGATAGAGGGTAGACTTCAAGGCAGCTTACTTTGAGGTCTACCCACTATCCTTCAAGCAGAGCCAATCACAGCTCGGCGTCTCTCTGAGGTCACCGCAAGTCCTGCGCACGAAGCAGACGACTTTCTCTCCGCATTCAGCCATCCTGAATAACTACAAAACAATTTTTTTTTATTAAAATTAATAGTAAAATGTAAAAAAAAAAAAATTGACCGCATCTCCACGTGGTGAATGATGTTGCTTGGGGCGAAGCTCTGGTGGTGCTTGTCTGCGTAGACGCCGAGCCGCAGCATGCCGAGCCTTTTCATTCATGTCAGTAGGAGAATGTGTGGTTTTCTTCTTTTTCTTTTTTTAAGCAGACAGATGGGATGGCATCTCAGAACCCCCTACTCTTTTTTTTCTTCTTTTTCTTTGAGCCTTTTCATTCATGTCAGTAGGAGAATGTGTGGTTTTCTTCTTTTTCTTTTTTTTTCTTCTTTTCCTTTTTTCATAATTTTTTTCATCTTTTTTTTTCCATTTTTTTTGTTGCCCTACACGAGCACGTGAGCATGTGCTCACGTGCTCGTGAGCACGTGATCTCACGAGCAGAAGCACGAGCACCCGACGCCGGCCTACGGCGGACAACGGACGGCGGACGGACATGGCCCGCCCCTAAAACGTCTATAGCCATGCTTTTATACACAGTATAATAAGCATGGCTATAGATCACTGAAATAATTAGCGAATAAATATTAACACAATTTTCACATTTTTCTCCACTAATATTCTTGTTACGAGGGCGATCATTTTACATCGCCTACTTATGATGTTACAATGAATGAATATATATTTTAAAATTTTCTTCTCGTTTTAATGTGCGAGCTAAAAATCAAATATGCCGTGGAACAAGTGCTTCATTTCAAAGAACGTTTCAAGAAACAAGAATTTCAGAGAAGCTCTGGTTGACGTGACGAAGAAGCGTCATGTCAGGTGACTTTCTGACGTCACGTGAAACTATGACGTCATGGGAGGTCCCAGCCACGTGACATTATGAGCTCACGTGACACCGTGACGTAAGATGAGGTCACGTGACGTCACGCACCCAGCATCCGCCCAACTCATCCACAACATTCTGAGCGTCAGCATCGTCAGCACGATCAAGCTAGTGTGGATTTCTTTTAAACTTATTTTAATCAACTTAGTGCCGTTTGGCAGCCATTCAATATGGCCGCCGTTAACGAGCGACGGAGGAGGGACACAGGCCAGTTTCGTGAGCGTCTAAGATAAGAAGGAAAGAAGAAAATCGCCTGCCCGAAGGCCTCGAACTATTGAGGTCGTCCGATCGGCTGAAACAATAACCGAGCACGCCGGTGCTTGATGGCTTTCGGCGCCAAATCGTGACTGGCATTCCGGGAGTTCAAGGTTCGTCGAAAAAAGAAATGGTTAATCAACACATCGACCCCCTCGCGCGCGATCAGCTGTTGAAACAGGTTACTCTTATTGGCTGGATGAACTTGAGTCGACCACGCGATGCTTGTTAAAGACCCCAGAATAGTGTAGTTGTACTTCACTCGCCAAATGGTTTCTGTGAAGTGGAGCGCCAGCACCTCCCCGATAACAAAGCGAGTCGTGCTGAATTTTTGACGCCACTTAACGAAGGCAAACGCGGGGCACGAATTGAACACGAGTGCTGCGTCATCGTTCGGCTAAGACTCGTGGTCTCACTGATCGGACACGAGTGGCTACCGAACGCTGACGCGCAACACTCGAATTTAATGTCACGTTGGCCTTCTTTGGGTGACGCCGTAAATTCAGCACGACGGCCTTCTTATCTGAGAGGTTTGGAGCTAACACATCATAAATGACAATGACAGCAAACTCAGAACAATCTTGTTTCTATCCTTCTTGTGTTAGTTCGTTCAAACACCCTAACAGCCCGCAAGAACAATTGCGTGTACGCAGTCTAACTTATAGCGCAAACGTCGTTTCTGGCACCCATTCAATGGCATGCGCTACGTTGTATGTTCAAAAGGAAACACTGGTTAAAAGGTTAAAACACTGCGCGAGGCATTCTGTTTCGGCTTCAGTACGATGTCACACGTGAAAGACTAATGGTGCTATGGCCGTGATCGTTTTTACAGTATGTTTGACCTCGGTGCGTCGGTGTAACACGGGAATGGTAACTTTACAGGGGCTCGCAATGGTGACTTTCGGCAAATGCGAAAAGCTCCCGAGGAAGAGGATCTACGAGTATCTATGTAAATGATAAGCATTTTAATCTAGTTATAAGCTACTGGTCTCACGCTATTAAAATCCGGCAAAACTTATAGGTTCTCCAAATGTGGTTCAGGATATCCAATGCAAAAAACAAAAAAAACAAAACAAATGTATGTTGGTCTTAGAAAAAAACAGAAAGTAAACGCTTCCGTGTTTTTGATTACTAATAATTACTATTTCATTATTGCTCCTGATAATCCTTCCAGGGAATGTCTCGGGTTATGCAGTTAATCGTTTGAAATAAATGTTTTTAAGATGTTTGCTTAAAACTTCTCAGAGAGGACGCAAGAGGCGAAAGTGTTTGTTCTCTTGTCGAATAATCGTCATAATAAAAAGAGATCTGCGTTGGTATTCAGCCAATAAATGTAATTTATAAATAACGTTTCTAATGTAATATAACTTATTGTTACAGGTCAGCATCGTGTGCCCCTATTGTTTGGCCTTTTACGGCATATCCACTGGCAAATAGCCAGAATCTGATTCTTTGAAGGGATTTCCAGCATATCACGGGTGCCTCATCCCATTAACAGCAAGGTATCGCATTGCGTAAATGTTTGGATATCTGAAGAAGTTTAGAAAGCTCAGGCTCATTTACATATTCACCAATTTTAGTTCATGTGCCCTCTAACGTAAATATAAAAGTATAAATAGCATTTTCAACGAGTTTAAGTCATCTAGAACAAGCGCATGTTTCTTGTGTTCAAGGATGTCACAAATGACACTTTGCTTGTTTTTGCTCAGAGAAGGCGCAAAAAAAAAAATGATGGAAGTGTTGGTAACATAACAGTATAAAAAAGCTTCTGAGAAGTCACAGCCATACGTGACAGAAAAAAAAAAATGAATAAGGTGCTTAGATTCATGTAACTGCGCGGGATGTTATCATAAGGTGTAGAATATGTACATATTTGCTTAAATGTGAATATTTATAGATGTTTATGTTGCTAACCTGAATTAAAAGGATGCAGTTATAATTAGAAAAAAAAAAATTAAGGAATGAAAACTATCTGCGTAGGAATGTCATGTCGTTGCGGTGATTGTTCTGTGACGTGTCTAAACTACTTTTTCCCAGCCGAGTGATAGCAAATGTGTTATTGAAGCAGATGACTGGTCGTAGTGAAGAACTTTATATTTCTATCTCGCCTATCGTGTACGTGCGAAACGACGCATTAAGAAACTGAGATAGTATCACTTTCAGTTGATATAATTTGTAAAAAAAAAAAAAAAATGGAACAAACTATGCAGCTCAGGTGGATTCGTAACGACACAGTTTCGAACCGTAAGACGGCGAAAAAAAATTGTTTTTCAGTATTTTAAACTATATCGTCGCGAAATAATAATAATAATAATAATAAAAACGTCGTCATGCTGCACTGACGTGTAGACATCGTTAGGCGTTCAAAAGACATCCATCCAGTACCCTTCACTTATTGTTTCACATGATCAGTCGCCAAACTTTCTGAGTAGAATGACAGTGCAAACGCGCGCGCATCGAACTTTTCCAAGGTGCCTTCCCCTCCCCCCCTTTCACCCGCCAATGATTCTATGTGGACTCGTCCATGACCGTACGCCGCACCGCAGCAAAGGAGGAGCGAGAGGAGGCCAAAAAAAAAAATAGGAAAGGGGTTCCCTGTGACGTCACAAGCAATCATTCCGGCCGGGGCAGGAGAAGTGCCTCTCGCACTCACGCACACACGGTGCCGTCGGACGGCCGACGAACAGGTTTGGCAATATGGCGGCTTAGCCTGGCAGACTGCAGAAACGCGGATGCAGCAGCAGCCCCCCTGGTCCCGCGATGCCGTGCCTCCGCAACGCCACGGACTCGTGAAGATGTGCCCGTGAGCGCCGCAACATCAGCGCAGCTGGTACCGACTCGCCCGGAGTGTCCCCAGCGAGAGCCGCGGTCATGAATTCCTACGAGAACACCTGCCTGAGGTGTGGCCAAACGGTGTACCAGGTCGACAAGGTGGGCCCGCTCAAAGACTTCACCTTCTACCACCAAGGCTGCTTCAAGTGCCTCCTGTGCGGCACCAAGCTGACCCTCAAAACCTACTTCAACAACCAGCAGAGCCAGGAGGACAAGGAGGTCTACTGTCAGAACCATGTGCCCAAGACAGGACCGGGTCATCTGGATGGCATGTCGGTGGGCATCAAGGCGGCCCTCAGTGTTCCAAAGACGAATCATCTGGTGAACGACCAGATCCGCGGCTTCGGGAAGGGAACGTTCGACGCGGACGCCTTGGGCATCAAGTCTGCGCTCACCAGGAATCACCAAGATCAGGAATACAAGCATACTGTGAACCGGGCTGGAAGGTTCGATGCCAGTGCGCTGCACATCACGCATGCTCTGCATGCGACCAAAGTGCACAGGGGAACGTTGGTGTACGAACGCAACATGGACGAATACCTGGTGAGTGCCTGCATCGTTTTGTTTTTCCAACTCTAGCGGCGTATTTTCTTGTTTATTGCGTTCCCGCTCGAGAGAAATGACCTTGACCAGCCATGTCCGGAAGTGTACCGGCGGTCGTTCGGAAACTGGACGCATTGCGTGAGGCACGTTTATTTTTTATTTTTTTTTGTGTGTGTGTTCTTTCAATGGTGCCTGCTCACAAAAGAGGGGAACCGCTTTATTCCACGTCTGCTGGCTTTTCACGATGCGAACGCTTCCAACATGCACAGTCAAGTTCACTCGCTCTTTGGAACGTTCTTCGAGCGGATTTGAATTGCAGAAGAGGTGGCGTGGTATGGATTTTTTTTAGGAGCGCGTGGGAGTGCGTATTTGTCATAACTTGGCACCGCAAGGAGGAACGCTTTTCTCCCTTGCGTATTCGTGCCTTTCCTGTCAACCTCCGCTTCTGCATCTACGCCTAGAATATGAAAAAGGAAAAGGATGGGGACCCTGACGTCTGTGGGCGGAACCCTAGGAGGTATAGCGCGTTCTGAAGAACTCGAGCAGAACGGTATGTGACGACGTACTATCGGGTACCGTTGAAGACGGGTAAAGAACTAACGCCCTTAGGCGACGTCAACCTGCCGTACTTGTCGGTTCACCGACCTATTGTTCCGGACTGCTTTGAATACAAACGGTCTGGTCTTAGCACGCTATTAACCTTCTTTTTGAATCAAGATAAGTAAATGGCACAACTTTTCTTTTATATAAAATGGTGCATGTTCGAAACGTTCCTGCTGAATAATCATATTCGATACTCGACGAAAAAAGTTACGCTTGTGTTGGCAAAGTAAACTTTCATCAAACTGAGCGAAGTCGAGCTCCATTTTTACTACAAAAGTAGCCATAACATTTACTACACTGAAATTTTGCCAAGGCGTTCGTTCCAAGCGCTCGCATTAATCATCCCTGACAACCTTGGTTACGTTTCCGTATCTTCGCCTATTCATATGCTAAAACTTGACTTCACCGTACACCAGAGCAGATGGGTGTCACACCATTGGATTCTTACAAAGCGAATTGTAAATTCTAAACCCCTTGAGAAAGAGACGGAGTGTAAAATTTTGTGCTACGTAAATGTGAGAAAAGTTACCCTCTTTAATTATTACGTTATCTTATTCTTGACCTTGTTCTGGTTCGTCTATTTAAGGTTGTAAATATTGGAGCGAGATGGCAAGTCCCGACTGTACCATATTCAAATGACCACCGCCGCAAATGGTATGGAGTCCTGAGTCCTCCCAGATCAAAATCACTCGCAAACCTTTTTTCATGATCTTGAGGTAGGCGGTCGGCGGTCAGTTAGGTTTTTAGATTATCACCAGTGTCTCGTGATGATTTCATACACGAATCTATCACTGGACACTCCTGACTAGTTTGCTGTGTAGTTTAGATATAAATTGCAAGCACACGTCTTTGGCCATGCAACACAGTTGCTGCTGTAAGATCCTTGAGGAACATCTAAGATTAGCTCAGATAGAAGGAACGCATTTTCTAGATGATGTGAATTTGTGCTCCATTGAATTTCACTAAAATTTTGAATACGAAAAACAAAACAAAACAAGGAGTGGGGCACTGTTACACTTCTAAACCACTCCTATCAGTATTTTTTTTGTGAAAGGTTGAGGACTTTAGATGTATTTTTTGTTAGCATCATGGTTAATGTTCGTTCGTCAACTAGATTGGTTGTGTTTTATAAACCCAATTTGTTTGCCGTACTGTACTAGTTTTTATGTTCTGTCCCCGCCACACTGACCAATGGTGTTGCGTCGGTACTCTTACAGCATGCCGCTCTGTCTCAAAACGACGTCTGAAAGGAGTTACAAAAATTTGGTTGAAAGCAAGGCCAAGTGAGCTAGGCTTGGGAAAAGACCGAACAGGAAGTCATTCAATGGCAGTCATCATTTCATACGACAGGTAGCGGCACTTATACGAAGATGACCTGAACTGTCAACGGCTTGTCAGTAGACAATCGCAGTCATCTATTAAAGCAAAAAAGACACGTCACAAATGATAGAATTATCATAAAACAAACAACTATCACTGCAGACTGTGAGCAACTGAGTAGGCATCTTGAGTCGCTCTCTACATGCTGTCCGGCAAAGTGTAGCGTCCTTCAGGATATAAAATAAGTTTTTTGGCCTTGTAGCTGTCTCCCATTGAGAACCAAGGACCTACAAAGTGAGTCAGCTTCACGCGTCGGCGAATCTGCAAGTGGAGCTAATTTTCGTGTTTCCTTCGTGCGAGAATAAGAAATCTAAGCAATCGCGCGATGGATTCTCGATGCTGTTGGGTGCTTTTTACCGATAGAAAGACGAATATGTCGTTTGGGATCCTAAAATGTGGGCTAAATTCTACAGGTTGTAATGTGGAGCAAGGCGACATGTCAGTATCATGAATCTTGATACGACCAGGATACTAGTGTTAGTGTGTCTGTCTGAAAAATAAACTGGTTCTCAAAAAGTGGGCTACTTTGCGGGTCTTCCATTTGGCATCGCAATGTATGCATCGTGACAACCTGAATCGTAACATGCGAGTTTGCTTCGGCGTGATCGGCGTGGATGAATCGTTGGTATTCTTTGAATTGTTTTTTTACAGCCCAGTGAAATCGCATGTTGAGATTGATTAGGCGGAATTGCAAAGGAGAATCGATTGTTAGGTCCGAATCGAGAGTGTGCGTTGATGCCTGTTTCGTGCCAAAGCTCGTCCATGCTGTACTTACTCTTTTCAAAGTGGTCCAACGTGTGCTAATTTTCAGCTTATCAACTTCCGTCATATGTCTTGCACGGAGCTTAGGAAACAAGAGTAATTTCCTCACACGATTGTCGATAGCCGCCTCGGTGGCTCCGAGGCGAGAGCGCTGGCCTACGGTTCCCCATGTGGCGGGTTCGAACCGAGGTGCCCGCAATCTGACGGAGGCTTATTGCGGAGGAGGCGCCGTGTAACCGAGCTTTCGGTTGCACGTCAAAAGATCCCCAGGTGGTCTAAATTAATCCTCAATCCTCCGCTGGGGCGTGCCAGATACCCGTCGTTGGTTTGGCACGTAAAAACCCGAAATTTGACTTGACACGATTGTCGATTTGAGTGAGAGGCACACCGTTGTCCGGTCACCTATAGACCTTCCCATCGCTTATCACCCCAGCGAAAAATGTTGAGTCACCGAGCTGTGGACGCATGCGCAGCGTCCGATATATCGCACAGCACAGAAACAGCGCATGCTCGTAACGTTCCACAGCCCAGCAGACAAAGATGGCAGCGCGCAGACGGCGATTTTTGCAAATATCTAACTGGTCGCATTCACATGCATGCGACCGTAGCACATCAAATGCCAATCACGCGTGGACCACTAGATAAACTACATCTCTCAGAGAAGCGACACTTTAGCGATATTTGTGCTTCAAATCATTATTTCTGTTGTCTGCAGCTGTATGTGAAATTGCAGGGTGCGCTTTTCCGCCCTTTGCGACAGAGCAAAGTGAAATCACCTGAGCTTTCCGACGCCGTTCTGAAGCTCGGGAAGTCGCGTATTCAAATCGTAACCATCGTCAATGGCACCCGCTCTGCACCAAGTACTAAAATGGCGGCACCCATAAGAAAATAAGAGAGAGTGACAACAATGCTCTAAGCTCAGCTCCTTCAGTGGCTCTACGCACACAGAGTCGAGTCCCGTTCACACTATTGCGACTCCTTCAGACCGAGTGACTTAAAACCGCTTAAACTCTCTTACGAAGAGAGCAGAGCCGTGTGACTCTGGACGACAGCACTCTGGATGAAAGAACACGTTGGCGCCATCTGTGCGACGACCCCGGAACTGCATTTCACTAGAGCGTAGGTTTTGCGCTATTTGCGAGGTCAAATGTACGTACTACTTAATATGAAAAGTGGTTGTTTATAACATTGACACAGCATTTTTTTTTTTCAAGCAAAGAAAGAACTAAAGATGTGCAAACAAAAGAAAAGGGGAATATACGGGACCGCCAAGTATTTCACGGCTTCCCGATAGGTAGCGCCAATGGGTTCTCTCTTGGTAATGCAGCTCTGTGTATAAAATCTGATATCCAAGGTTAGAAGTAAAGCAACGCGGCGCGAGTAGACCGACGTTGGGAGCGGGTGGTAAAACAGAATCAGGCGGCACAAGGTGATATGGGATGGCCATCATTTGAGGGCTGGGGAACTAGTAGCAAGATAGAATTTGAGGAGAGACTGAGGGACGTGAAGGGGAACGACGGACACGGAGAGTTTCTGGCTACATGAAAGGCGTTGATGCAAAGTGGAGAATGCGAACAACGAAACTGAGGTCAACATTTTTTTTTTTTTTTTTTTGCCAAGAATGGGGCAGATTAGGCAATGAGAGTTAAGAAGAGAGTTAAAGTGGCGGAGGGAAATATGGGAAGCGGGGATGCAGACTAAATCGACCCTGGAGACATAGAACATGTCAGATGGATATTGCTAAGGAAACTGTCTATGACAATTTTAGGGGAAGCTTGTTGTATGAAGCCATCGGGACATAAATAAGGTGTGTGGGGCACGTGGAGAGAAAAAGGAGACGGCTGAACACTTACTACTTTACTGTAAAGGGCTGCACCCTGCAGTTGTTCAAGGCAATACTGATTTAGTGTAGGCTTTGCGCTTTAAAGGCAGCGACAGAAAAATAAAGGCTGGGAAAGCGGAGATCACCAAGCACTCCATGGTAATCGGACTGATGGCATAAGTCAAGTGAAGAATGAAGTTTCGTGGAGAATGGTAGATGAAGGCTTGTGTTTAGCAGCAATATGAGATTCTTTTGCCCTTCTCCACTGATTACGAATTTAATCGGAGACTGTAGTACGTTGCAACTCAAGAAGGTAGGGCGAGGGTAAGACAGGCCGGGGAGGAGGAAGCGGACGGAACGCTGGAGAAGAGAGGGGGAAACCTCCTTCTCTCTTTTTACCGTTCCGTCTGCTTCCTCCTCCCCGGCCCGCCCTTCCCTCGCCCTACAACGAACTGTTCTTAATTTGTATCGGAAGCTTTGGCTAGGTGGCGCAAGCCGCCGCCTGAATTAAAGGGGTCAGTCGTATCCATCGATCCATCCATCCGTCATAAGAAATTTTAAGAGGTTTAAAGGTGCCCGGTCCTAAGAATTCGCAAGTGTGTTGACGGGTCTTCAGCCACTTATTTTTTCTGACTCAGTCAGTACTTTTTTTTTGTTCAATGCGCTATGTTTGCGTTCGTATAAACAGCAGCCCCAGGTATCCACTATATAAGTTTGTGAAAAGATGGCGCACAGGCATCAAACTTTCGGTCGTCTGCACATTATCCAACCCCGGACTTCCGCCCGCTTGGGAAACGCGCCGAAGCCTCCGCCATCGAAGCACCTTCCTTGGCCTGACAGCGTCAGCAAAGGCAATAGCCTCTCCACAAGAGATATCGCACCTCGACGTATCGGAAGTCTAGAAGTGGAGGAAAAGAACCGCCATGTCCCATCGGCGCATCGTTCCTGGACCCCATGGACGTTTTTCCTTCCCGGATAACGCTCTGCATTTGGGTCCTCCGGACCAAGAACTTTCCGCCAAGGCGGCGGCGGCTGCCGATACGAAAATAACGATGAAAGCAGCGCGACAGCTCTCGATCGCGAACTCGAGCAACGGCTTTCCTCGGAGCTAAAGAGCCTAGATTTAGCAGAGGGAGCAACAAAAACCGTGGGGAGCATTTGCAATTTAATGGCGGACACCTCCCGCGCCAATATGTTGCTCATGCGCATGCGTGAGTGGTCCCCTTGGCGAGGGGGAAAGCAGCGTGAGAGGATGACACAAGCCCATTGAGACGATTGCAGACGGCCGACGCTTTTGCCTCCTTTTCGCAGCTTGTAAATTGCAAACGGGGACCGTAAAGCACCTGACCCCGACCGCGAGCAGGGGAGAACTCTGAAATCTAGACACATTACTTGGAGCAAGGTGGATGGGACGCCTCTGGGTTCGTGCTTCAGACCTTATCATTCGCCATCTTGCGGTCGTGGCGTGCGACGTGGTGAAAGCTACGGACTTCGGAGGTGTCCTTCCGTCAGGAAAGCCCGAAATGCGAATGTACAATCGAAAGTGCAACGCGACCGTTTGGCTACAACTTTCTTTGTTCACGAAGTTCTTGGGCAGGAGATCGAACTATAGGGGGCGCTTTATCGAGCTTGTTGTTCCCACAGCCCGGTGTTTACTAACACAGCGTAACAAAGAAATTGAACCTCGCCCAGCACGGTCTGGGCACGAGCGCTTCGCTTTGACCAGTGCTTTGGTTGCACGAGGAGCGGCCTTCGAATCGTCGTCTTCGATTTCGCTGATCAAAAACAAACAAGAAAGTTTGGTTTGTTGTCCCCACAGCTGAAGCGTACCGCTAGAGGCGTGACTGTTCGATCTCCTCCCCAATAAAGGCCAACGTACAACCTCGGTTTTCTGCAGGGAAGATAATCCTCTTAGCGCTCCCCTCTCCTAACCTGAGTAGGGAGCAAAGTTTTAAGCGTTTCTTAGTACACGTTTTACGTACTGCATTGTTGAGACTTGGTGCACTCTACGTGCACACATTTCTTTTTTTTTATTATTTCTCAGTGTGGAACGCTGTCGGAATTTTAAGCTCCATCCGTAAATTTTTCCATTGATACGTCAGTGAAAGCATAAAAGACCGATGAATGTACTAGAAAACAGAAAGTATAAAACATAGAAAGGACGAAACACAGACGAGTACATTCTTTTTGAAAGAATGTACTCGTCTGTGTTTCGTCCTCTCTGTTTTATACTTTCTGTTTTCTAGTACATCTTACCAACACGCTCGTTAGGAATATAACCGATGAATGGTTTACACATTTGTTGCACGTTAAATGCCCAGACGAGAAACACAAACGCGCATAGATTTGTTTTGTGCCTCTTGTAGTTTTCTTTTTTTATTTACCTCTATTTAGTGCGCAAGTTTATGCTCGTGTGTTCCATTACTGTCTCCGCGTTTTCAAACCCACTCTTGAGGTCTGCATGTCTTTGATCTGTACAGCACCTATGAACGTCAGTGTAATCTCCTAAACCCCATTTGGTGGTATAGCGGCGAACTATGTTCCACGCAGCAGGTAAGAACAGCGTAAAGAAGGCACACGCAGGGCACACGAGAACTTGAGGGGGGTCGCGGAAGCGTGAAGCGTGCGATGTCTCTCGAGAATCGGCGCACGCTATGCCTCCCTTGTCGTCGTCGGCGACGTCCTATTATTGGAAACGACGGCACAGTGTTCTTAGCTCCTCCGCCATAACGAACTCCTACTTCCTGGCTTGTTAGTCTCAGTGATGAAATGGCGTTCGGCAAAACGCCGCCGCCGCCGCGTACCTCGTTATGTGGAACTGTCTTCGTTTCCTGGATCTTCCGATTGGGAGTCCGGTTGTAACGTTTTCTTTGAAGTATTGTTGTTGCAGAGATCGCTTTTCTTCATTTTTCAAGTTTGGCCCGTCTGTAATCGATTTTCGCGCTCCACGTCGACTGCTTTTATTTTATTTACGAGCAGGGCCGTCGAGTTGCACTGAACTGGTTCGACTGGCTTCGTTTTGGACTCCCGTTATCGCCGAAATGTCGGTTGGCTAACGGGCGCGGTGCCCCTGCAAGAGCTGTTTTAGGCTTTGAATCGCTCCTCGCTGCTTTCATTCAGTCTTCGAGTCCTTCGATCTGAGGAGCCGCTTTATGGAGCCTATTTGTTGCAACGAATATATTGCTTAGAAGATAGAGACGATCAATTCTTTGGTACGGTTGCGTGAATGGCGGTTAATGGTTCATTGTCATTCGTAATGTTTTCATCTAGTTCGCTTGGTCTGGTCTTCCACTGCGGCTGCCGCTAATGATGTTACGCTATTCTCATTGAAAATTAGCCCGTTTTATTTTTGCTCAGAAGTCCCCTTCCCTGAACAAGTCCTAAATCGCGACTTATAAACCGGAGGCAGTTCATTGAACCCCTCTAGTCACCCTCAAGCCATTAAGAAACACCGTGCCATTGTTTGTGGGCACGTGTTTCTTAATCCCGTCGCTGCTGCTACTACTACTGCTACAGCTGCAGCTGTCGTGCACCTCACCTCTAGGCCCACGCGCCGGCAGACACTGACGTGGAGTGGCACCAACGCCGACTCCGCGTCCATTGTGCGAATGTCTCACTCGTCCTCTATAGACCCGCTAATGCGGAAGCGAGTCGGCAATCCAGCCTTGCATGTAAACACCGCCCCGTGTGATCCGGCTCCGTTGTGGAGGGCCCGGTTGCATACTCCCTTTAACCCTACAAGTTGACAGTGCGGCGGGGAGCTACGCGCTTTTCAGACCAACCAACCGCCTCCCTTTCATCGCCCAGCCTCTTTCTCTGCTCGTGTGAATAAGCGGGAACGTGATCACGTGGCGATAGAGCGAAGCGCGATTGGTCCATCGAGCACGTAGCTTCCACCGCGCTGCCAGCTGAGAGGTGAACGAAGAACAGAAGGGTCTTCGCTGTTTTCGACCTGTTTGAGGGACTCGCCCCTTCTTCAAGGGGGGCTCGGGGTAGCGAACGGAACGGTGCCACATTCCGTCGAGGCGAGCGGTCGACTCCTCCCGGAGGAATGGACTTCCCGGAAAGGGCAGCCAGCTCCTTGCCGATGGTGCCGCTGCTGCTCGGAGCATCGGCAGCAGCAGAGGTGGTGGTGGGGAGCAGGTGCGACCTGTCCTCCGGGCTGGTCGTACGTCATTAAGGAAAGCAGTTATTTTGTGTAGACCGAGCCGCTCGGGAACCTGTATTCCGAGCTGTTTTCGCTCTTCTCAGCTTAAATAGCGTGGACGCCCGCAGGCTCCAGAAGAGTCAGAGTGCCTGTCGCCACAGTGCCTTTAGCTTTTGTTTTTTCTTTTCATTTTTTGAATTTGCTTTGCTGCAGGCTAATTTGTCGATGAGGGCTGGTTGTTGAGTACCGGTACCGGGGATACTTTGTAGGGAGGCTTTAACTAGAAAGTTGACCGCAGATATTTCTGTAAGGGTGCGAGGTTAATGACATCGATCGAAGCTCTGAGACTCTAAAACACGCACGCAAAACGCACACAAACTAAATTTCGATACACAGTATCTGCCACTTTGTGTGTTGATTGTCCTGTGCTTCTTCAGTATCCAGGCGTTGCTCAGGATGAAGAGCTTAAATGGTGAAGTTACCGTTTCAATGTGCCCGTACACAAATGTCCTATGGTCGGCTATAGAAAATTCTTTGTATGGTCGGCTTCAGCTATTTGGCCCAATTAGCTAAAGAATTTTCTACGGCTGTCTTTAGCATTTTTTATGGTCGTCTTTATAGCCCTCTTTAGCTTTGCCTATGGCGCTATCACTGTCCAGCCATAGCGCTCTTTAGCTTTTCGAATGGCTGGCTCCCTATAGCCAGCATGCTATAGCTGCCTATGGCTTTTCCTTTGGTGTCTTTAGCTATTTATATGGTCTGCTAAAGAAGACTGTATGGGTTAGCCAGCACACTTAAAAAAAAAATCTTATTTTCAAGTTTCCCCGACTGTTGACGCTACATTGTATCTACCATGTAGCGTTCAACAGTCGGGGGAACATCACTGAACACACAAAATACACAGAACCATGACAGAACACAAGCAGAACAAACCCCCACACAACATCAACAACGCAGCCGACACCGGACACCCACCCCTCTCTACGTACGCCAAGCTCGGTCTACCTCTATATATGGCAGTCTTATTTTTGAATCCGACTTGGCCGGTGACTGCCATCATTTGTCGCATAAACACGGAGAGGCGGAGCAAATATTACTCGTACTTCATACATTATTTGAATTGTCTCTTGGAATAGCCCCCATCTCTTAATGTGGCACCCTGAAAAAAGCAAATCTAGATCATTAGGCTAACGAAAATTTAATAATTATATTTTTAATAAGTTTGATGAATCATGTTGACAATGCAGTGATGAAATTCTGTACGCTCGTGCTGAAGATCGCAATCAAGCTGTTGCTTTGATTGCAGTGTTCGGTGCCAATGTAATCGATTTTCACTTTTTTTTTTTTGGGGGGGGGGGGTAATAATCAATTTTAATTGTTGCACAAGTATTTCAATGGATTTTTCAAACAATATTACTGGTTTTCACGATTCCTTGCAACAGCAGAGAACATATCTTGGGTGATGCTTTGTCACCGGTATTACAGAAATGTAGTATTGCTTTAATTTTCTAACCTGGAGCGTTTCTCCTAAAAAAGTACGTGCCGGTAGTGATTTTCTATAGGCGTGTAAAGAAAATTTATTGGTTCCCAGGCTTTAGATCGAGGCCATAGAATTCGCTATAGGCGGGTAAAGAACATATATTGTTTCCCAGTCTTTAGACGCAGGGCCATAGATTTTTCTATAGCTGGCTGTAGCTGCATTTATGGATTACTAAAGCCGACCATAGAAGGCCATAGGGGGTGATAACATGCCATAGAATTTTCCATAGACGACCATTGACCACTTTTTTGTATGGGTGGTGCTTTTACGAGGAGGCATGTTGCAGCACGTCCTCTGATCACCGCGATATGTCTACTATAGGAAGGCTAATACCTCATTCACACGAACATAAAGGTCCCTACAGCTAAGGGGCCTTTATGGTCGGCGGCGAATCAGTTCGCGATTCTTCGCACGTGGCATGTGCTTGCGACCCAGGAGCGCTGACTGATTCGCCGATTGCAAACGGACATATATTAAAGGTACCTTTACGCTGGCTGTGTGAATAGAATATAAGTCCATCGCCACTTTAGAAAGAACTCTCCTCTAATGTAAACAAGCTCCGCCTTTGCGTACACGTATGCGGGGATTACTCATCTCGTGCACTAAGAATAAAGTGATATAGCTGTTGTCCTTCACGTTTCCATTTTTGAACTTTTGTGTCACGAGTCGTTCTCACGACGTCATTAGGGAGTTTTACAATGGCGCACGCTAAAGCTTTGCATACACAAAGTATAGCGTCGCCGCCACTGCGCATGCGCCGAACGCTAACCACGTTTTGCGCTTTGCGTGCGCTATTTTAGCGTACGCTATTTTTCGGAAATTGCGTGCGTACGCAAGGAGTCTTTACGCTCCGAAAGGAGGGATTCGTGATGAGAAGGTAACTAAAGCCAAGACGAGCACAGTTAAAAAACGGCGGCTTCCAGGACCATGGCTGCGGCCGCTTTGGCTGCGTCGTGAGCGCGACGTCGGCGGCATCTTTTCGACTGAGATTTTCAATACGGGACGACATTGCTCTCGGTTTGGAAAATCCAGTAGGTGAGCAACGATCACCGGCAACTTGATGCTTGCGACGCGCGAACATTTCTCGGCGAAGGTACGGTGTCCGAAGGTCAGTACACGAGGCCTCTCTTCGCCCAGGCGACGCAAGCGGACACGACCGATCGACCGCTCGCGTGGCATTCTCATGTTTAAACCAATCTAAAATGTTACTCTGGACCAAAAAACTTGTCTTTTCGCAAGTTGCTCAAACATTTCGTGTGTGAAATAAAAAAAATTGTGACTATCTTGGTTTCGTTGCAAGCGCGAGATGCTTGGGGCTTTTGCGTCGCGGCGGAGAAACGCTACTCTAGAACTTTCTTGCGTAGCACGTGCGCTAACGCAAGCGCTAAATGTAGCGCTAGCTTGCGTTAAAATTGCGTACGTTATTCTAAAACTCCCTATTATACATTTGTTTCTTCACCCCTTTATGTTAGTTCCAATACGCCACAAACAATTCTCCCAAGGCGTAATTACATTCTATGGTCTACGCAGATGCGTAGGCAGTATATATAGAGGTGCGTAAAAAGAGACACCCGCGGGCGTTTCCTTTGGGCCTCCTTTTTAGGCGAATCTGGAGAAAACATAAACGATGGCTATAAAACACTACTTTTTTTGGTTTAGTTACCCAGTTCGACCGTCACCAACTAGTTTATTGCAAGTTTTTTTTTTTTGTCTGTGCCATATCAGATTTGCATATCTGGCGCTAACAGATCGTTGCGAATGATCTGCACTAGGTGGCGTCCACGACGCGAGAGTTGCTCAGACGAGTCGCGCCACTTACAAACAAGTCAGCGTTTTCCCACACACCAGGTGTGGGCCGTGCGCGTGCGCAGAATGAGATTCAGAATAATCTCGCAGGATGAGGCGTCTCTACAAGCTATTGCTTTTATAGTGTATTATGAGGTCACGTTCTCGTACTATATAGTGTCGTTCCAGCGAAAGCAAACTGAATGTAGTGATTTAACAAAATGAGCTTTCGGTCGTGGGCACCAGGACTCTTTAATAGAGCGCCCTACTGCGATATTGTCGCGCGTGCACAATTACTATCAATTGAATAAGCGTAGTTTCTGCAAATTACTTGTAATCAATGCTCGTTCCGCCTGGCCGACAACCGGACTTCCGGTTTTCTCAAATAACGAGGTTGCTATGTGATGAAATCTTATTTCGAGGACACTGTTCTGTGTCTTTAATCTTTGCACACATGTTTCCGGCATTACCTATTTCCCTAACAAAACATATATCTGCAAAAGGCTGCGTGATTTCTAATACAACGTATTAGTAATGGCTGTCCGTAATGATCGTGTTATGGTACCTCAATTCACTTGCCACTATTTTTTTTTTTTTTTTGCTAAGGGCAGTTGATAATGACTGATAATCAACTGAAAAGGCTCACTGGACGTCTCACTGAACGTCATTTAGCAAACGAGTACTGTTCGCATATATGCCAGATATACTGTGCTTGAAATCGGATTGATGGTTGAACACGTCCAAAACATTCGAAAAAATGTACGACTTGCTGAAAGACTTCCAGATGCTGTCGAAGTTTCAAAACAGGCGGCTGTAATTCAAACACCCCCCCCCCCCCCCCCCCCTCACCTCCACATGTAACTCTCCAGACTGTACAACATAGAACATGATATTGTAATATGTGGCTTCTGAGTCATATCAGCCAGATCACCCCTGTATTAGAACACATCTTTCAGGGAATCGCAATATCAGACATTGTACGTATGTTCTGGGTGTATGCGGTACCTAAACAAGCCAAACGGACTCTAGCCGATGACCGACTCAGTATGCTATGACAGATTTGATCCAACCTCGTGTGAGCTTGGCGGGAAGTTGCATTATGTACTGGTAAATGACAGTCAAAACCTCCCGGCTAAGTTTTTTTTTTTTTTTATTTTGTTTGGTTTGTTTTCGCTAGGTCCCCGCCACGACAATAATCTATGGACCTGTCGCGACAATTTGTATGTCTATCTATCTGACACATCGGTAGACCCGTTCTTGTGAAAGTGAAAGCTGTCCCGCCACGCGAAAGGACGTGGGCGTCGAAGGCGTTGTGCGGTGCGAGCTTATCATAGGGCTTATCGTCAGCCAGACATGTACATGTTACTCAAAAAAAGTAATTAAGTTAAGTTACTGAGTATTGACGTCAAAAGTAATTTGAGTAGAGTAGAAATTACTCAAATAGAAAGTAATTGAGAAAATTGCTAATTACCGTAAAAAAGTAGCGAATTACTTTTGAAGTTACGTTTATATGTTTTTACGGTAAAAAGAAAGTACAGAGGTTTTGATCCGTCAGCGAAATTGTGCTAGCCAAATATGAATCGGCTTGTTGTTTTCACAGAAATGCTTTGATAGCTGGTTCTGCTTCTGCGTGCCTAATTATTTTGTACTTTCTTGTTCGTTTGGTCAATGATGTACTGCGAATGTGTCATTTGTACTTTGAGGTTTAGCACTGTCTGAGCTTGACTTTTAGACAGTGTTTGGCTTGTTTGCAGTGTTGCGTAAAGTACATATAAAAAGTACTTGAAGTAGAAAGTAAATGAGAGGTCATGTACTTCAATTAAAGTAGTAAGTACACCGGGTGCAATGCACTTGAAGTAACGTATATAAATACATTTTCAAGGTAAAGTACAAGCACCTTTACCACAATCTTTCATGATGCGCTTTCATTCCCTATACAGTGTTTTTTTTAACTGGTATGCATTGCTAGAGGGGTAATTGGAGGTGCATCAGTTTTTTACGGAAATTGCAGCAAATATTGTATATGGTCAAGTCGCCGCAGAGTAGTTGTTTTACTCTCGCTGACGAGCTATTTGACACAACCAGCTTAAAGGCACTTATTTCCATCGGTCTCACAGCCGCCATTACTTCACTCAGAGAAATGACCAGATGACGTCTGAAAAGAGCGCGTTTTCACACGACGATACCGCCATTTTTTTTTTTTTTTTTTTTTCAAATTCGGGGAATGTTTATTGAAGTCGGGAGTTTTACTTTCCTCGGAAAATGCAAGTACATGTTCAGAGAATTTACTCAAAGTTAAGTAACATTTTTCTATACAGTTGTACTTTAAGTACCATGTACATAGAGTACTTCCCTACACTGCTTGTTTATTATTTTTTATATAAACACGTTGGGGGAATTCCTACAGGTTTCTCGAACGATCTATAAATCTTTGAAGATCTGCATATTCTGAGTTTTGGGAGGAAAGGCAACGCAAAAAGGTAATCTTTTCATTGCCCTTTAGCACGCGATTCTTCGAGTACAGCACAAACTAGGGAGTACAAGATGAGTTTCAGAGCAGGTGCTGCATTTTGTTGCCTCCTTTGAGTGAGGATGCAATGTGTGCACCTCCTGTAGTGGGCGAGAGTTTCTACGTTTGGGAGAAGCGGGGACCAGTCTTTTCTTCAAAAGGGTCAAGTCTCCTTGAGCTTCGGGACACAGAGAAACGCCAGTCTTCGGCGCTAATCCCGCAGTTACTCGGCCTCTCGCGTCGTGTCTGTTCGCTCCCTGCGCCTCGTAGCAGTGTTGTTGCAGTGTGTGTGTGTGTGTGTGTGTGGGGGGGGGGGGGGGGGAGGGGGGGGGGTTTGGCTTGTGAAAATTTTGGGTGGTTTCAGACTCTCCAAACCATTTTCTCCACCCCCCCCCCTTTCCTACGCCACATGCTTCCCCCTCTTTTCAATAATCGGCTGATCTTCGACTATCTTATCTGCTTTGTGCAGGAATGTTTGTTGATAGGCAAAACAACCACTAAAATTCGAAAGTAATTTGTAACTTGAGTAGAAGTTAATAAAAAAAGTAATTAAAGTAAACTACTAATTACCGAAATAAAAATGTAATTGAAAGTTACAAAACTACTCGGAAAAGTAGTTAAACTACAGTAGCTTGAGTAGAGTAGTTGAACTACGTACAAGTCTGTCGTCAGCTACGACTCGGTTTAAGGCGTCGCTTAATTTTGTAGAGGGACTTCCCGTCTCGCTTTTTTATTTTACTTTCTTCATTTTTTTTTTAAAATTATTTAATATCGTTGTGTCGCTGCAATTTGGATTCGGCTGTGAGAAAGTTCTAAATATGAGCTGCGGCAACTTGCCCAGCGGGACTACGGTTAGGCTTCAGCTATCCATCCTAGGGTGAAAAGGACGGATATGTTATCCTGGATTAGGCTCCGGGTGAGTTTGCAATCTCAGCTGTGTCAACGTTGCCGAGCGGGAGTTCGGTCAGGCCTCAGCTAATCCCTCACATTGTGAAGAGGGCAGATATGTTATCCTAGATTGGGTTCCGAAGAAGTTTGTAGTCTGACCGGTTTCGAGGTTGCTCAATGGAAGTATGGTTAGGCCTCAGCTAATCCATCACATGATGAAGAGGACAGTTACGTTATCCTGAGTTGGGTTCCGCAGGGCAGATACGTTATTCAGAACCTCGTTCAACTCTTCCCAAGAACATAAAAGAAAGTATTGTTATAAAGCTCAATATTGCGAGAAAGAAAAAAAAAAACAAAAAAAAAAAAAAACGTGCCCGAGATTTTTTGAATGGAAGCAAATGGAGGCGATGTAAGAGTTGTGTTCAATATAAGCGATTCGAGGATCTTTCGTAGACCCTCTACGTTTGATGCCAACGAATATTCCTGAACTCAACTATTGAAGAATAATGTATGTTTCAACTTGTGAAGAACGAAGTGGAAGCTTTTCCTGCATCTTTCCACTTTAGTAGAGCGAACACTGGAGAGGAGGCGACCTTAAAGTGGAAAGAGGCGGGAGGAACTTCCACTTCGTTCTTGACCTGTCACCAACTATAGGTAATGACAACGGACACTAGTTTTTATCCTTCGCCGTGATTATACTTGGCACACAGTACGGATATTCCCACGAGAAATTAATAAAAACGCAATCGGGCATTAAAAAAAAGCCCGTCCGTGTTCACCGCTATTATGTCTTCAAATGTTGTCTTGGTCATCGTCAAAACGCCGGATACACAATGGAAAAAAAAACAACAAGTTACTATATTCGAAGTGTAAATGTTACTGTAGACGAAGATAACTTCGCACAACACCACCCCCGCACCCCGCCCCACAGACGTATCTAATTTGCGATGATTAGCGCACTGGTGACACTAACCGCGGCGCGATTCCGTCCGATGTTACACTAACCGAAAACCGTAAGTAAAGAAGGCCGACAAGAGAAGAGGCAGCAGTCTCGGTTCCCTGGGCTACACGAAAAAGAGACAAAAAAGAGCACGCGAACAGTGCTCCTTTTTGAGCAGCCGGCGTAATCATACTTAATGAAACGGTCGTACTGCGCCGGCGCGCACACGATCCTTACGCCAGATACGGCGGCGGCGGCGGGGTGTGGGAGAAGGGTGGGCCACACTGAACAAGGAACCACGCGTGAGAAGAAAAAGAGCGGTGGGCGATGTACGGCATGGTGGAACGCTTAGGCGTCGGAAAGGGGTCATATCGAGCGCGCGCATGCGTGTTGGGTATTCACGGTCGCGCAGAGCAAGGCGACCATGGTAATGACGTCATGCTTTAATAATAAACGTGGACTTCTTCGACGTGAGCAGGTATACGGACGATACGTTTTGGGTATACCTTTTGAAGTTAAAGCCGTAGCTACCATCCGTGCCCGCGCGTTATGTGCGTTCGTTGATTATGGTTGCGAATCCTTTTATTTCTTTGAACGGATGGGCGTCTTCTTTTGAATTCCAGACGAACGCTTCAACTGGAGAAAGTAAATCCGACTCACTAGATTCACTTTAAGGCCCAACAACATGGGACGTTTTTGAGGCGCTTCGTTAGCGTCAGCGTCACTTCGCGTCAGCGCGCGGCGCTTTGGCATTGGCCCGCGCCCCGTGTGGTTGGGTCTTTAGCCGTTTTCCAGAATGGCGTCTACAGTCCTAACCCAAATGAAAGGGACTTGAGGGTGCTTCCTCAGTGCGCGCCCATTCAGTTTGGCCGCGTTCCCCAGTTTCGGTCCCCTCGGTGCGATATGGAACTTTGACTCGAAAAGCACCTCATATGGTTTGCGAGCTGTCGTTTGGACACCCCGACTCCAACCTTTTGACTCCATCCCTGGTGGTAGTTACGAAATTGCAGAGGGGAAGTAAATTTGCTTAGAAAAGCGAAGGGAGGAATCATACTTTTGGCTTCTAATTTCTAGGCCAGGTGGCGCAAGCTACCGCCCGTTATAAAGCGTACAGCCGTTAGCATCTATCCAGTGGGCAACACCAAATAACAAGGCCAAAGTCTGGAAATTTCCGCATCAGTTATCATGGGCCAGCTGACCCATGTGCAACCCAGTTGGCCAGTGGTGACGTAGAAGCTCCGGCAGGTTTCTTATCTAGGAATTGCTGCTGTAGTCCGGTGTTGTGAGGGACACCAGATAACGAATAAGAACAGTTTTCGTGGAAGGCTACTTGTGTTTGTCTATTACATTCACCCTATATCAAGATCTCGCTGTCCTTTGCCAACACTTCAGCTTGAAGGTTTGGTAGGTTCACTATTTACCTTAATCGATGGGCGAAGTTCAGACCGGTCACGCCATAATTTCTAGGAGTTCGAACATATCTCGGCGTGCTGATTATGCTGGAAAACCAGGCACAACAAAAACTATCTCGGCTGCTTCGTTGAGTTGTTGTGACCTAGCACCGAAGAGCATCTAGTTCATAATGCTTTCCGGCTGCTTCGTTGAGTTGTTGTTGACCTAGACACGAAGGAGCTCTAGTTCCTAATGCTTTCCCCCTAAATCCAAGCGACCCTTCAATCGCGTCGCACGATGCGTGGGTGGCCGATTTGGAGCCGGCTGTCGCTGGTGTGCCTCTCACTTACTTTCTCGCGGAGAAGAATATAATGGGTTCTGGGAGCTCGGAAAAATATGCGACCGACGGTGAGCGAGTGAGCGTGCTCGCGCTCGTGACAACGAAGAATGCAACTTTTCGAGATTCCTGAAGCTTGTATAAGCAGCACGGCTGGTTCGCTGCTGGCTGGTGAGCTGACTGGTCCGCTGGGTGGGCAGTAGATGGATGTCAGACTTCCTGGTTTTGCCAGTCGACGGCGGTCGTTGATGGCATATACGCCCAGTGGGGGAACGTATATTTATTTCGCGCTGAGGTGGTATACTTTCTTTACTTGTTAGTGCAAGGCTATTATAAGCCCGCAAAATAGTGTAAAAAAAAAGGCGCATCTTTCGTGTTGGAATACTTTAAAACCACTGTCCGGTCAGAAATGCGAAATACGGTAGGTCTAGGTAGCAGTGCGCGTTCACGCAACTGGAGCAAAAGCTTTAGAAGCTGCCTAGGAGCTTTCGGTACTATATTCTCCTTCATTGCCAGAGGCCCTTGACCCCGCTGCACGCCGCTGAAACGTGTGGCAATGAAATAATGGGTATGGTTAATGCAAAAATGGTCGGCACGCCTTGTATATTATGCGAGCGTTTTTTTTTTGTTTTTAATTGGGAAGATAAATGAGTGACCCTGTTAGGTCATACCTTGAATGTTTTAACTACCAGGTGGCATCTGCAAAATAGCCGCTGCCAAAATGCCGCTTCGCAACTGGCGATTTCGAAACTGATTGTTTGGTAGCGAATAATTGAAACTGCCCAATTGTGATTGGCGAATTGCAAGCAGTGCAGAATGAATTGGATGCATATGTGAACTCACTGTTGCATTTCGCTCAACGACAACCTGCGCGACTATATGGCGGCCAGACAATTGCTAAGCGTGGCGGTAACTATCACAAAGAAGCAGATTAAACGTTCCTGTTTAGACAGTGTAAGTTCGGTCTGCCTTTGAAGCATGGCGACATTGGCTTGCGCTCTCTCTCTCTCTCTCTCTCTCTCTCTCTATGTGTGCGTGTGCGTGTGTGTGAAGTTAGATGGATAACTACTGCGAGCCTGAGGTTTCTGACGTGCGCTACGCAGCAGTGATTTCCGAAAGCACGCCGGTGCGATGCCCATATCAAAATCAGTCCGGCAAACATTGGAATGGGCGCGCCTGCAGAGACAATTTACTCGAAACGAGATTTCCAGTAAAGGTGGGCATCACGCGGAGCGAAAGGTGTACAGAGTCCGAACCGAACCTGATTACGTACGTGGTGCCGATGCGAATCGGCATATTGTAGTGTATAGGTCGGCGGCGTGCATTTGTATTACCATTTCGAAAACCGCATGTTATCAGTCGTCGTGCACTACCCAAACTGGCCTAATTTCCGCTGTACACAACTGAGGCACAAGTCTACGATCTCATAGCACCCCGGGGGCACGCCTACGTCTCTTGTGTAATTTTTCTACGACAAATTTGACTTTTTTTTTGTTTTGTTTTGCCGGTTCCGTTGTTCGCTTTCACCGTTTCTTTTTCTTTACTCTTACACCCTATTCGTCGCCCCCTCAACTACATCTTCCGAAACCCATTCACGGAACGTTTCTGTTGTCTTTTCCGTCCGGATGACATTATTGGTATTCAGGTAGCAGCGCCGAGAACCGAATGATTTTAGTTCTTTCGAGTCAAGCGGCCATGCGTTGGCGTCGTTGGGTCGTTGGGTTTCCTCCTCCCATGTGTGGTGCATATGTGATATATGCTCGAACTTAACTCCAGTCACGGGGGTGTTGTACGTTGGTTGACTCCTTTGCCGAGTGCTCTTCGTCCCGTTATGTACGGTTCTTACGTGCGAACGGGCACACGTTGGTGTCGTTGGGTTCGCTCCTCCCATGTATGTGGTGCATACACGCTCGAACTTTACTCCGTTCACGGGGGAGTTGTACGCGGGTTGGCTGACTTCTTTGCCGAATGTTTTTCGTCGTTTTACGAGCATCCTCCGTTGGCGCCTTCGGTCCTTGCGTACGTTTTCTTAGAATTTTTTTTTTTTTTTCGTGGCCGTCTGGCGTGGGAAGAAACAAAGCAGCGAACGCAGGAAGGAAGCCTAATATACTTTCGAACTCCAGTGCCCGCCCCCCCCCCCTCCCCCCCCCCTCCCCCCCCCCAAAAAAAAAGAAAAAGAAGTTTTTCTCCGCTACGGGAAAACGTGCGAAACGTAGGAGACTTAACTAATTGAATACGTGCGCGCAACTTGATGGTTTGTATTTTGTTTGCGCCTGTCTGCCCACGTGTATTAAAGAGTGCTTTCTGAATGCACTATACTAAAAAAAATATCTGGTCGTGAAAGGACAATTTAGAATTCTTCGGCCTGTCCACATTTTGCACCCAAAGAAGTCCATTTAAGCACCCCCTACGAAGGTTTTTCGTGAAAAACCTACAAGGGGTTCTTATAAGTTCCTTTTCTGATGCCAAAGAGTTCTTCATCGCCCATGGTTGCCTCTCTAGTGCACCAGGGGGCGATATTGCTTGAGACGAAACCGTTCTTCGCGAGATGAAAGAGTACTTGGGGCGTCAAAAAAACCTTTGAGGAACTTTTATTATTTTTTTTTTTTAGTGTGGGGGAAGGCCGGAAACTATAGACCTTTCCAAAAAAGGACACTTGGCAGGTTCCATTTTCAGTGTTCGTGCGTATGGCGCGTGATTTGCTCGCTTTCCGAAGCGACGAACGTGCGCGTTCTGGACTGTGATTTAACACGTGTGGACTGTGATTTTTGTAAACAGTGGAAACGTCTATACTGTTCCAATTTTTTTCCTGTCACTATATTATAATTTTAATACACCAACACAGTGTTTCCAAACAAGCTCTCTTTACCCACAGCAGGTGTGGGCACTGCGCGTACGCAGAAACCTAATTCGGAAGGAGTGAAGCGTTTGCACGTGCCGTCGACAGGGCCACCGCAATGACGTGACATCAGTGAGTTGAGTTGGTCTCTATGGAGTCGGATCGCAGTCAACACTGCGACCCGACGGAGTCAATCAGGCAGCGCCAAAAGTGCATCGTCACGTTGCTCGTGGTCTTCGTCATTGGACATCAATGTCCAATGACAAAGACATTGGGCCTTGGACATCAATGCCCAATGTCTTTGAGCTTTGTCATGGGACATCGATGTCTCATTGTCTTTGGACAGCGAAAGACAACGAGACATCGATGTCCAAAGACAACGATTTCTCGTCGTTTTTGGGCGTTTACTATCACTGCGTCGGCTGCGCTCGAAGTTAAAAGTGGAGCGGAAAATAGATCGTGGGCAGACCTCGATGCTAGATGTCCTCAGTCTAGGCCTACCACTATTTTGTTTTTCTCGATCAGCCAATAAGAGCTTGAAGTTCTGACATCATCGCGCAACCGGTGTGCAGAAAGCAGACGAACTTGCGGTCCGCATAGAGATGCCAGGTTTTTGGCAATGCTCGAGGAAGTTTTGACCTTTTAGGAGATGGTATGAGCGCCCGTCTTCTACACAAATGTATCGAAGGTTGTGAGGAAAATAAGAAAAATAAATGGCAAATTGCTAGGCAATTGCGGTTCATGCTGGAAACGTTCTAGCATTGCGTGACGTCAGGCCACGTGGCGTTAATTTTCCCACTAAAATTTAGCGGAGAAACCGAATTGGTGTGTAGGTCATGGAACGTTAGTTTTCCCGCTAAATTTAGAGGACAAACTAAATCGGTGTATTGGTCGCATGACGTCCATTTCTCCGCTAAATTTAGCGGAGCAACTGAATTGGTGTGTATAGGTCCCGCAACACTGCGCGCGTTGCATTATGGGACGTCATGTGACGTCACAGGCCACGGCTTCATGAAATTCGACTTGGGGAAATCCGGAGCAAACGAGCCAAAGAACGTTTCACGTTAATACTTTGTGCAGTGGTTCGTTTTATACCTTACAAAATGATTACTGGTGTTCACACAATATAAAATCAAACGCATATAAGTTTAATGTTTTAGTTTATTAATGTCAAATAGTGGGCCTAATAAATATTTCACTCTTCCTCTGCCAGGTGGCGTCGACTCGTTTTTCATTTCCGCGCGTGCGCGATATATCCGAACTTAAGTCGATTTTTTTTTCGTCGAACTTCGTGTTATAATTCGAAAAAGTCGAACCTGCTCAAACGGTCAGGTTCGTGACATTCCTAACTGTGACGTTAAATTTCTTTCTATGTTATGCTTTTTTTTTGTTTATCGTGGGAGGGCGCAACTCTTACTCTGGATACGTAATGTAATCCACCGTTATGTAATCCAGCTGATCGTAAACTTTTCGCGGGTTAACCTTGCATTGTTTATTGCGCAACGAGTTTATAATCCCCCGTGTGGCCCGTCGCCTTCCATTCGATACTCATTAACCTCTATCTTTTTTTTTCTCTGTATTTTTATTTCACGCTCTGTCTCTTTCACGTGAGTTCTCAATAAATTTACTGAATTCCAACCATTCAAGAAAATTAAAAAAACGAGTGAAAGTTGCGTTACATGGGTGCGAAATGCAAATATTTTTGTGTGTGTTTGACCATTTCATGACCCGGTCGTTCAAGGTCTTCGTGTTGTAGGTATTTACGCGGTGAATACGTAGGCGAAATATAAAATAAAATTGCATACTTTCTTCTGATTAACAGATAGAGAACCAAATGCGTTCGCAACGTGCTAATATACTCTCACCGAGATTTTTTTTTTTTTTTTCTCTTAGCGCAGAGATGGACCGATATATACCGGGAATGTCTAAAAAAACTGTGCAGGATTTTGTCGCGTCACACAAATCAACTACGCATTTCAAACGGCTCGAAACTCCGCGGGGGGCAGCTTTCACGATGATATATATATCAGGATGCCAAAGCTTCGACTTATATATTCTACGCCTAAATCGAACGTTAGAACGCATTTCTTGGAAGACGTTTGGATGTGAGCATAATATACCTAATTGGCACCAGACGGTCAATGTGATTCGCGTACTGCTCGGGACGCCATCACTTCCCACTAACTTTTTTTTTCTTTTTCTAATTGCCCGCGAAGTAAGTGGTGCAGCGATGCAGACAAGTTTAAATGTTATGAACGCACGCCCGGCGTTGTATCGACGTGCGTTCGTGTAATCACTAGCTCTGTAATCACCACCTTTATATAGTGTTAGAATCCTGTCATCACTTCCTCGGGTCAGCCTATCGTACGGCTGGCCCGGGGGCGGTCTACAGACATGTTGGAAGCATACATATATGTATGACCTAAACAAGGTGGCGCAAGCTACCGCCCGTTACAAAGGGTATAGCCATTAACATCCATCCATCCATGAAGCGCTTGAAGCGCGTGTCCGCATATGATTGTGTCATCGTATCTGCGGACCGTGAGCCTTTCGTATGATGTTTGAGTATAGTGAGACTGTGGCTTTGACCTCCCGATTTACGCGTGTAAGAGAATCTTACATTTTGTTGCGACGTAAATGATTCCGGTAGCGTTAACTTGCGGGCCCGAATGCTCGATTGGAGCTGTCTTCGGGCTCAACTTGGCAACCGTCTGCGATGCGTAGTATTATATAGGGTTCATCGACGCGGTCTGATTACTCCGAGACGGGCTCAAAAAGCGTCGTCGTCGAAGAATACAAAGGAAATGAAATCCTTATTTTGGTGGCGCTTCTTGTGTTTTTTGTTTGTTGTTTCTCTGGTCAAAGCATGTTGGGCAGCGGATACAAGATACATAGGTACGCCTTTTATTGTACATGCAATCAATACACGAGGACAATGGGGTGACGCTGTAAGAGTTAATGACGCGACTGCCGCAGGTTCATTACGCACGCATCCACCTCCGACCGGATGTTGAGGAGGGAAGTAGTGTCCTCGATATCGCAGCATACAAAAATAGTCTCGTGCTCCTAATCATAAAAACAAAACAAAAAAGACATTCGACTATATATACATATACCCAGACTTGGACGTAGTTCAACTACTCTACTCAAACTACTGTAGTTTAACTACTTTTCCGAGTAACTTGGTAACTTTCAATTACAACCTTATTTGGGTAATTAGTAGTTTAATTTAACTACATTTTTCAGGTAACTTCTACTCAAATTACTAACTACTTTCGAAATCGTCGGCAGATGAAATGGCCTTCCCGAACAAGGGGCCCCCTCGCAGCCGTAGAAAATGCATCACAGGCGTCCTTGGGCCAAGGTGGCGATGAGCAGCCAAAACATAACACCGACGCGCACGAACGCAGGAAGAGATGCTTAACAAGCCTTGGACGGGTATTGACCTAATCCGGTAATGCACGCAGGCGTCGCGCCTTCAGCTGCAACCGTGCAAGCAAAGACGGGGGCACTCCGAAGGTTGCTGTTGTTTTCATGTTGCCCGCCCTTTGTGAGTTCTGACTCAAGTGGTTTGGGGGTTCTACGGGAGGCGCCACTGGCATGACCTCGCAGCTGGGCGCCTGTTCCCATCGTCGCCTCGTCGTCAGCGAATACTTGCTTGCACAGCCCGACTCCACCGCACAGAAACGCAGACACGAATAATCCGTTCATGGGAGCACATTCGGGCTTCCAGCTGCAACTGTACGAGCGCCGATGCTTGTTCACGTAATCCTTCGAGCCCTTCCGACCTTCCACGCCAGGGAGACCTCCTGTTTGTTGAAAACGATTTACTTGTCAGGCGTGTCAGGCGCGTCAGGATACCGTAGTAGCCGGCCAGGGTTGCGGGTCACCCTTGGGAGTTCCTTTTATTGGACCCGGCGTCAGCGGCGAAGTATACTTCGTTTCATCTTCTGTAAAAAAAAAAAAAAAAAAAAAACTACTTTTTTTTGGTAGCGTAGCGCTAGCACTGCAACGAGACGCGCAGTCGTCCGGATGATCTCATCGTCGTGGCGTGAGACTTGAACCCTTGACGGTCAGGTGCACTCGCTCAGCGTACTCTCCGAACGTCGTGGGTAATAAAGAGGGGCCAGTCATAACAATCTCAACTTGCAGAAGAAAAAGACAAAAGGAGGAGAGTTTGTTATACAACCCCCCAAACGAGGCAAACCTCACATGTTTCGTCATGGACACCTAAGATGCCAACACTCGCTTACCCGACCCTGCACAGCCTGTTTCTCTAACTCAACGCTGCCGTTCCATCCAGCGCGTCGGTGGAACGTCTTTTTAGCTTAGCTGGGGACGTCGTTAGTAGGAAAAGGCGAAAACTCTCCTATCAATAACTTCGAAAGTAAATTGCTTCTGCGAGCGAATAAACTATTTTGGTGAAAACTCAAGTCATTAAATGACTGCATTTATTTCAGGCTCGCAAAGTTTTTCACGAATCAAAACTGCTGTTCATTTTGCTACCATAAAAATATAAAAAAGTAACTTCGAAAGTAACTTCAAAGTAACTCGCTACTTTTTTACAGTAGTTAGTAGTTTACTCAATTACTATTACAAATGTGTAATTTCTACTCTACTCCAATTACTTTTGGCGTCGATACTCAGTAACTTAACTTAACTACCTTTTTTGAGTAATTTGTACATGTCTGCATATACCACGCATGCCGTCTTTTAACACAAAACGGATATGACGATGTTTCAAAACGCGATACAACCTAAGTGACAGATTGTTTACAAGGAAGTTTCTGGCCAGAGATTTCGTGGCACTGTCACAATACGTTTCAGTGTAAAAAAAAAAAAAAAAAAAAAAAACAACTAAAATACGTGTTTTGAAACTGGAGCAAGTGAGAGGGCATATATAGGTATCCGATAACCTCAATATAGCTTATTCACAATTTTTGTTTTTTGCGCGCTGCATAAAGGATTTAGTTTGAATCCTTAATCGAACGGAAACTGCCCTCTTTGTGACAACTTAGACGAGAATGTTGCGTTGTAGCTATACAGCGATAAATTGAGGGAGAGAGATGAGAGCTCGCGGGGAGGTGAGGACACGGAGCCGAAGTTGGAATGATTGGGGAGTAAGGGCAAAGGCTGCCTTGGTCCCTATACTCACTCTTCGAACGCCTGCGTCCTTCGTTCGCGTTCGAACGCGTTTGAAGAGTGAATAGAGACGAAGGCAGCTCGACGTGCCTCTACCAACTATACTTCATTTCACGTTAACTCCAGACGCAGCCGACGCTACGAGCTGATAGGGACCAATCGGACATCGTCGAAAGCGCGCCAACATGGCGCCCGTCATGTTTTTGTACGTGTTCTATCCTCGCTGAAACAATCATAAACATAAAATGCCCAGTGACTTGAGCTTCTGAAAATGTCTAATCGGTCCCATTACCTCGTGGCGTCGGCTGCGTCTGGACTTCAGCTGAAACGAAATATTATCATTCAAATCAAAGGCTATGCAGAGCGCAAGTTCGTCTGCTTCTTGCACAGGGGTTGCGATGATGTCAGAATGCAGAGCCCTTATTGGCTGATTGAAAAAAAAAAAAAAATAGTGGGTAGACCTCAAGGCGTCTACCATTGAGGTCTACCCACTATCCTTTCTATCAAAGCCAATCAGAGCTCGGCGTCATTCTCACGTGACCGCAACCCCCGCGCAAGAAGCAGACGACTCTCTCTCCTAATAATCTGGACACTTGGCGAGAAAGGTCGGCGAAGAATTCAACCGCCGTGATTGGCCGGCGCCAAGGTCAAGCATGGCGCCGGCCAATCACGGCCGCCGAAATTTCTCGCCGACTTGTTTGCCAAGTGTCCAGGTTAGAGCCCCAGAGCTCGGGGTTCTGACGTCCCCGCGAGCTCTCTCTAATCCTTCTCTCCCTCAATTTTTCGGAGTATTGGCCAGGTGATCTAACTTAGGGCGTGCATTGTCCAGCATTTTTTTCCACAAAGGTCGGTGCTTATCCAACAGAAGACCTGTGATCTGGATTTTTTACGACATCTTCATCGACTGAACGCGAGTTGAACACGAGTGCTGCGTCACAGTTCGGCTGAGTCTCGAGTTCAATCGCTGCTTCGCTGATGGAATACGAGGGCAAGTCGAACGCCGACGCAGCTTTGGGCTTCGTCAGCCGAGCCAGCTGCGTCGGAAACGCGTACAAATAATTCATGTGGTTGTCCCAATGGGTTGTGTTCTCAACCTAGCCGCTAGGGGAGCCACGATTGAATCTCCTCCCCTATAGCGAGATGTCACATAATTGTTATTGACACTTCATCGATCGTCAACACCGCGACCATAATCATCGGTATCCTTGATTGCGTGCTCCTTTTACCATCCTGTTGATTCGTTCTGTCATCAGTAATGATTTCATTATCATTGCTAGTGAAGCGACACTTCACGAAGGCCACGCGAGGCAACCCCATAGAATGCGGAACGTGAGATGTGCCTGTGGAATTCGGAGGACTATCATTGCATGGCTTGCACTGACATCACGTCAGCTGCCATTGTGGTGGACTTGCTGCTGTGTGCGTACCTTCGGCAGCGCATACTTATTGCACCACCTATTTTTTTTTCCTCGGCAAAAATTGGTAAAAATGGCCACCAGCATGGTGCAATGACTTCATGTGCAAGCCATGTATAGCTTTGATTTGCATGGAAAGGTCAGCGTTCAATTCTTCTGCGTACACGCGGCGCGTCTCTCGCACTATTTGCAATGCGTGCATAGTGATGCAGGTATATATGAGCACGGCTGTGGAATTCGCGCTGAAACGCTTACATCTATTGTTTTTGCTAGTTTGAGCGTGCGTGCGTCCCTCATTACAATATTACTGTAATACATTCCTCCCGTATATGTAGTCTGGTTCGTCGCAGTCGAGTCGTGCAACGATGTGCGCGATGTGACCTCAAGTGTGCTGTAAACTAATGCGACTGCGTAATTGAGCAGTTTTTGTTTTGTTTTTGTGCATGGTGTAGTGACTTGTGAGCATTGTTTCAAGGTTGGTCTCTATATCGGAGGTCATACATGTACCTTACGTACGGCTGCTACCTTGGTGAAGCTGCCAAGGTTAATTGGCAGGATTAAACATCCGGTGGAGGTTGGTTCCTGTGTTAGTATTCAACGCCGCCGCCGTGTAACGAGACTTGATGAAAGGATAGATGATTAAGAGCAGCAAAACAGAAAGGTTATCCCCACATAACATGACGTGGTATGGTCTGCGTGGCTCGTAGATGCAGTGCCTGTAGTAACTATGAGTGGTATCTTTTGCACGCGCCGTAAAATGCTGTAAGCGCTCCTCCAGTGCGCAATAGGAAGTATTCGCTGGACGCCATATTTGTGGGTGCTGTTTAGAGCGCATGCTCAGAACAAGCTCACATCAATAGGCTGCTAAAACCGGCACTCTTGATGGTGCGGAATGCACGTTTCAAAAGAACTGTGGAAGCTCACCATCAGCACGCGCTCAGCATTCGCGCACACAGCTATGGCCGCCAGTGAATACTCCCTATTAGCCCCGTGCGCGATCGAAAGCGTCGCTGTGGTCGGCCTTCCACGATTGGCCGAACGCTGACTATGACGTGGGAAAGGGGATTTATCATCGACGGAAATAAGAGGAAGGAAAGAACTTTAATTTTGACGGTGTTGGCAGTGTTCCTTTGAGAGCGCAATGATTTCAAGCTTCCACCATGCTAATAACAAACACCATCGAACTTGTTGTTTGCAAGGTAATGACATCACAAGGGGGAACCCCAGGAGGGCGCCACCAAAACTTCTCGCCGCTAATACTTCGTCTCACCTTAGCATGAACTATTGTTAGCCGCGCATGCTAAAAGCGCGAGCTATATTTGCTTCGGATGAAGCCTCGGCGGTTGCACGGGCGCTCGTGCAGCGAGTGCTCCAGTCAAGGCAGTCAAGGCTGACCGCTCGCGCTTGCACAGCCTTCGCAGTTAGTCCATGCTAAGGTGAGACGAAGTATAGTACCTTAACTGTAATACCACCGCCTCGCTCAAATTTGGACAGGATTCATGCTGCATTAGGTTACTGCATACCAACTTATCAGCATAGTAATTTCACGCATAATTGCTGTACGCTCACAAAAACCAACACAAAGGCATTGTACAAAAGTAAACAAAAATGGGCAACTTGTCATCCCATACATTTCGGGGCCATTGCCTTTAGATTTCGGGGTGGTCTCGACACTGTGCTTGACCGGGGCCATACAAAAATATGTAGGTTAAGCGACTGATATTTGCGCAACGCTATATAACTTGACCGGTAGGTCTATACTACTTTCCTATAGCCGAAGCTGATTCAAGTTACTGTGCATTTGCGACGCAGCGGTAGCAGAATGGTTATAACGGATCCATTGTTCGGCAACTTCACTTGGCCCACTTTCCTCGGACAGAACGTTGAGTTGCGTAGAGCCGTAGATACTCTTCCCCGAGAAGCCGCTTTTGTCAGCTAGATCTCTTTCGAACCTGTCGGGATCGCCTGTGGGAAGAACGCATGCCTGTACACAAACAGCGCATGCCTGTGCATGGCGCGACGCGTGTATACAGTTACGCGCGTGCAACAAAGGATCGCAAACTCTTCGTGCTCTTCTCTTCGAATTAAAAGGCTCAGATAAAAACTACTAGAGTGGTGGCGTGCGCTAATGTACCGCATTAATTGAACGGGCAGAACTTGTTGTTTGCTCATCACGGAATAGCTTGCCGAAAAAGATACCCCCCTCCCCCCCCCCCCCCGCAAAAAAAAAAAAGAAAAAAGAAAGCGGCGATTTTGTGTTCACGTTAGCCGTGCCATGCACGCACTATTATAGTCTCCTCTATACTGAAAAAGCCTGGCAGCTTGCCACGAGACGCGGCCGCCGGAATCGAAAGGTCGAGCGGCAGACAACGGATGAAAGAAGAGCCAGGTGACGGGCGCCCCGCTGCGGCGAGACGCCGAAACACACTTCTCCCGAGCGATGGAATTTCCGCTCGTGCTCCTCGCGTTCCTCGCGCTACCGCTTCTTTTCTCGTCGAGTTTGGAAACCATGTTTCGGGTCCTCGCCACTGCAAAAGCTGTGTGCTGACAACCAGGTTCCCCGAGAAATGCTCTGTGCTACCAGATCCTCGCGCTCCAAATCTGCAACCGGGCACTCTATGGCTCCGTTGTCGAACTGCCAGGCTTTGTGAGTATTAGCGACGAGATGTTTTGGTAACGCCCTCCTATAGTTCCCTCTCGTGACGTCATTACCTTGCGAACAACAAGTTTGAAACCAACACTACCAACTCCGCCAAAATCAAAGTTCTTCCATTACTCTTATTTCCATCGATGAGAAATCCTTTGCTGACGTCATAGTCAGGATTTGGCCAATCGTTGAAGGCCGACCACAGCGACGCTTTCGATCGCGCACGTCGGCAATAAAGGAGGCTATGGTCACACAAAAAAGACAGCCTGCAAACACGAGTCACCGCAATATCCGTGGTTCGAATGCCGCGTGTCCAAGTTTTCTCCTCGAACTCGATGCGATGCGGCATACGAAGCACGGATTTCGTGGTAACTCGCCTTTGAATCTGTACATGCAGACTGTCGTTAGTATGACGTATAACCAGAGTGACCCCGGCTTTAGAGTGCACAACGGAGTTTTCGTACGTACTTCGGTGTACGCTTTTATACCTGAAAGAGAGATTCTTCTACGTCAGAGCCGTATATTAGGAGAGTTTGGACAATAGGCGGAGCAAAGGCCGCCACCAGCGCCGAATATTCCCCCCACGCTTAGAGCGTAAACTAAATTTGTGGCACAGCGTCGACCAATCAGGAGACCTCTACTCCATCTCACAAATGTCGACAGTGAAGACAAAGGCACAGGCGCGTGAGCCTAGCTCAGCGAAACGCTATTGTTTGTACGAGACCTCGTGCATAGGAGGCACTTTCCAAAGCCACGCGCTCGTGCCCATGCCTTTGTCTGCACTGCTAGAACAGCGTCCTGAGACTGGCTGAAAGAAAGCAGTGCAAAGGGTGGGGTGCGCGAGCGTCTTGAGACGCGGAGTTCCGCTCGGCACGGCTCAAATTATACTTCGTTTCACTTTACCTGCGAGCGAAGCCAAAGCTAGAAGCGCGAGACCAGCGCTTTTTGCATTTCTCCCCAGCTCGCGCGCTCGAGCAAAGCCTGAACGCACGGAGCTTCCGTGCTCGCGCTTCCAGTTTTGCCTTCGCTCGCACATAAGGTGAAACGAAGTATAGTCGTGGCACAAATTTAGAGCACGCGACCACCGCTAGGGCTGTTTCGCGGCCTGTGGTTGGCCCGAGATGCTCGCCTATTCAAACCAATGTATGGCCAAACTCTCTCAATAAACGGCTCTGTTCTACGTGTAACGGCACACGAACGTCGTGAATATCGGTGGTGGACGCCATTTGCGAAGCCGAAAATAGCTGAAAATTTACAGATCGCATCAGGGGAACGCGCGCGCTCTCCTTGAAATGTCTAATTTTATACGTAGCTCATATTTTATTTCTTTTAGGAGGACGGATGTGCACAAATAAAAGTGCTCTTATTTCCTTTCTTTCTTTATTTTTTTTTTTCGAGCAGCAGTTGTTTTGAGGAAAAAAGTGTTCTAAGGTCTCGGCGCTCAGTGGCACTGGTAAACTTTCCGCCATAAACACTTGACGTTTGTTTTTAGCGCCAGCGCAAAGTCGGTGGGGACATTTTTTTTTGTTGTTTTCTTCATTCATTCTGCCTCGTTTTTTTGTTTTGGTTTTAATTCTTGAAAGTTGACTTTCGCAGCCAGCACCATCCTCTTCCGCGTGCGCCATATTTGTTTTTCTTTTTTTCTGTCTGCGTCTTTTCTCTCACTCTCTTCCAAATATAATGATAAACGCGTTTGAATATATGAATAGAGAGGAAAGGCGGGGAGAGTGTTCGCTGCGCTCAAGAATCAACGCTTGCAAACATCCTCCTCTTCCTCCATGAAACGTCAGCACTGTCGGATGTCGCCAACTCAGCAATCGGACCCGAGCCCGGCGCCGAGCGTCCAATTCGACGCGTTGATTGGACACGAGGTCCAGCCGAACTCTGACGTCACTCTCGTGTCCAATCAGCGTCTTCGCTCGATCTCGCAGCGATGACGTAGTGTTGGCTGGACCGTCTGTGATGGTGGCTCGTAGCGTTCTAGTCCGGTCCGTGGTCGGGCGAAAGGGAGTTTCGAAAGTTTATTGGTTCGCTCAGTGCTCTTTCTGGTTGTGGTCCTTCGTGGAGGGCTGGACGATCCTTTCAATATACGGCCGACGTCCGCATAAAAAATCTGTCGGGTCCTTTTGTGTCGCGGACCGACTTCCGTGGACCCTTCTGTTCGAATCCGGTTTTCGCGTCGTTTTTTTGTATCTTTCTTTTTTCGTTTCTGTGAGGCTGTTTATAGCGTTGGCGGTAGACTATAGTCGGCGGTAACGGGGGATCCATAGACCATCGCACAAAGGAAGGACCGCCTTAAAGGAAAGTGAGGTCATTGTCACCTACTCTTGGTCTCCTCCCCTCTCTCCCTGTTTACCTTTTTTTTTTTTTTTTTTGCACGCTATTAGTTTGGTTGAAATGATAGAGATGTAAAATAAGCGTAGACAAGTTTTGACGCGAGAAAGCTAAATTCTTGCAGGTCTTTAAAAAAGTGCGTCTATCGATCCTGATTACTCCACTGAGTCAACTTGTCCGAAAGACTGCGTGAATTTGAGAAGGGAGCTTACTGTACAGAGTTTCAGGATGTGGAGAGGAACTTTAATCACTGCGACTGGGCGTGTTACCCTCAACAAAACGATACTTTTACTGCGTGCTTAGCAGGAAGGCTTACAGCTTGGAGCTTGCTCGTGTAGCCGTGCTTCGCTCACGCGTGAAGTGAAACCGAGTGAGGAATTTTCGGAGCTTGAAAGACTGTGAAAAAAACCATAAGAAGGCGGTCATAGACTTTGTGTTATTTCTTTCGAATATTATATTTTCACCTTGTATTAAAATTTTCTGCAATTATATGGGAGAGATTTGGATAGTATCATCATCATCATCATATCTTCTTTCGTAATTTCATTGGACTCTCTTATCGTCGCCTTTCCTTCGCCGTTGTTTGAATTCTCAGGAAACATGGTAGCCGGAAGGCAAACTCGTCTAGCTAATGTTACTGTGTCAGTTTATCAGTAATATATCAACCTACGGTACTACATATACCATCGCGCAAGATCAGCGTCATCCAAGGTTCTCGTCTCGGGCCCGTAGCATTCATATTGTGCTTGAAACTGAGGTAAGACAAAGAACTGTAACTTCTTACCGCGGTGCCATGTGATGGCCGGACTTTGCAGACTTCGGTTTTGGCTGCGAAATCTCTCAGCTAAAACTTTCAAGATCCTCCTGATGGAAAGCAGGTAATCTGACCTTAACAGTATCTCTGACTCGGAAATAAGTTCGCATTAAACTCTTGTTCACTTCAGTAATCAGCGCCACCGTGCAGAAGTTGTCCACGTGGGAGATGGCGTCCAATGACGATGCTGATCTCAACAAGGAGTACGTGAGGTGATTATAGAGAGTGTCTATACGATGCCATATTTCGTTGTATAAGAAATCTCACTATGTAAGACATCTTGATGTGTAAGACATCTCGTTCTTTAAAGCTATCGTTATGAGACATTCTTTTATAGAAGATAAATGTTCCTTAGACATCTAGTTTTTTTAAATTTTATATATATCTCGTGATATATTATATAACTAAGATATCTCAATATTGCCCTTGGATAGTTAGAATCTTTTGTGGTGACCGCAGAATCAGGGAATGTTCCGGAACCTGGTAGGCCCTTAGTCAAGCTGGGCCGACAAAGGGCCTACCAGATTACGTGATTATGCGATCGCCACAGAATATTCTAACCATATAACTTATAAGGTCATTACTAGTTTATTATTATTACTCGCAAGGGCTTGTTTTTCCGACTTAGTTTAGTTCATATACGATATCTCGTAATACCTAAGTAAGATATATCCTATATGCCCGTACATTTAAATCACGAACGGCACATGGGTTTAGCTCATTTTTCTTCAGTTCCTCTCTGATGGCGGTTGGCTTATGTGGTCAGAAGTTATTGAAACGCCACGGTGACGTCATGCTAATGTTTCAGCTGACTTAATTGCTTGAAGTCCTAGAAACACAAAAAGACAAAAACGACAAAGAACAAGCGTCTTCGTTTTGGAGGACTAGCAGATGCTCTTTCCATAATAAAGTTTTCGGGTATTATGCAAACGGTCTACCAACGCTACCCCGAGCGGGCGCGCGCACACACACACACACAGAATTTTAGGTCATCCGCAAAAAAGAAACAAAAAAAAAAAGAGCCGTTAAAACTGGCGGTTATTGCTCCGAGCCCTACTCCGCAGTAACGAAGGTACGCGTAAGATAGATTCCACTTACACGCGCACTTTCGTGCTCGCTAAAAAACAAAGTGGGACGGGCGCCTGTGCGGCAATAAAGCAAGGTATATAGACAGTTTATATCAGGAACACTGGCGGCGGAGCGAGCGGGCGCGCGCCTTTCCTCCAAATTACGGTGCAGGCGGCCGGACCTTATAGAACTTCCGCTCTACATCGTAATCGTGGTTATACTGCTTCTGCGGCTCTCGGACCGAACCGTTTTGTCTCCACCCTAGATGTGGACTGAAACTAGTCTAGTACACGTTACCCACAAAAGGTAATCGATTACAATTACTAAATATTAAAATGTATTCAAAATAGATTACTTGAGAAGAAATGTTATTGGCCCTCACTTGAGAAAAAGTGACCGTTACTTTTCCGATTACTCCAGGTTTTTAAAACGACAGATTTTGCTGCCGGTTTGAAGGCTGTTCGAAATCGTTCTGTCCATTATTGGGCTATAGAGTCGCCAAATGATCAGCTACTTATCTTCTTAATTCATCAATGTTGGCAAAACGTCCTCTTGTCGGAGGCCACGTTCGAGGATTTTCTAGGTAGGAAACTTTTACCAACAAAAAGCGTCGCCAAAATGGGAACGGTTACGAGCAGTTTTTAGTATTTCCAAAAGTAACAGATTACTTTAGTGATTACTTCCTAAGAAATGCGTTCAAACGATTTCTACGTGACTTCAAATAGGAAATGATTACGAGTCAATTGGTTGCTTGTAATGACTGGTACCGTACAAGACTGGCTGAAACCAAATCTGCGACTCAATCAAGCCAATCGCTAGCCTTACAAGTAGCAGACGTCATCGCAGTTCACCGGTCGGATTAGCCAATCGCGTTACAGAACGTCACAATAAAAAAAAAAAAACAGTTTTGTGAACTTTTTTTTTTTTTTTTTGAACACGTGAACAGCCGATCACGACGAACAACGACGACAGCGAATTACATAATAGCGAATGACCTAACTCCTCATACAATCACATCTGAAAAAAAGAAAAAAAAAAAAAGAAACGAGGCGCACAGGGGCAATACACCCTTTCCAAAAGTCCGCGCCATCGCCTGTCCGCCATTGCTTGGTAACGAACTTTGAGCTTGTATTAAACACGAGGGCTGCGTAGCCGTTCGGCGTGAACTCGGCTCGGCCCGTGTTGAATACGAGTGTGACGTCAGCGTTCGGTAAAGACTCGGATCCAACCACGCGCCTCGTGCCCGAAGAAATGGCGACCTTTTATGTTGTTCGATGAACTTTTGAAAAGGGTCAATTAACAAGCAAGTGGAACGTCGTGCTCGTTGTCTTCGCGCACGGGACATCTTTATTTTGTAAAGTAATCCTATTCTGAGTTTCGTCGTTTGCTGGGATTCTAGTATTGTTCGCCTTCATTCGTTGCCTCGCGTTCTGCGGGAAAGCAAACTCGCAGACCCCCCCCCCCCCCCCCCCCCCCCCCCCCCCCTTTTTTTGTTTTTAGGGTCCACGTCGCCGCAGGTTAAACCGGTCAAAAATGTTGGGTGTGGAATATGTGACGGAGCGATTTCAGTGTGTGCATGCATGTGCGTGCGTGCCTTGGTCATTGGTCCATTTCGAGACACTCCTACGGTGGTACCACATTCGGACCGTAGTTTCCTCGTGGTTGATTAATTGCCACTTGCCATTTAGGTAATCGTGGATCCTGGGGCGTTAATATGAGCTCGTGACTAATTAAAAAAATGGGCGTGCGAACCGATCTGGCGCGTGTGTTCGATGCCCAGAACGAAAATAGTGCGACTCCTATATGTGGTTATTAATGATCGATCTTTTGTAAGCGTCAATTCTAGCGCTCATGAACCGCGACGCAGATAACGCTTTTCCTGCCAAACTCGTTTCATATTTTGGCTTCGGAGTTTTTGTTTCGAAAGGAACCCTACACTTTGGGCGTTAGTTTCACTCAGAATAGCTACAATCGCTTCCTCTCGCATATTATTTCTTATTACTATACACCATGGCAAGTGAGTGATAGTGAGTTGTGTACTAAATAAGCTGAAGAATGCACCCCCCTCGGAGAGCTGAAACACCTGATTCGGCCTTTTTCTGCGTACGGCGGTCACCACAAGCTCTATTATTTATCAATATGCCAAATAGTCCAGAGTATGGCACCTCAAAGTTGCATTCCATTCTAAGTTCAGATCACGCATCTCTCAAAAGATGACAGGTACGCCAAAGAAGAATGTAGAACTGTTTCAGCTCATATTGCCCTCGATAGTACACGCGCTCGCTTCGCTTGTTGATCGCACCTGGTGGTGGTGGAAGGAACGCCCTTGTATATCCCTCAAAACTCGCGCACATGCATTTTGCGTACCGCATACCGGCGCTGATGTTAGCGCCGGAGGGCGTGGACATGCTTCACCTAATTTGGCGTTCGGCAGGTATACATACCTGTAGCATCAACGAATTCGGAAATGATCCCCATCCCCAATGTGTGTCTGGTGTCCAGTGTGTCTGGACACCAGACACACAACTTTACAATTGTCTTTTCAAACAAAGAAACAAATAAGCGAGTAAAGTTTACTAAAAGAACAAGCGAGCGGAAAAGTTCAAATGAAAATAAAAAATAAACAAAAAGAACAACTGAGACGGAGGGACTACAAATAAACCGAGGACAGCACACCAGGGTTTGTTCTTGTTGTGCCCTCAGTCCCAAGTTTTTAATAATATAAATCAAATGACCCATTCCTACATCCTTCTTCCACGCAAACAGATTGAGTGCAACTGATACGAACGCATTTACGCTCAGGCCGCCACCGAAATATTCATAAACAGCGATTGTGTCACTCCGATAAGTTACGCAACGGAGTACCGTTGGCATCATCTCGATCCTCGCGTTCCGTCCTAAATACGGCCTTAAATACGCGCGGCCGAGTGACGATAAGTGCGGCCGAGAGGGGTGGGAAGCCAGCTTGGCGTCCTCTCTGTACAACGCCATTTAGATATCCGTCGTTTCCATAAAGCGACTGATGACTTTAATGAGTGTCCGTAATAAACGTCGCTCCTCGCCCACTCGCGTACACGCGCTCTCTCGACGAGCAACTTAGCGCGAGTCATGCGTTGGCTGTCGCGAAAAGGCGGCGGTGGTGGCTGGAGGTGTCTTCCGGGTTTGGGAATATACTCGCGTCTCACGCCTTACGGCGGAGCGCTGCGGAGCGTACGAGACCCACTGGAACCGAGACAAAGCCCGGAGGGTGTCACGTGCCTTTCCGTTTTGGGCGGAGCGACGCGGAGTGCTCGGTCACATGACACGCTCCGAGCTATGGATTGGCTCATCTAGCTGGCAGCGTCCGCTTCGGTCCGTCATGAGGTGAAGAACAGGGTGTAGAATCCGTTTTAGCTTTCACCTTATAATGGACCGTAGCGGACGTTACGAGTCTCTCGGAGCTAATCCTGTGCCGCGTGAGAGTCGCGTGTCTTACCGGAGGGTCACGCAGCTACGCAAGGGACGCGGAGTGTTCGAAGTGCGCTGGATCGGCTGGTTTGGCTGGTCCGCGGCGGTCCATCGTATAATAACGTGAAACGAAGTATGCACATGGACTGTTTGTGGGGCTGCTGCCGTTTGGCTGCTTGTTGACGACGAGGACGCCGTCGGCGCCTTTGGACGCCTCTCACTGCCTGGAGTCATTATGGGCCGCCTACGGCGCTGCATGGTGGAGGCGGCCGGTAGATATGTTGTTGCGCAGGCTTGCCCGATTGCTGGAACACAGCGGGAACCGTGACTGTAAACGTTTTTATTAAAAAAAAAAAATAAGTGAGAGTTCCTTCGGCTGACACGCGATGAAAGGACACAAATACGGCTACGCGTTTGCGATCTGACGTTTGCAAGTATGCGGCCTATGGGCGCCGCCATCTTTCTGCTGGTGTGGGCAGATCGTCTGATAGGCAAGGATTGCTGAGGAGGCCGTGGGTAGGCCTCATCAATGCTTGACTAGCAGTCGATCTACCCACACCAGCAGCAAGCAAGATGGCGGCGCCCAGAGGCCGTACATGCAAACGTCGACAGTTTAGAAGAAACGAAGGAGTGGCTGATTTGCCTTTACGCTTCTTGCGTTTTGATTGGTCCTCCGGCGTTCCTTATCGACTCGTGACGCAATCTCATTGGCTGCTGAGCGATAAGGAGATGTTTGGGGCTCGTCATACCCTGCGCTTCCTTAATCTCTCAGTGACTCGAGTTAGGGTTACAAACAAAAGTTAAGCAATGAATAATAAAAAAAAGGTGTGACAGTAACATAGTCATGTCGGCCATTGGAAACTGCACATAAATTTTGCAACCACGGCACCCATAGCCTATATCGCCTGTATTAACCAACCTGCCGTGTATTTTCCCGGACAGCATGCCACAGCCATATTAATTAGAGACATTTTTTCAAAAAGTAACTGATGGCTCTGTAAGGATGTTGCTCTATATAGCTTAAATCCAGTTTAGCTGAAGTAAAGCCGCAGGCACAGGCTGCTCCGACATCGTGTAAAAGACACGGTGTAGCACTTCAGACGATATTGTCAAATGCTCATATTGCTCCATAGCTAAAAAAGTTATTTTACAATTTTTCAATTTCCTAATTTCTCCTTTTTTAATTACTTTTTACTTTTCTTTTCCTTTCTTTTTTGAAGACGAAAAGGTTAGGAGCTGCTGCTGTGTCCGCGTGCCTTCAGTCACCCCTGAAGAAGAAACCGAGTTGGTTTTGAAACGTCGGGTTGCCTTTCAAATTTTGGTTGGAGTACATTTTCGGACTTTAACTCTCACCCAACCAGGCAGATTTCTGCCGAATATGTTTACTTTCAAATCGATTTTTTTTTTAAACTAGAATTTAATAAAAAAAATGTATCTCTCATTTCTTATATATAGGTGATTGGAATGCATTATCGGAATCCCTTGTAACGATAATTGATCATCCCTTATTTTCAACAGAGTTCGCTCGACGCGCGTTTTCTCGCTAGAATGTTGCAAAGAATCCTCGAAGGCGAACAGCGTTTAATAGGTTGTTTTCTACCTTTTTTTGATTAACCTTATAAGTGTCAGATCTGTTTACATATTATTACGCCCCCCCCCCCTTTTATGTAATGCCCGCTGGGGCCCTTAACGTATAATAAATAAAATAAAATAAAATATTTGCTTGCAACGTGCCCAGACAGGCTTTGTACGACCAAAATGTGCCGGCCGTGCAAGGAAGGAACACGTCTCGGACGGTGTCTGCAAACTGTCTGTTGTATGATATGTGTGTGCGTGTGTGTGTGTGTGTGCGTGTGTGTGTGTGCGTGTGCGTGTGTGTGTGTGTGTGAGAGAGAGAGAGAGATATAGAGGCCACGGCCTACCTTGAAAACTTCTAGGAACTAATATTTGTCGTTATTTTATTAGAATGTGCCAGCTTTCGTTTTGAGTTAATTTTTTCACTATTTTCCATCCTGGAGGCGGAGAGGATGAACCACGCCCTTTTTTTTTGTGTGTGTGTGTGTGTGTTCACCTAATGATGTGCGAAAGCTGATGTCTTCTTTCGTGTGTAGGCCTCCGGCCGTGTCTTACAGCACTGATGAGGCTGGTCTTACGTTCTTTAAGGGTGTTGTACGCTGACCATTATCACGACATTAGCGAAACGACGCTCTCTCTCTCTCTCTCTCCCCCTCCCCCGCTTCCTAGTAACATAGCACTTATCATTATACTTTTTCTTTCAGCTGCACACAAACAACTTCTTCGCCTTTGGGCGTGCTCTGAAGGGCACAGTATACTATCGCTCCCATACCCTGGTACAAAGGCGTCGAATAGCGTGTTACTAAAACATAAAAAAAGAGCAAAGCAAAACACAAACCGGATCGCAGGATTAACGTATGCTGTGTAGTAACTAAAGGTGATTTACTGGTATATGAATACAGAACTCTACAGTCGTTCAAAATACATCTTAATAGACGCAGAGGACAATTACTCAGGTTTTCATAATTGACGAAAATAATTCCTGGAGAAGGGGAACAAGAGGGACAAAGGACAAACACAAATCTCCAAACACAGCTAGGTGACTAGTGAGCTACTGAAAAAATCCGCCTGGTCCGGGTATCGAACCCGGGACCTCTCCATTACAGGTGGAGCGCTCTACCAACTGAGCTAACCAGGGGTTAGACGTCAGTAGAGCAAACGGGTTTTATCAGCGGCCACCAGTCTAACACCAACAAGGGTGAAGCTTGCAATGTTCAAGTTATAATTATAATGCAATTAAATGCAAAGGTGCAAGCGAGCTGGACAAGAATGACGAAAATAATCCCTGGAGAAGGGGAACAAGAGGGACAAAGGACAAACACAAATCTCCAAACACAGCTAGGTGACTGGTGAGCTACCGAAAAAATCCGCCTGGTCCGGGTATCGAACCCGGACCAGGCGGAGAGGTCCCGGGTTCGATACCCGGACCAGGCGGATTTTTTCAGTAGCTCACTAGTCACCTAGCTGTGTTTGGAGATTTGTGTTTGTCCTTTGTCCCTCTTGTTCCCCTTCTCCAGGGATTATTTTCGTCATTCTTGTCCAGCTCGCTTGCACCTTTGCATTTAATTGCATTATAATTATTTCATAATTGCCTGCAATCTAAGTAATCAAATACTTATTACGTTGCAATAATATTGCGATGTAACTTGGTTACATGCTGAAATTTTTCTTCGAACAAATTACCCCTTGTTCCAGTATCAATGATCAACTTGACTATAGCTGTGACTGTCTCGAAGCGAGGTGGCGTGGAACCGCCAATTTCCTTCATTGAATAAACTCACCGTTCCGGGTCGGTGCAGAGCCAACACTGTCTAGAAGACATTTTTGCGTCACCAGCGAAGGCCAGCTCGGGACAGAAATTGGAAACGAATGCTGCGTGAGCACTCGGCTTCGAGTCAAGTTTGAGCTGAACGTTGACGCAATGGTCGTGTCCAATCTATACCCACAGCGTTGGTCTTCGCTGATGACGACTTCTCTCTCAACACTGCGGCTTTGTTATCTAGTAGGCGTTGGCAGAGCGCCCGTGAGACGTCATGATGTCATATGACGTCATGCGCACGCGTAGCGCCCCCACCTGGTGTGGGAAAACGCGCGCTCGTCAGTAAGCAACGCGTCGGTGTATGCAGGTGATTGCAATGCATGCCAGTTACTTCTGGATCAGTTACGTGTGAATAACTGTAACCGATACATTTGTGTACCTCTAATATTTAAGCTCGAGTCACCCCAACCTCATCACTCTTCAGGACTAAGTTTTGTATAGTCGATCTCCACGCACAGAGCAGACGAGTCTGTTCGTAAAATTATTTAAAAAATTGGAAATTAGCGCTGCTTGTCCCATTTAACAAGGTCACCTCATAGTACGGATCTCAAACGTGTCCTTAAGCTGGTTTTCGTTTCGTTTCGACTTGTTGGAAGTGGAAGGTAGAAAGGAGTTTATCGAATAAATGTTTGTTTTTGGTTTTTTTCCGGAACAGAAATCGAAAGGGACATTGGTTCGTGGGACGCGTGGAGGAGGAATCGCTTTCGGTTTTTGCTCGATTATCTTCTCCAGCCAATCACTCTTTCCTTTCAAGGCTGTGGAGTGTAGGCTCCCGTTCTGCGTCCTTGCCGCCGGGCCTCTCTCAATGACGCTTTCTCGCAATTAACTTCTGATCCAAGCATTCTGGCACGCAGACTTCGGTTTGCCTAAAGTGTGCCAAAACTTCGACCTAATTGTATGTGTACGTGTTTTTTTTTTTTATCTTACGGGCACCACTTTTATAGCGGTATAATAAACGTATAGAGCACACGTTTGTCTGGTGTGTTTTTTTAGCAGGCAATTATCGGTGACTGTATGCACTTTATATTCAATTCAATTTTCTCCAATCCGCGGAGAGAGAGAGAGAGAGGACAAGAAGCTACTCAAAGTAGCTTCAAACGTTCCTCCCTCCCATACAGACTGGCCGATTTGTCAGGACATATACAAGTAAAACATCTGTAACATTAAAAATAACAAATACAACACACCAATTATATATACATACATATCATAAATGATCGGAATTCCTAAGATCGAGGGTTTCCATTCTGTTTCTCTAGAATATATTTGTTTTGTTTGATTTTTTTTGTGCAGATTTTCTATGTGAATATTTTAATGTGTTCGTTAAGGGTGGATAATACAACATGCTGGAGTATTTGCAATCCGGCCTATTCAAGCTAGGCCGCAATAGACCCCTTTCACAAATGCGTCTCGCGACGATGGGCTTTTCGTCAGTTTCGATTTGCACAGCATTATGGAATAGCAAATCGCCATGTTTCGGTCAGCTCCCTCCACGATGAGGTGTAGCCCTTTCGCGCTGTTGCATCCGAACGTCGTGTCGTCGTTTCATGATATTTGCCCACACACGTAGTTCTCTGCCTCGTCATGCGCGACGCCACTGTCAGTTCCTGCAGTGCTCACCTTGCTGTGTTGTAGGCAGCAGATGTTACTTCATCGTACGCGGGGAATGTTCGTAATTCCTCTACTTCTGACACCTGATTTTATCTCGTCACCCCATGTGCATAAGCATCGCGGTTCCTCTAACTCGCCTTCATCAAAGGAATGGCCAACATGTTCCGGCTTTCTGCTACCCTCACCACTTACTACTACTACATCAAGGTTCCTTGTTTCATTTGAGTTCAGCTAGAAGCAAACCCTTGTCGAAGTTCACCCAAATGCAGCACAAATATGACATACGTTGACTCCTACACTCTTTCTCACTTTATTTTTTGATGAAATAATTAAATAGAAGACAACAATATCGTATTGTCCATAAGCGCCCGCAAGCCCCTATATTGCCTCCACTAAGCAAGTCACTGTGTAGCTTGATCTGCGCCTTCTTTGTCCTTGATCTTGCATTTGTACTTTACCGGCTATGTTCCAAATCTTACCCGAGTAACCTGTCTCCTACGTGAGCGGGTAATACCACGTGACATCGCGAGTAAACGATCCGCGACTTGATTTTGGAACGGCCGGGATAATCACCTGGATAGGACGCGGATTGGCTTCGTCCTGAGCTACGGCAAAAAGAAAACAGCAGCGATGGCGGAAAATAGCAGACGATCTCTTTCGATCAGTTAACCGCTTCAAAGTTTTTCCTTGACAGTGACGACGCGGTTTTTTCTGAGATGGCTCCATCGGTTCCTTTTGCTCACCTTCCTTTTGTCCTGAATATTGAGATAAAAGCTACTTATTCCTTTCAGTTAGACGTCAACATTTTTGTTTTGACTAATCTGCGCAATCGCTGTAAGTCTAGTCCAGGTGCCATAAACAGCCTCAACTCATCGTAATTAACACCGATTACGTTTTGCGGATATTGCTTCCACACGGTGTAGCGGTAGAGCGCATGGAGCTTTCTCAACAGTGGTATGTAACTTACGTTCGCTTTGACGCGAATATGATTATAAAATCACAGAGAGCACTTCGAAACCGCTATAGACAATTTATTAGGGAGGGAGATGTGGTGGGGTTGTTGACTGGTCATAAAAATAAAATCTTCGATGCCTTCACTGCTTTACAAGCGTTAATTATCCTCTCATTACACACACTCTGGGGAGAAAAAAAAAAAAAAAAACCTCCAAAAAACTTCCACATTATCTACTGCCTTCGAACAGTTTCATCTTTTAACGTAAGAATACGGAGTTCCCTCCAACGCCGAGGACGAGGATGCGGAGAAGCTCGTGTTTACGCTCGCACTCTGATAATAACTTCCTGAGGGAAGGTACACGGTATGGATGTGGTGCAATCAATTCCTGCGTTGAAAACAGCAAATTGCAATAACCAACCATAAATGGCTGCACCTCATTCTTTGTTATTTCGAAAGTCTGCCACCAAAGCCAACGGAGCCAACGAGCTTTGACGGCTGTCCGCGCAGGAAGCAGACGACGAAAAGATCACGTGACGCATTTACTCGATTTGATCCGGCGTTACCCCCCGATCGAGGAGGGTAGCGCGAGTAATTACTCCGGAGTAAACAACCCGCTTCTGGAACGCGAGTTCTGACGTCATCGAGTAAGCGCGAGTAAGTTTTGAAACGCCAAGGTACGAAACCTTTACTCCGGAGTCGGATCGAGTAAATTTTGGAACACACCCACCGTGTTCTCATCTGATGAAAGTTTCGTTTTACGCCGGGACGCGCGTGGTGGTCCAATATCACGGCCACACTAACTAGGTAGCGTAAGCCGCCGCCTTATTTGAAGTGATCAGTTGTACTCATCCATCCACTCATCCATCAAGCGGCCGACGTAGCTTCGCGCACTGCCAACTCCCAGCTGCGCGTAATTTGCTGAATCCGGAGGTGGGCAGCGTTTGGAAACTTCCGGTTCCTTAGAAAATTGTGTTTAGCTGTTGACAAAAGACGACGGTAATTCTCAGGCCTGTCTAAGCATGGTTCTGAACACTACAGTCTGGAGGTTTCTAAACCATGCTTGCACGGGCTTTTAGGTGATTGTCGTTGTTTGTCAACAGTGAAACAAAATTTACGAAGGAACCGGAAGTTGCCAAACGCCGCTCACCTATAGACCAATCCCACCAGCTAGTTTGAGTACGCCACCGCTGTCGCGATGCGTCATAGGATCTGTAGTCTTTTTGCACGCGAGAAAACCCCGCTGGAGGTCTGCGCTTGCAGAGCACGAGACTGCACAAGCTGTCTCGTACACGGGCGCCTACCTCTTGTGAACTACAGTTATGGCGGCGTCATGCGTGCGTGGAACGCTTAGCGAGATAGATCTATTGAAGGTTGAGTGCTGTGATCGGACGTGGCATTAAATATATACGCCGAATCCTGTCGTACACAGCACGCCGGTGACATTAAAGACATGATTTGCATCCGCAAGGTCTTTATTGAAGCTCGCCTTCACTGACCTCCGTCCAACGTTTGTGAAGGCATGCATATACGGCTGGACCTTCCATACTTCGCTCACCCCTCAAGCTCGCAGTGAGGTGCGAGCTTGAGGGGTGAACGAGCACTCGTCGGACCAACCAACCTCCTCCCTTTCATCACCTGGCCCCGCTCCCCGCTCGTAGGTATGGACCGGAGCGTGACCACGTGGGGAAAAGTACAACTATGACTGGTCCAATGTCAGGTCCATAAGCTGACGTCGCTTCCAACGCACTTTCAGGTTAAGGATGTACAGAGTATATGTCTTGAGACCTTGTCCGCTGGACCCCCCTTGCAGTTCTTCTTGCCTTCGTGCCTGAATGAAAAATTAAATGAAACTACCTGCACCACCCACACACGAAACGTGAGAAGCAATTTCGTTATGCTTTCTTTTAAGAGATTGCAGAAAAGACTGGGACAACTTTATGAGCACAGTCCGTACCACCCCGTTTTACGACTCGTCTCGAGCTTTCTCCTTCGTTTCGAATTCATCTCGCGAGGACGCCCCAGCAAACGCTCCAGAGGCGGTCGGCGGTCGATGTCTTTGAAGACGCGACGACCATCGAACAGGCCATTGAACATGTATATCCACACTGACCTTCGTGTCATTCTGGATTCGCTGCCGCGGATCGCTGGACATCCCGTGACCCGGTGGAGGACGGCGGAGTGTGTTATTTTCCTCAGAGCGGTCGTCGAGAAAGTTGGCCGGTTCTCGGTGTGGGTAACGTCGTTCGACCAGGACGAAACGACGGGGGCCCTCGGCAGCAGAATCGTTTACCGAACGGCATCCCTCGGGATCTGGGTCGACCAGTCTACCCTTTTTGAAATCAAGGTCGACATGTCATGCCGTCGACGATCTCTTCTGGGAATTGTTTTAGCCTCCCTCCCGTGTATGTGCGTTGTTCTTCTGCATCCGTTGCATTTGTTGTTTGACCCGAACCGTAGGTGCTGTAGGACGTTGGATGAATGAATGGATGGTATTGGTCAATCCCTTTGCATCGGCGGTAGCTTGCGTCATCTATGGTCTAAAAACATTCACAACCCTCAACTTTAATATTTTTGTCTAAATTCCGTCGCTCGTTAAATCGTCTACTTCGCCAGTTTTGCGTATTACGATTATGTTTTGTTAATATGGACCCCGTTAATCTGGATTCATTGTGATATGAACAAGATTTTCATGGAGGATGTTAATAAACGCATCAATTTTTGTCTCGTTAATATGGAAACCTTATGTAATGGATAACGTTTTGGGAGTAAATAGAGGTGCCCATGTTAACGAGAAATGACTATCACGCTTGTTTTGACCTTCTAGTTTTTGTAATCTTTGTTTATCCTTTTTTTTTTCTTTCTGCTTTTTCTTCTACGCGTGTAAAGGTCATCCATGGCTGTTCGCTCCTGTCATAAATCGTCTGGTTTTGGATGGCTCGCTGCTTTTGCGGGTTGGGAACATTGAGGTTGGTGCTTTTTGTTAATCGGGCTTAAAGATCTGCGGGGTTGTGGCACGACTGTCAAGATAACAACAAAAAAAAAAATCCTTCCTTTGCTAAGACAACGGGTTGGTTGTGGGTCGCTTCAATTGTGAGATCTTAATCTTTGCTTGCTTTGCCAGTTTGCTGCTACTTGCGTTGCCCTCCTTTTCTCTCTTCCTTTCGAAAGGGGGTTGTGAGAAACTCGGTTAGTTGAAGGAAACGTTTGTCTGTCATCACTTCTTTTTTTTTTCTTTTTTGTTTCTGTGTGACTGTTAGGAGTTAGCAAAACAAAGGTCGGGGATTTGCATTTTCTGCAGCTGGGAACATCTGACAGACTTTCGCACGTTGTTGTTGGAACTCCGTAATTCCTTAATTGCTAAGAGGAGGCGATGGGAATTGTATAAATAGGTGCGACAACTCTACACTGTGTATCGCAGCGTCAACGACGGCGTTTGGGTTACTTTGTCACTGTTGTATTTCTTCAGTTGAGGCGCCTTGCACGCTTGTACCCATTTGTGTTATGCGACATACATCCGTGTGGGATTCTGACTTGGGATTGTTAGCGCATGTCGTATGACCGAGATAGCTTGGTAATACGTAGTCTGTAAATCATTCCAATAATCGCCTTTTGTGCGGTTCCACTCTGTCTACTGTGATGTGGGACGCATTCTGGGAATGCACAGTAGCTCTCTTCCCTGGTATATCAGACTTCACGCGTCCACAGCTCAGTGTTGGACAAAATACTCAATAAAAGTACTTAAGTTAAGTTACTAAATACCTGCTTCATAAAGTATTTAAAATACTACTCAAGTTACTTGCACTGTAAAGTATCTTGAGTAGAGTACAAATACTTTGAAATGTAGTTCAATTACTTTTTAAGATACTTCCGCATTGCGTAATTTCTTTCGACGTCAGTGACAAACACAAATTATATATACAGTTGCGAGGATCTGGTTTACAGGAATAGTTTATTAGCACGCAACAGCACAAAACGGCAAAAAGCAAAACAAAACAAAAAATACATCGTAAGGCTATTCTCTGCAGTCAAACTACAAGGAGCAGAATGTCACTGAAGCATGTCACAAAACATTTCTGGGACAGAAAAAAAGAAAAAAAAGAAGGAGGTGGCTTTAGCTATAGTAACATCGCTGAATATCACGTCCCATGGCGCACCTTATATTACGTCTTCCTAAAACCGTGCAGTACAGCCAAAGCTACAGGGGAGAGAGGGTGTTCCAACCGGTTCAAACGGAGGGAAAGGAAGAACGGGAGAGAAGGGCTGCGATTCCCCGTTCCTCGTTTCCCTTCTCTTGAACCGGTCGGGATATACTCTCGCGCCTGTAGCTCTGGCTGTACTGCACGGTTTTATTGAGACGCATCGTTTAACTACAATCCATATTCCCTATATGGGGAGTTCACTATAAACGAACTTAGGATAAGGAAATGGGTGAATGGATAACAAACAGAGCCCACATAATAGCCACGGCACTGGTAGCGCCTTCTTCAAGTAGGTTGCGTTCAGAAAGGCACTTAAGCTTGGGGGACGCTTTCTTGGCATTTTGAGAGGTCATCCTGCTCGTAGTTCGTTTCCAGTCCGGTTCTCTGCTTATCAATGTTCGCTTACATACAGTGTTCGCGAGCGCAATAAGTGCCGGACTGACGACAAAAAGAAAAGAAAGAAGAAAAAGCCTCGGCGTTTTGCCGTAGCAAAATCAAATATACAAAAAATTGTATATTTTTTATTCTCTTTTATTTCTTATTTTATTGACACTGAAGTCTGCATTTTGTCGTGGGTCGTTTCCCGTTCTGGGTTGCGCATCAGTGTGGCAATCTTTACTTACGTAAAACTACCCCTTTTGTTTTAGGATTTTTTGGGGTAAATTCTTGGAAACAAAAGGCGCCGTTGGGAAGGCGGGGGGAAAACCTTCATTGTACGAACTTCGGCGTGAAATATTAGTCACAATGGGCACAAAAGCGATATTTTCACGAGCTCAATCTAAGTCACCGTAGCTTATCGGAGCTAGCAACATGATTTGGTTGCTCAAAAGAATGTTCACGTTTGCTCGTACCACGCTCGCGCCACTTCATACCGAGAAACTCGGAAAACGGCGGAATGTCAAAAATGTATTTGGCATAATGAGTACAAGATACTCAAAAATGTAATTAAAATACAGTATCAAATACTCCCGATCATAAGTATTTGCAAGATACCAAGATACTTCAAAAAGTATTTAAAATACAGTATCTTGAGTAGAGTATTTGAGATAGGCACAAGTCTGCGTGGCACAGCTCAATGATCTGGCCTACCATTTTTTTTTTTTGCTAAAGGGATCAGCGCTGTAAAGCGCGATGTATAGAATGCATCGTCCAAATGCTCTCACAGCGAGCTTTTTAGGTATAAACTGCAGTAAATAATTGTAATTATCCTTTTTATTAATATTTGAAGATGTAATTTAGTAGATGACGAAAACAGGCGACGTATATTTGGGGCACTTCGTGGCTAGTGGTTCATTACATAATAGACGAACATTTGACACGCACAGCTCGTGGACTTGACGCATGATATATATTAGAAACTTCATTCAGTCTTGACAATCACCAACCGGCTGTAGAAAATATTTTTTTTTCAAAGAATGCAGTACGTACCATTGAAGCCTCCTCGCGGACACGACAAGTCTGCTTTTGTTGCGTCGGCGACCACCGTTTGCTGTTTGTTCGCACCATGTCCAAGCTCACGGGAGTTGGTGCGTGAGCTTATGCTCACCATTCATAAAGTCACCTGACATGTCTGGGTCCGTGAAAAAATCGGTGCATTTGTCCGGTGAACTTATGTCCCACGAGCTTGGGCATATGTCCGGCGACCTTATGGGCGGCGAGCTTATGTCCGGCGAGCTTGTTTCCGGTATAGTTGTGTCCGCCGGGCTTATGTGCAGCGAACTTGTTTCCTGTGAAGTTGTGTCTTGCGAGCTTGTGTTCGGTGAAGTTATGTACGGTGTGCTTATGACCGGTGATGCTATGTCCGCTGAACCAGACTTGTGCCTATCTCAAATACTCTACTCAAGATACTGTATCTTAAATACTTTTTTGAGTATCTTGGTATCTTGCAAATACCTTTGATGGAGAGTATTTAATACTCTATTTTAATTACAATTCCGAGTATCTTGTACTCATTATCTTAAATACACTTTTGACATTCCGCCATTTTGCGAGTTTTTCGGTATGAAGTGGGGTGGGCGTGGCACGAGCAAACGAACATTCTTTCGAGCAACCGAATCCTGTTGCTAGCTCCGATTAGCTACGGTGACTTTAACTGAGCTCGTGAAAATATCGCTTTTTTGCCGGCTGTGACTCATATTTCAGCCCAAAGTTCGTACAATGAAGGCTCTCCCCTCGCCTTCCGAAAGGCGCCTTTTGTTTCTATAGAGTTTCCCCCCCCCAAAAAAAAATCCTCAAACCAAAGGTGTGGTTTTACGGAAGTAAAGATGCCACCCGGAGGCGCAAGCAGACCGGGAAACGACCTACGAGAACAATGCAGACTTAAAGAAATAACAAATAGAAGAAAAGGAGAAGTGAACACACACAAAAAGTATACATTTTTGTTTTGCTTTTTGTATATTTGACCCCGCTAAAGCAAAACGTCGAGGTTTTTTTTTTTTTCTGTGTTGTCAGTTTGGCACCTATTGCTCTCGTGACCACTGTCTGCAAGGGAACATTGATAAGCAGAGAACAGTACAGGAAACGAACTGCGAGCTGGACGACTTCTCAAAATCCCAACAAAGCTCCCCCCAACGCTGAGTGCCTTTCTGAACGCAACCTACTTGAAGAAGGTGCGACCACTGCCGTGGCTATTATGTGGGTTCTCTTTGTTATCCATTCACTCATATCCGTGTCCCAAGTTCGTTTATAGTGAATCCCCGTATAGGGAATATGGATTGTAGTAAAACGATGCGTCTAAGGTGCGCCGCAGGATGTGATATTCAGCGATGTCAGTATTGGCGAAGCGCTCTGACCCGGCTCTGACACCTCGGTGTTTACCTAACGCAAGGCCTATGCAGATGCCCACAGGCCTTGGGGGAATGTTCGTGTCATCTTTTTTTTTTAATAGAGCGCGGGGCATAGTGTAATGAAAAAAATACCAACAATTAGTGAAGAAGCAGTCGTCAGAGGATGCGAACTTGACCCACTTGGGCTTTTGTGCTGAGCTGGGCAGGGTGCATGCTGCATTGTTCATGCAGGCCGAAGGGGTAACAAAAGAGCCCCTCCTCCCCCTCACCGGAGAACACGAACTCCAGACGAACGCTGACGCCGCGTTCGGTTTAGTTCGGTTAAGTCAGCCGAGCGCTGAGCCATTGTATTTGTTGTCCCCATCCATATAGTTCTAAAGTTAACCGCTTGGGGCGACACGGTCTGATCTCTTCCCCAATAGCTAAAGCGACCTCTTTCTTGTTGTCCCAGAAATGTTTTGTAACATCTATCAGTGATTCCCACGTGCGTTATTCAGCGTGGCCGGATGGTTACCGCGCTTGGCTCTCGCGCGGAGGCTCCGGGTTCGATACCAGAAAGCGGACTTCTCTTTTATTAATTCCTTCAACTTGACATTCTGGTAAGTTCGAGAATTTTGTCGTCTGATTGAGTTACGAATGTTCTACGCGCCGAACTTTCTACGCCGAATGTTCCAGAAACCCACGCGGATACAAAAGGTGCTCCGAGTGGCGGTCCGGAGTCAGTCTCGCCCCAGCGGTCGATCCTGCTGTTTCGCCGACATCGACGCCTGCCACGCTAGCCTTTCTCTCTTTGTTTTGGGAACAAGTTCGCCCCATTAACGTTTAGTTTCTTCAGTTATTCACCGCCTCATCATTTATCATTCGTGACAATATTTTGCTCTTTATGGTCGGACTGCATAAAATAGCACTACAATACTTTTTTCCCCGTTTTGCGTTGTTGCGTGCTAATAAACCATTCTGGTAACCCAGATTTGCGTAGCTGCATAATTGTCGTAGTCAATGACGTCGATACAAATTAAGCAATGCGGAAGTATCTTCAAAAGTAACTGAAATACATTTATAAGTATTTGTACTCTACTCAAGATACTTTACAGTGAAAGTAACTTGAGTAGTATTTTAAATACTTTATGACGCAGGTATTTAGTAACTTAACTTAAATACTTTTATCGAGTATTTTGTCCAACACTGCGCTGAACCCATTTTTGGTGAGCTAATGTCCGGTGAGCCTATGTCTCGTGAGGATATGTCTCGTGAGGATATGTCTCGTGAGGATATGTCTCGTGAGGATATGTCTCGTGAGGATATGTCTCGTGAGGATATGTCTCGTGAGGATATGTCTCGTGAGGATATGTCTCGTGAGGATATGTCTCGTGAGGATATGTCTCGTGAGGATATGTCTCGTGAGGATATGTCTGGTGAGGATATGTCTGGTGAGGATATGTCTGGTGAGGATATGTCTGGTGAGCGTATGTCTGGTGAGCGTATGTCTGGTGTGCGTATGTCTGGTGTGCGTATGTCTGGTGTGCGTAAGTCTGGGGTGTGCGTAAGTCTGGGGTGTGCGTAAGTCTGGGGTGAGCGCAAGTCTGGGGTGAGCGCAAGTCTGGGGTGAGCGCAAGTCTGGGGTGAGCGCAAGTCTGGGGTGAGCGCAAGTCTGGGGTGAGCGCAAGTAAGTCTGGGGTGAGCGTAAGTCTGGGGTGAGCGCAAGTCTGGGGTGAGCGCACAGTCTGGGGTGAGGCAAGTCTGGGGTGAGCGCAAGTCTGGGGTGAGCGCAAGTCTGGGGTGAGCGCAAGTCTGGGGTGAGCGCAAGTCTGGGTGAGCGCAAGTCTGGGGTGAGCGCAAGTCTGGGGTGAGCGCAAGTCTGGGGTGAGCGCAAGTCTGGGGTGAGCGCAAGTGAGTCTGGGGTGAGCGCGAGTCAGTCTGGGGTGAGCGCGAGTGAGTCTGGGGTGAGCGCAAGTGAGTCTGGGGTGAGCGCAAGTCTGGGGTGAGCGCAAGTTGGGGTGAGCGCAAGTCTGGGGTGAGCGCGAGTGAGTCTGGGGTGAGCGCGAGTGAGTCTGGGGTGAGCGCAAGTGAGTCTGGGGTGAGCGCGAGTGAGTCTGGGGTGAGCGCAAGTCTGGGGTGAGCGCAAGTCTGGGGTGAGCGCAAGTCTGGGGTGAACGCAAGGTTATAGTGAGCACATGTATATAGTGATCTATAGTGATCTATAGTGATCACATGTCTATTGAACTTATGTCTATTGAACTTATGTCTATTGAACTTATGTCTATTGAACTTATGTCTATTGAACTTATGTCTATTGAACTTATGTCTATTGAACTTATGTCTATTGAACTTATGTCTATTGAACTTATGTCTATTGAACTTATGTCTATTGAACTTATGTCTATTGAACTTATGTCTATTGAACTTATGTCCGGTGAGCACTGTCTGATGAGCATATCTCTGGTGACCATATGTATGATGATCATATGTATGATGACCATATGTATGGTGAGCACTGTCTGGTGGGCGCTGTCTGCTGAGCATATGTCTGGCGAGCATATGACCGATAAGTTTATGTGCGATCAGCATATGTCTGGTGAGCTTATGTTCGATGTGCGGTGAGCATATATGTCTGGTGAGCATATGTCCGATAAGTTTGTCCGGTGAGGTTTTGTCTGGTGAACATATGTTTGGCGAGCATGTCTTGCGACCCTATGTCTGGTGACCCTGTGTCTGCTGATCCTATGTCTGCTGATCCTATGTCTGGTGATCCTATGTCTGGTGATCCTATGTCTGGTGATCCTATGTCTCGTGATCCTATGTCTGGTGACCCTATGTCTGGTGACCCTATGACTGGTGAGCCTATGACTGGTCACCCTGTGGCTGGTGAGCATATGTCTGGAGAGCATATGTCTGGAGAGCATATGTCTGGAGAGCATATGTCTGGAGAGCATATGTCTGGAGAGCAGATGTCTGGAGAGCAGATGTCTGGAGAGCAGATGTCTGGTGGGCAGATGTCTGGTGGGCAGATGTCTGGTGGGAAGATGTCTGGTGGGCATATGTCCGGTCAGCTTGCGTCTGTCTGGTCAGCTTGCTTCTGTCTGGTCAGCTTGCGTCTGTCTGGTCAGCTTGCGTTTGTCTGGTCAGCTTATGTCTGGTCAGCTTATGTCTGGTCAGCTTATGTCTGGTCAGCTTATGTCTGGTCAGCTTATGTCTGGTCAGCTTATGTCTGGTCAGCTTATGTCTGGTCAGCTTATGTCTGGTCAGCTTATGTCTGGTCAGCTTATGTCTGGTCAGCTTATGTCTGGTCAGCTTAAGTCTGGTCAACTTAAAGGGGCGATGCAACAATTTTTGTACTTTGCGCGAATACCGCTTAGAACGGATCCCTGACGTTAATGACTTATGAAACACGTGTTCGTTTTTTACCCCACGCAATAGAAGTCCCAGCAAAAAATTAAAGAAAAACGAGCAGCGTTTACCCCCTCAACTTGCAGCCAGAACAAGTGGCCACGTGATCTGGAGCCGATTATATGCCGCCAATGTTGATCATAGCCACGCGCTGGGGTTGGCGAAGCACAGGACACGCGCTGAGTTCCAGACATTGTTATGGCTCGGCTATTGTCGTCGTTGCAGCGATTGGACACGGGCCACTACCCGAATGCTTCTCGAGCTAGTAATTATTACGAGCCCAAATCGAGTGCTCACGTAATGCTCGGATCCAATCTATGAACAGCATTCAAATATCGTCATATGGGTGTACTGCGATCCCCACTTTATGTCATCACATTTTGCAAAGGAGAGATTGAATGAAAATGATCGCTTTGTCTCTGAAATTACACCGCAACAAAGGAGTTTCTTGGCCAGTGGCGTTGCGTGCGAGTAACCTTGAGTCCCACTAGTGCCAGTAAGCTCGCGTAAAGTGAAAAACATTCCAACTGAATATCGTTGCACCGCCCCTTTAAGTCTGGTCAGCTTAAGTCTGGTCAGCTTAAGTCTGGTCAGCTTAAGTCTGGTCAGCTTAAGTCTGGTCAGCTTAAGTCTGGTCAGCTTAAGTCTGGTCAGCTTAAGTCTGGTCAGCTTAAGTCTGGTCAGCTTAAGTCTGGTCAGCTTAAGTCTGGTCAGCTTAAGTCTGGTCAGCTCAAGTCTGGTCAGCTTAAGTCTGGTCAGCTTAAGTCTGGTCAGCTTAAGTCTGGTCAGCTTAAGTCTGGTCAGCTTAAGTCTGGTCAGCTTAAGTCTGGTCAGCTTAAGTCTGGTCGTCTCTCGGAGCACTTTGTTGACAGGCCTTACCGGCTTGTGAGAACGACGAGCGCTGCGTGGGAAAGCTCGTGCCTAATTATATGGAGGACAACAAATTGAGCTATGGTTTCGGGACTGTGAGTCCCCCAGTCTGCCGCCTCTCTTATTTTATATATAATTTTGTCTCGTCGTCTGCACGACATTTGGTTACTTTCCTCGTTGTAGTAGCGGATCTCATTCCCTGCTCCCATGATATGTAAATGACGAAGGGTGAGACTCGCGTGACTTTGGACTGTGTCCTCGCGCTTGAGCCTCGCCTCTTCTCGACCGGCGTAGACAAATGATTTCGACATAATGGTCTGGACGGAGCAGTGGAACGGGCTTCAAAAGTCTCGCGACTTCTCTGTCCTTCTGCGATTGTGGAGAAAACAGTGCAGGACGGTGCTGCAGGAACGACGTGATGATCCGTTGGGATGCAAGATGGAAAGAAAAAAAAAAAAGAACTACGGCTGGAGTATTATATATCTTTTTTTTTATTATGTAGTCTCGAGTTGTTTTAGCTATTTTTAGGCGCTCCCTGGTAATAGACGGCACGGCCAAATCCTTTGTTCTTCGGATGAGTGCGTCTTTGCGACATCTTCCAAACTGCTGGGCAAGTAGGGTATCTATCCTCTCTGCTTTTATTTGAAACGACATTGTATAGCGCCGCTACAGAACATTTCAATATATAATCTGGCGCCTGCGCGATAATCGCGCGGAAAGACAGGTACGAGCACTTTTCGAGTGTTGGTATTTTCATGTCAACGTCTTTTATAAGCGTGATTCGAACGAGACTCGTGCTAGTTTGAGCACCAAGACAAACTGATCTTACTTTGTGGTTTAGATTAAAGGTCGCAGATGGAGCGTCTCCAAACTTCTCCGCGAGAAAGGCCTCCGTGTCGAAAGTAAAGCAAACGACGACCACCCGCCACGGTCCTCGCGGTATATACATTTTAGCGCTTATCACACGGGCGAAAAATGCCAAGTCACTGTGCTGTGGTTTCTTTCGCATGCTCAGAGCACGTTCCACAGCCCAGTAAACAAAGATAGCGGCGCGTAGAAGGCTGGAATGGTATGGGCGCACCCACGTGGCACGTGACAACGCTTCGCATAAGAGTACACTGAAAGTGCTTTGTCACGTGTCTCACTTCGGCGCTGATGCGGGCTCACTAATGCTGTAGCTTTCTCTGGTTGTTTATTATGGGTGAAACAAACTACAGTATGTCACGCCTTTAGGGCCTGAGACGTCCTTGTGGGAAGTTTTGTTTTAGTAAATGATCTCGATTTTCTCTATCCATCGCAATATGTTTACAACGCCTAGCAGCCGACATACCCAAATAGCGGAACAAACACAGGCATTGCGCATCAATTGAGATATTGATTAATATTTTCGGCGCCTTGTTATTCTTTTTTGTTTTTTTGTTGATTTCGCCCAGAGCACACAGGGAGCCGGTTTGACGTGGTCACTGTTTGAAATAAAAACGCGTCCACATTTTTATTTTTATTTTTTACTCAAATATACGTTGTTTAGTTGAGCCGCAGCCTTGTAACTTTCCTACCGCGAGAAAATCACACAGCCGAACTGAATTGTTATGAGCGACCACGCCGACTGTGTCAAGATATTGACAGCGCTCGCCATTACAGCGCGTGTCACCGTTCTCTATGTTTAGCATCAAAAAGCAATAATAACGAGAAAACAGAAGCCCGGTGCTGCAATCTCCGAGAATGTTGGCGGGCTCAGGCGTTCATATTCGCGACCGGAAGTGGCAGCATATGCGACGGTTCCCTATATACTCTCGACACGGAGGCGTATGTGCTACTCGCCGCCCCAGAACTTCCGGGTGTGTTACACAGGAGCCGCCGCGACGTTGCCTCCGGGGCGCCGCCGCCGTCCTCGTCATCGTGTACGGTCGAGTCCCACGGGTCCCCTGGACCGCCACACCGGCTATATTTGTCCGCCCCGACGTCGCTCCATTGTCTACGATAAGTTGACCGTGGAGAATCGTAATCGGGCCGGTTCCGTTCGCCGCCCGGTCCCCGCAGTTTTCTGCGGCGGGCTCCGTCTCTCGCCGTTCGTTCAAAAGGCTCGGTGTGCCTGGATCTGAGAGTGGCTCCAACCACTACAACCTAGAAGACCGTGCCTGCGCATGACGTCATTGTTTGTGAATACTCGACCCGCCCCTAACGGCAATATGCTGAAGCTGGACGAGAGTACGCCGCAAAGTGGCAGACGAGTCTGTCTCGATGGGGGTCACGTGGTTTATGGGCTGTGTTTGCAACGCAGGGTGCGAAGAGGAGGCGAAAGCGTCAATCGTCTGAAAGCGTCCCCGCCCCGTGTACCCCGCGCCACGGCGCATCGCGCGCATGCGCATGAGGAACCGATCTGCACCGGAGGTGTCCGCCATTAAATTCCGAACGTCGTCCATGGTTTCAGTTGCTCCCTCCCTTAAACCTAGGTTCTCTTGAGAAACTTGCCGACATCATTCTTCCTGCGGCGCGTACACCGGCCGTAGACTGCTCGTGCATGCAAATCGAATGGAACTACTGCCCGCGCTCGTGGTCACGGTGCGACTATATTGAAAAAACGCTGAAGCGTTCCGATGCCTTCTGCGGCGTTCTGTTCCGGTTCGTCGCGTCGTTCGACGAGTTGATTGAATTCGTCGCCTGCGATGCAACGGAAGAGAATGCAGATTCGGTGTGTGCGGGAGTTTTTCTTTTCTGCAGCCATGACAACAGGATTATCTGCAGACAGGGCTGAAGCATAATCGAGTCCCGTTTTCTCCGTATATGCTTCAACGTGTCTGCGAACTGTCTTTTATATGGCATAATGGCAATACCGTTGTAAGTGCGTCTTGAAGCATATGACTGCGAGACGTATCAACTATATATGCATCAATCATGTCTCGATAGAAAGCTTATTTTAATGAATGAGCGTATTGGGAACAAGAATACGAACACGAGAGGGACGTCGAAGAGAATAGAGACGACCCGTGGACTTTTCGTGTCGTCGTCTGTATATTTTCTCCTATGTCCCCTTTTCATTTTCGTACGATAGGAAGCTGCTTAGAAGCCACGGCCATGAACCACAATGAGAAGCCCTGCAATACTAGAATTTAGTGAATCTTTTGCGGTGTCGGTCATTCAGCGAGAGCTTCGTTTTTCTCGAACTTTTTGGTAGAAGACAAATAAGAATTGGCTTGCGCGTACCACTGTACACCTACAAAGTTTACTTCTTAATTTATGCTAAGAAAACACTGAAATTCTCATATGGCATAGTTTACCAGGAAGACTGTGTTACTAACAAACAAAAAAAAAACTTAGTTTTTAATACTTTTGTTTTTTGTTATAGAAAGTCTCACCACGGCACTCATTCGTTTATATTAGACTATAGTGCATTACCACAAGGCCTTCTGACAATAAACACATTATTCACAGATACTTCAGAAACGTCGTTGGCAACATTTCAGACACTCGAGTGTGACCGGCCGGTGACAAGAGAACATGCTGGCACAAAAACAAAAATAGTGACTTCTGGAGAATCCTAATCTTCGCGTCACTAAAAAGGCTGATTTTCGTTTCTTTTTTTATTGTGTGTGTGTGTGTGTGTGTTTGATGTTAGCGAGACGCGTCGGTCGCCTATTGACTCAGTGCGAAAGTGTCCCGACTCCCCGCAGACGTGCCGCCACAATTCCGAGTTTTTTTTTTTATTTTACTGCCGGCCTTTGCAGAAAGCGAGCTCGCGTCGTGTGTTATCCCTCGGAAGCTTCTCTAGTCGGATTTGCATAAGGGTGTCAGGCCGCGGCCGCGCAAAGAACCGGCGCTTTTGAAAGATGCGGGGAGAAAGCGACAGGGTGGCTCACGCATATGCGACTGGCTGGCAGCTCTTGCTCATTAAGATTTCACGACTGATAGACATGCATATTCGTCGCCATTGTAACCGAACGCGGCAGTCCTTCTGAGAAACCTCCACTCTCCTTATCTTTGGCGAGAAAGCGGCTTCTGATGTGCAACCGCGCTTCGGGCTTGAAGAAGGGAATCTTCTCCCCTCGAAAGGAAAAAAAAAAAAGAAAAGAAAAATGCGATGTGTATACTTGAAGAGTGGCACCGTAGTATGGGCTTCTGGGAGGTCTCTCCGCGTATACGCGTACTTTTTCGAGATGGTTCTGCTCTGATAACTTTCGAGCTTTACTGTTTTTATGCGCTACTGTATATTTCTTCTTAAAGTGTGTGTGTGTGTGTGAAAGGGGGGAGCTTTGGTGGCGTGTCACGTGTGCTCGCTTTGGTGGTTTACGCGTTTTTTTGTTTTTGTTTTTTTGTTTGGTGAACGCATCGCCGACCGTTGGCAGTTGTGAGAAGGTAAAAGATGCATAGATTCGAACTTTTGGAAAGTCCGCAGTGGTCGCACGGCTAGTCGGAGGGTGCTGTATCGTCGGAAAGGAACGCAAAAAAAAAAAAAAAATGAAGCTGTAGCAGACGCGGCTAGGTCGAGGTCGTACGGGAACTATTTTGTTTTTCCTGGGTTCGTTTTTGTGAGCGGTAGTAACATGGTGTTTATTTGTTTTAAATGACCGTTCTGGAACGTTAATAGCGTCTCTGGACCACCTTCCCTCGTCTACCAGGGAGTAATTTTTTCTTGAAAATAATTGGGGTGAAGTCTTTGTTGTTGTTGTTTTCTTTCTAAAAACCCTGACTTTCCGGTGGAGCTTTAGGGCATTTTTTTTTTCTCTCATCGCACGCTGGGTGCAACTAACTCAAGAGTTTGGCGGACGTTGTGGAGAAAAGAGTCAGACATCAGACCTTGTTATTTTTCGTGTTCGTGACCTCGACTCCACATGTAACCTGGTGTGTTTTTGCGCCGACTTTGATGTATACAGGTGTTTTCAAAGAATTCCTTCTGTATCAGTGCCTCTCTTGTGAGCGCACAAGTTTCCGTTTGTCAGCCTCGCCACATTCCGACTGTACCCGTATACTCGCGGATAATAGGGACTCTGGAAAGCCGTTACCTTGTTCTGCGTACCGCACTACGGGAGCATGTGTAGCATGCTTTTAACGCGGGTGATACCGTGACCGCGAAGCGCGGGCTTAAAAGCACGCTTCAAATGCTCCGGCGGTGCGGTACGCGGAACACGGAAACGGTTTGCTAAAAGTCTCTAATGTCGGTAACTTTTGTGCGGCTGAACCGTTATGGCCCTATTGCAGGGATGCTTATTACGAACGGGCAGCTTTTGCGAAGGAGATGGGAACCAGCTATTTCTGGTGCTGCGTTTAGGAACAGAATAAATTAAAAAAAAATCTGTTTATTTTTTTTGCATAATGTAGGAAGACAGAATGTGCAGCGTACGTATTTTGAACTGCGCTGGGTGTCAATTTACGAGCCAGGGAGTCGCGCTGCGGTACAGATTCAAGAGGCGTCGCACTACGCTAGAGGAGGAAGAGGAAGGAAAGAGAGAGAGGAGAATTAGAAAGGAGGAAAGAAGGGAGAAGAGGATTAGAAAGAGAAAGAGAGGGGTATCACAAATAAACTTGATATCTCAAGCCCAGCGCAGTCGCACACTATTCGTACATCACATCCAAAGACATGGTATTCGCTGCAGACATGGTTACACGATTATCTCCGTATGCGCTTCAAATATGTTCGAAGCACGCTTGCTTTACACACATGTATGTTCCAAACATGTCTGCAGACTGCCCTTTTGTGTGATGTATTATGGCCGAGTCCCACTGGAGCGACAAGACAGAAACAACCGATACCGACAACCCCCGCGAACACGTGCGTAGCATGCATGGGATGCTATCCTTTGGCAGGCTTGCAGCTCTTAAGGTAAGCACGGGCGACCGCAAACCATCCAAAGGTATCTTTCGCGTGCATGCTGCACGTGTTTGAGGCTCGTCGGTGGTTTCTGTTTGTCGCTCTAGTGGGACCAGGGCATTGGTAGTGCGAACGCGAACACCGAGAACTGCCCCACCAGTGGCACCTGTCGGTAGACGACGCAACCGATCGGAATTCCATCCTACAACTACTTCGCGCTGTCAGCGGGTTCCCAAGACCTGTCCATGAAAGGGCTTCCGAAGTCGTCGGTCGCGCCTCGACTGCCTCGACCTTGCTTCGCGGCGGCCGGCCAAAGGCGGAGACGACGGCGAGCAGGACGACTCCTTCTCCTGCGCGACGCTCCTCACGTTTCGAGAAAGTCGACCTACGCGCGCGCTCACCGCCGCGGTGGCTTTTTTCCTTTTTCTTGCTTCGCCTTTTTTAAAATAAAATATAAAGATCATCGGCACAGGCACATTCTTTTGCGTGGTCGAGGCAGACATCTGGCTCGTCTTTGTCCTTCTGCGCGACCGTGGACTGGACGACGCGAGGCGCGGTTCCGTTTTCTTGAACCGGGATTCGAACCCCTCCTCCTCTGCGAGTCCCGCGGCCCCCTGGGTCGGGGAAAAGGAACCGGCGTCATGGAGGTGTTAGTTGTGAGTAACCGTTGTTTTTGTCGATGTCGTCTGCGCCGCTGCCTAACACTAGATGTACTGCTCGCTAAGCCTAACGAAGGAATGCTTGAGGCGCTGACTGCTCAAGAAATGGGAGGCGTGGGCGAGTCACGAGCATTTGATTGTCGCTCCGATGGTAATGAGATTGCGAAAGGACGAATCACGAAACAAGAAACGTTAAGATATGCTAACCCACGCCCCATGTTTCTTCAGCTATCGCTGGCTATATATAGTCATCCCTCGGGTTTTTTTTAGCGAGTTATTGCGAACGTGAATGAACGATGTGGGTTTTATCTGTGGGATATCGCTACAAATGCAACTTGTGTCGTTTTCTTTTTTGTAAAGCAGTTTGAGCAGAGAGGCCTTTCCCCCTTATCATTTAATCTGATTCGCAGGCCGCTCGGATTCTGTTTATGGGTCGAAATATCAATTTACGGATTTGGTTGACCGAAAGATACAACATTGAAAAAAAAGCGCTAATCAACAAGACGTTTTTTCTTGGTTTATTTTTTTGTTGGTGTTGGGTTAATGGCTTTTGATATCGAATATGTAGTTCGCTTTTTCTTTTACTTTTTAGTATTTGTTTATTACGTTTTTTGCGTCTGTTCGAGGTCGAGTCCGAATCAACTTGGTTGGTTCATCTCGATTTTTGGAGCACCAGAAAACGTTTCTCGACAACGTCGAAATGGCAGTTGCAATGAGTTCACGTTGTCGACAGGTTCACGGTGTTCGTATTTAACGCAAGGTGTGTCTGGTCCGTACGGCATAGTAATTTAATTTTTGTGGGATGGAATTTCACTTTGTCAATCAACCTGGCTTGCGAAAGTTTTACGTGGTTGTGACACGCACCACGCCAAAATCTGGCTTGCGAAGTTTTACATGGTTGTGTCACGCACCTAACCCCGCGCAGTTATAAATATTTTTTTTGTATTAAATTGTTTTCCAGTTTATTTCAAACTTGCTCGGAACACGCGAACGGTGTCTTATCTCATGGCAGCGCTATCCTGGCGGCGGCCGAAGAGCTGCTGCATGACGTAGCGCTCAATCCATGGAAACAGCCCATGGCAGGAGAGGCCCCTCGCTAGACCGATGGCACCGAGCAAGTTTGCTGGCCGACCAATATATCCTTACTGCCACCTTTTCGTCACGAAGCCGAATACGTGACTTTAGAAATAGTCAATGATTGAATGATTCGATCGGTAAGCATTTGATACTTTTACCGAATGAGGCAAAAAAAACGTTTAGATCGCCTTGCAGCAAAAGGTAAATCAATCACTTAACCAATCAATCAAGCTTCATGTTCAGGGATTTTATGAAGGGAAATCCAGACAGAAAACTGTTACAAACAGCTTGGCTAGGCCTGTATTTCGTATTACATTGGCAGCAGCAACATACGATAAAAATACATCATAAAATATACGCATTGAAAAAAAAAAGAAAACAGCACACGGGACGAACTCTACAAAGAAAGGTTAATGAAGTTCATACGCTATTTTACACACACAAAAAAAAGTGAGGACAAAGGTCTTATTTTTTTTTACTTACTGTGTGTATGTTTATGCGGTTTCTGATACATCCGTTGAATAAGACTTGTATTGTAGCATAGAGACTGGAAATTGTAGTTCGAACGGGATCGAGGAAAGACCCCATGTCTCTGTGCGACGTCCGCTAATACTGCATTCATGCCTTGTAAGTTCTTAAAGAATGTATTAAAACTCTACAAATATTGAAGATGAGTTGTTGTTCCCGGTCAAGGAGCGATTTCGGCCTTGAGTGAGCGACCTCCCATTCTCGGGCTGTTCCACTGAGCGCTACGTCATGAGCAGTTCTTCTGCGCGCTGATAGCGATACCATGAGATAAGACACCGTTGGCGTGTTCCAGATAAGTTTGGAGAGCACTGTACTTGGTCACCAAGTTATTTCGAACACGCGAGATCGTTCAATGGATCGCTTGCTTTGCTTAGCGGGTAACAAGGAAACATTTATTTCAAAACAATATTTAATATTTTCTACCGGCGCTTCTTTCCAAACATCATATTTGCGCTCGTTCTCTAACTTGTACTTTGTGAGCGGTCGATGTTGCACAAATATATCAAAACTTGCCAACAAGGTGTCCGTGACCTTTCTGCGTGCAGTGTTTTGTTGGCTATTGCCCTAGGAAAACGAGGTCCCCTTCCAAACCAATTTATGAACTTCACGATGTACAACTTTACAAGATACATCTTTTTCTTCTCTTGCTGCACTGTGCTCATAATTTTCTTTTCTTTTTAACAACGCTGTCGCATAATTTCGCCAGATTTCTCTGAATTTAATAGTCCGATTTTGTGTGTAATTAGTCTAGGAAATTTGTTCTGCGCTACAGCCAGCCGGCAACAGCCAGGCGGCGCCAGCAGAGTGAGGGCCCACGGTTATATCCTTCCTCGTTGTAACTTGGCAAAGGGTGAACGATAAGCCCCACATTGCGTGCCGACGGCTCCGATATGCGCTACGTATATGAGCGCAACGCACACATATTGGGGCGTGACGCAGCGAAAGGCCTGATACTTCTTCGCAGTGAAAGCGTACTCCCGTGATACGTATAGTCACGTTCCGATTGGCCCGCCAGGGCCGTATAGCTTCCGCCACACTGGCATGTTATGCGATCACGGCTCCCTGGCCTACCCAGTATTTCTCGCTTCAGACGCTAGGTTAAGGGGCGCCACCAGAGGAGTGGCTAACGTTTGACCAATGCAGCTGCCACTTCCAGGCATACCCAATGTTTCTTGCTTCAGTCTCTATAGAGGGCCAAACCAAACGGCATTCCAGGTTGCCTATCGCAGGTAGCTCACGAGCGCCTCTGGGGCCAAGAACGAAAGATGTTTCATCCATCTTTGAGCGCCTTTTAATTGGATATCAAGGCAAACAATTTCCGATTTCTAGCCCTTCTTGTTGCGCGCAGATCGAGTTAGTACTCTAAGAACAAGATGAACAACGCATTTGCAATTGCAGTAAACAATTAAGATCATACAATGTAAAAAAAAATCCTTTGACAGTAGTATAAACCAGCAAGTTGGTCGTGGAGCTTTGTTTTATAACTGACTTTTCAAAATCTTACATTATTTTTATTTTATTTCATTTATTGTGGAAGTTTAGTGCGGAATCGTTCTGCTCGTCAACAACCTTGTTTCGCCGAGCCTTCAAGGACCGGTTTTGGCTTCGAAGCCCAATTTTCGCTTTGTCGCACCAGATGAAAGGCCTAGAATTAAGCAGGGTAAACTCTCATTGTTATTTAAATTTAGGCGGCATCTGGTCTTTGCACATAAATGTAACGATGTGTGCTGCCTCTTAATAATAATAAAAAAAAACGCTTTTTTTCTTCTTTTTTGGGCTGAGGTGAACATGTATTCCCTCGAAACATCGGCGACATCAAAGAGATCGTCTGCTTCTGTCCACACAGACGAAGTAAAAACAATAATAATATAAGAAAGAAGTACGAGTACAAAAAATTCGGTATTTAGGACACTTTGCAAATGAGCGTTAAGGACTGCTTTGTCGTACTCACCTCCCTGTTTTACGAACCACATGCAGCGCAACCAAGGCTCAGAACTTTTATTTTTCTTCCTCTCCTTTTTTATGCTGGGTTTTGTTTTTCTCCCCCCCCCCCCTTTTTTTATGGTTGGGCAGTGCCGAAGCGTGCCCATTTCGTAACTGTTCAATGAGCCATAGTTAACAGCCAGGTTTACTACAACTACTCTGAACTGCGGTTTGCCGCATGGTATACCAAAAGTAAGTCTTATTTCAGCTAAAGGAGCATTGAACTCTACCTATTTTTTTAAGTGATTGGATAGGATAGTATGACACACAAATAACTACCCCATTTCCACAAAAAAAAAAAAACTAAAAAGAAAAGAGAAGAAAAACAAATTGCGAGACGCGCGTCTCGCAACGTACATCCTGCGCAATTTCTTTTTTTACTAAATCAAAATGGTATTTTGATTTAGTAACGATTCCGAAGCATCTTTATACAATATAAGAAAGTCCCTAGATAAGAACTTCGTACAAGTAGCGACATTCGTTGAAGCGCCGACTGCGTGACGGTGCAGATTTTAGGAAGCAAATGGCGGTGCACAGCGGAGGTTTGAACGGAATGCCGCCATTTTGTTCCGGCGGAATGTGCTTTGTCATTTGTATTGGTTGTCGTTACTTGTAAAAGAAGTATCAAGGGACTTTACAATATAACGCAGTCCCTATAAATATGCTGAGCCTTTCTCTCCCAAGCGAAAAGTGCTGAGTCACCGGACTGTGTGCACATGCGCGGTATCCCGCAGAACTACTACGGCGCGTGCTAAAAACACTGTTCACAGCCCAGCACATAAGTAGGTGGCAGCGCCCAGAAGGCGACTATTGAAATGGTCTATACTCTCATATAGTCGAGCCAGTGCTTTACGGCAAAAGTCATAGCTATGCCAATGACGAATTCATTATATCAGTCTCTGGCAAGCCCCTCTTAGAAGGACCACCTCGGTGGGTCCGAGGCGAAGCGCCGGCCTACGGATCTCCAGGGCCGGTTTGCTCACCTTGCGGCCGCGGCTGCGGCTGCGGCCAAGAGGGATTTTTCTGTCACGTGAACAGCTCCATGGGGACAAGGAAGTACCTAGCGTCCCTGCCTAATGCCTAATGACGCAGAAATCTGTATCGCTTCGAGCACAAAAACCTAATTTCGCTCGCAGAAACTGACTGCAGGGACTTTCAACTGGAGTCAAATTGACCGCCCTTTTATACTGTAGGAGCGGCAGGTAAAGTTACGGCCAAGGAGGCTAAATATGAGCCAAAATAAATTAAAAATCACGCGAGATAAAAGCGGTGGCATTATATTTATATACTGGCGCCAGCGCCGGCGGGTCCCGCTTTCTGCTGTGGTCGAGAGGTTAAAGCGCCGGTACTTTACGTCGCGGCGTGGAAGGCCCGGGTTCAAATCGCGCCAGAAACGTTCTCTTTTTTTTTTGTATTTGACTGGACTCTCACTAAGAATGTAGACAAGGCCCTATGAGCTCTATAAAATCATTGGGTGGGTAGTTCTGACTCACCAGTTCGTTGTTCATGGCCTCGGCAGAGCGCATATATGTCTCTGGCTTTCTTTGCCAATTTCCGCCACGCCTCCTGCATCTGCATCTGCCGTACACGCCGCGGAAAGCTGACAATATATTTCCATGCCCGTCTCTTCATTCGCCAGGTAACTGTGCTGCTGAATTCCTCTAGAATTTGTCGTTTCCGTTTTCGAACTGCTCTAATTAATTCCATTTGTTGATCCAAATTCTTTTTAGGTGTTTGCGTTAGAGAGATGGTTTGCGATGTCGACGCCTGATTTATTTTTGAATTCGGTTGTGATCGTCTGCTATTCGAACTAAAATTCAACAAGTAATGTGTTAATATTACAAAACGATTGCCACAGCAAAAAGTAAAGAGTAAAAATATACCTTTTATCACATTCCATGCAAGTAAAAGTATGATCTATTTTATTTCGGTTTTACTACTTTTTCAGACGTTTGACTTGCTGCCTTGCCTGTAGGATTTTGCTCAATCAATGCATCCAGAGCTGCTAGTCTTTTTTTCTTTTTGCTTATTTTGTGGAAGTTTTTTTTGTTTTTTTTTTAATTGTCACAACTGCAGTTTTTATTAGTACTAAATAGGCTTTTCCTGTTTTTGAAAGGAGTCGTAGCAAGAGCGTTGCATATTTAAAAACATAAAATTGCAGTTGCTGGGGAAAGTATGCTTGTTTCGGCTCCGTTTGTGTGAAAGCCATACCGATGTTGTTACCTTGGTTTTCTTTTAATGAACATTATGAAACGATTGGATAAGCGCGTTAACTTGCCTTGATCTTTATTTTTTTTCTTCCCGGGGTTTCAATTGAACAGGCGGGACAAACAGTAAAAATAGAGTAAGGCGCAGTAGTGCAAGTGGATGATTCGTAAAAACAGATCACAATTGAAAAGTGAGACACGCGCAAAATACACACAAAGAAAGTTGCTAAAGCGATTTGAACCCGCAACTTTCACGCCGCGACGCGAAGTACCGACGCTCTAACCTCTCGACCACAGCAGAGAGCCCGAACCGCCGGCGCTGGCGGAGGTATATAAATATACTGCCACCGCTTTTATCTCGCGTGGTTTTTTCTTTATTTTGGCTCATGTTTACCCTCCCTGACCGTAACTTTACCTACCGCTCCTACAGTATAAAGGGGCGGTCAATTGGACTCCAGTTGAAAGTTCCTGCAGTCCGTTTCTGCGAGCGAAATTAGGTTTTTGTGCTCGAAGCGATACGGATTTCTCCGCCATTAGGCAGGGACGCTAGGTACTTCCTTGTCCCCATGGAGCTGGTCACGTGACAGAAAACTCCCTCTTGGCCCCAGCCGCAGCCGCGGCCGCAAGATGAGCAAACCGGCCCAGGTGGCGGGTTCGAATCCCGGCCGATGTGCCCGCAATCTGATGGAGGCTTATTGCGAAGAAGGCGCCGTGTAACCGAGCTTCCGGTTACACGTCAAAAGATCCCCAGGTAGTCGAAATTAATCCTCAGTCCTCCGCTGGGGCGTGCCAGATGCCCGTGGTTGGTTTGACACGTCAAATCCCCATATTTAGCTTTGGCCCGTATTAGAATGAAAAACTTATTTCAATTTCCCTGCGCTGTATCTGGCTACTCTAAAGCCTGGTTCAGACAGTTGCGTTTGACTGCGTTTGACTGCGTTGCGGTGGCGAGAAACCAGGACATCCCTGCTGCTTACGAAGCACAGATGTGGCGGTGACTCGCTTTCGGTTCTCGACGCAACGCAGTCAAACGCAGTCAAACGCAAGTGTCTGAACCGGCCTTAAGAAGGTCCTACGATAGAGACAATTCTATTATCCGTCTTCAGCGCGCTGCCATCTTCATCTAGCTGGCTGTGAATCGCGTTCTGAGCACGCGCAGATACTCTTCTGAGAAATATCAGACGCCGCGTTCACAGTTCAGTGACGGCATTTTTCGCCTAGACGATAAACGACGAAGAGAAGCGTAAAGAGACGAGGCCTTGAGAGAATCGTGGTTTCGTCGCAGACGTGCCCTGCGGCGTTCGCATGGCTACACCGGCCCCAACGCGACCGAAGGTGGCGCAAGCTACCACCTGTTACAAAGGGTATAGCCCTAAACATCCACCCATCCGAAGGCCAAATCCTAACTGGACGGGGCTCGCCGACGAAACATTGTCGCGTAGAGCAAAGAGGGTCTACCTCTGGCGGCACGGGACGCCAACGAATTTGTCCTTGCGTGAAAGAAAACAAGTCGCCGGGCGTCTCGTCCTCTTCTTTCGGTGATGTCCAACTATGTGGACTCAAGTCCTGACGTGTTGGCAGAGCGGCCTTAGAAAGTATGTCCTTGTGGAACGACCGGGAACGACAACCGCGAGTTCTCTGGAAGGTCTGCGCTTTGTCTGCCGTCTGCATCCGGTGACGAGGGCGATGCGGAAGCAGATCTTTAGCAGAACCTCGTTTTATGTGAAAATGAAAGAGGTGTCTCTTCACGGACTTGCGTGGCTGAGTCGCGAGGACGTGCATGGAGACAATTATGCGACGCTACCGTGCGTCCGAAAAGGGACGAGCTTTTGTGTGTGCTATCGCGTAAAGGTGTTGCGACTCTATGGCATAAATGGAGAAATGTCACGGCATTTGCCTAGCCTCCATCTATCTTGCTATACTGCTGCGTGAGGTAGTGTACTATGCCGTGCTGTCCCACTATCTTTTTAGTGGCGGCGGCCTGTCCCTGTCGTTGTCCGGTCGTTTTCTTGCTGCTGTGTTGCATGAGGCGTCTTTCCGTTGATGCATTATCACTCCGCCTTGAAGCAGTGATACAGTAGTATTCAATATTGTTGCATCTTAAAAAAATTGTAGGGTGTTTAGTTTCTGAGCTCGAAATATTTGAGGGAATCGAACACTTGACCTTATTATTTGCGCTGTAATTTGGTAAAGATCTGATTTCGACCTGGTTGTTTTCAAAATATTAGAGTTCCTAGAGTTCTATATTCAATTAGAACTGTAAAAAAAAAAAAAAAAATAAGCTAGCAATATTATTGCGCACAGAAGATTGCGACAACAAAAACTGGAATCGTGCTTCAGACGACGCCATGTGGTACCTCTTGACTTGACTAGAAATACATTTAGCTCTTATCTATGAACTTCACTATACTCTGTTTCATACTTAGCGTGCAACGCTGTCAAAGCTACTGGCGCGAGCGTAGGGCTTGATCTCGTTGATCATTTGCACGCGTTCTCGCGCAAACAAAGGCCATCGATGAAGCCACGCGCTCGCGCCAGTAGCTTTGACAGCGTTGCACGGCTCACGCTAAGTATGAAACAGAGTATAGGGCTTCAATTTTGTTTCTAAAAATAGATTCAAAGCACATTGAGACAACGATGCAATCTGGTTCGTCTTGAAGAACATGTCTTAGGTGCAAACATCGAGTGACATAAAGCCTTACTCAAGCTGAGGTACGATTCTTCCGCACATATGTCTCGGGCAGTATGTATAATGCCCGCCGACCTTGCGCATAGTCGAGGTGGTTCACGTTCAACGGCATTTTTGCCAGAACTCACAAAAAAAAAAAGGGAAACCCGTTTCATGTTGTCTTTTATTCTTATTTCGGAGTAGACAATTCTAGCGGAGAAGCAACATTCTTTTTCCCGCCATTAAAGGGCGAACATACGTTCCGTGTAGCGCTTTCTTGTTCCTTTCTTTCTTTCTTTTCGCTGTTGCTGCAGCGTGGATGTTCCGTTTGTATGACTGAGTTCGAAACAACAACCCCAAACCGACTTTGGCTCAGACTAGGAAACGCGGCGGCCCTAGAGCGGCCGTGGGATCATCTGTGCGTGTGTGTGTGTGTGGCGGCGCCGCGTCTTGCAAGCAGCGTGCACGCGCGTTGTTGATCGCACCGTCACGCATCACGGAGAGAGATCTTTTCTGGAAACACGCAGACATCATTTTGGGCGAGTTTTCTGTTGCTTCTATTCCTTCTTGTGTTTCTTTTCTCGAGCATTCGTACAGCGACAGGTTTTTTGAGACGCGTGCGGCGCGCTGCTCGCGTTTTGCGGTACATGGCGGGCAGAGCTTCCGGGACGTGCTGAATTGAGACATAAAGTTCAATGCGAACTAGAGGGGAAAAAACAGTAACAGACATACTCTGAGGAGCGCGGGAAAGGTGAGATAGGGAGGGTGGTGTGAGGAAAGAGGGGGGGGGGAGGGGGAGAAGAGCGACGGTGAAGAAGAAAAAATAAAGCAAGCTAAGAATTGTAGAGAAAAAAAAAGGGGGATCAACAAACCGAAGTAGTATACGGAAGGATGTAGCTTGAAACGACTTGTAAGACGCGACCGCGACTGCTCTTGGTTTCATACGTTGTTCTGAAGTTTGTCTGATATGTTATTTCGCGTTTATTTATTTATTTATTGGTGGAAAGGGGGGGGGGGCGTTTGGTCTTTTGAATGCGGAAAAGTTTTCTACAGCGTTATTTCTTCGAGCGATAAGTGAGGGGTTCAGGGAGCCTTTAAGGTCTTGATGACGCATTTCATTGAGCAATTTTTCTTCGAATAAATTTTTCGAGGCATGCGGTTCCTTTTATGCCTTTCAGGAGCTTTTGGTTGCAGATTTTGTTCCGGAGTAAATATATCTGATACATCGCTTACCTTATTCGTCTCCGCGTTTAACCACCACTAGGTCTTTTCGACGATGTTTACGGACTTCCACAGCGGTCTAGTGGAGCCTTCGCGAGAGTTAGTGATTTTTATTTAAGGTTCATCTCCATTAAAGCTCTGCTATAAAATCGATGGATTAGTTGGCGATATATCTGTATTTTATGAAAGTTACTTCAATGCTAGTGGCCCTAACATTAGTTACATGAGGCGAATGACAATAAAATCTCGGCTATCAAATCACCTGATACATACATCTAAATTCTCAAGCCGCCTTACTAAGAGAAGTCTGTACTACGTTTGGAGACGGATTGTGGTTAGCTGAAACGCGTAATATGATACTATAGCCGGTGACAGGTCAAGAAGGAAGTGGAAGCTCCTCCCACCCCTTTCCACTTCAGCGGAGTGAACGGTGGAGAGGAGGTCGCCCCCTCTCCAGGGTTCGCAATACTATAGTGGAAAGAGGTGGGACGTGTAAGTGGCTCCGACTAAGGACACTTCGGCATTTCAATTTTAAAATAGCCTATAGCCTAAATTGGATTCTTTATTACCAAAAGTATGTTATAGTTCAGCAGATGTGTTAAAGGTTTTCTTAAAATGAAATCGCACAACGCGTGCATGCCGAAAGCAATGTACTCGCAGCGGCGAAGTGTGCAAAGGAGTCCTATAGCACTCTGAAGGTTTTTTTTTTTTTAAATTTATTGTTTGTGCTCTTTTGATAAAAAGGCGTTTCGTCGACGTTTGAACTGCAAGGGCTTTACGTGCGAAGAGTAAAAGATCTCAAATTTTAAAGGTACAAAGCAAACCTTTCGACAATTGATTAAAAAAAAGTAACGAAACATTATTATTATTTTTTTTTTTGTAGTGCACTCTAGAAATTACAGCTTCTGCCTAACCGGCCTTCGCGCGGAGTGAATGCTTGAGAGAATGTTTAGGATTTTGTGTGAGTGCATGTTTGTAAGTGTGTGTGTGTGGGGGGGGGGGACTTCATGTGTCCGTATTTGTGTTTGTGTGTCTGTTTCATGTGTCCGTATTTGTGTTTGTGTGTCTGTATCTACCTGTGTCCGTCTGGCTCTTTCTGTGTGTCTGCCTGCCTGCACGTGTATGTTCCTGCCCATCTGCCTGCCTGCGTGTGTGTACGTGCCTGTTTGTGCGTGTGTGTGTTTGTGTGCATGTTTATACGGCCTGAAGTTAGTCTCCCTTAACTGGCGACTTGTCTCTCTCGCAGCTGTAGATGAGCGATTTGGCCGGTGCAGTACAACCGCTAGCCTGGGGTCTCTAACGTGCACCACGCGGTAGTGATACACGACCGCACGCCGATATTTCTGTGTGCGTAAGCGCTTCCCCGTGGGTCAGTGGCGTAGCCAGGGGAGGGGCTTATGGGTCTTCAGCTTCCCCCGCCCCTAAATACAGCCAGCCGACCCTACTATCATATGCACATGCATTCTCCCTTTCCTCGAAAAAAAAAAAAAATCGTGGCTACGTCACTGCTGTGTGTGTGTGTCTGACTGACTGTATGTGTTTATGTGCCTGCTGATGTGATGTGACACACACACACACACACACACAGGCTGATGCCTGTGTGTGTGTGTGTGTGCGTGGGTGTGTGTCTGTTTCTACATTTGGCCGTGCGTCTGAGGGAGAGAAAGGGAGAAAAGAGAGAGAGAGAAACAGGCGCCTTGCCAAGTCCATTTGAAACGTCACGCGCGCGTTTCCGCTTCCTCCCACTTGCGCGCGCGGCGCCACTTGTATACTTTCGGTTCATTTTCTGTTCCATACTGTGGGCAAAGAATCCTTTGTTCCAACTAGAACGTAGTCTCCATTATACCGGATGGCTCTGCCACAAAATTAAACTCTGCACTCCGTTCAGCCCTGAGCTGACGGTGCGGTGTAAGCTACGAGATCGTTGAACTAGTGATACGTCTACCTTTCGCCACGTGATCACGCTTCCACCCATAGCCACGCTCAACGAGCATGGCCAGGCGACGAAATCTTGGCAATTGTCCGTCGCGCGCGTAGTTCCCACCGCGCTCTGTCAGCTTAGGGGTGAACGTAATAGAGAAATCATTTCAGCGCCCCTGTAAGAGCACACGCACTGCGCGGCGATTGTCCCCGATTGGTCCGCAAGGCCCCCGCGGTAATCTCTAGCGCACGGCCTCGCTGGCTGCGCCGAGTCCCACGTGAGCGCCCCACAATGGGTTCCCGTGCCATAAACGTCCCGAACGCGGTTCCACACAACGGTGTCCTTCGCCAACGCCTCTCTCTGCGCGGCTCTCACGATGCGGGCTCCGTCGTCCACGCGGAGGGCGATGGAGCAACACCTTCGAGACAAGGCCGTAGTGCTAGATTTTCTACGTCACGCAAAGAGGGCCAACGCGGGCGCACCTTGGAACACAAGTTCTGCGCCCGCGTTCGGCTGGGGACACGTGTTCAATCGGTGCTCGCGCGCTGGTCTCCGATAGGGGACGTAAGCAATCTGAAACTTCGGCGTTTCCATTTAGGAAGTGTGGGATTTAGCCACCAGTGGGATGAGGAGGCGCGTGCGCTTGACGTCACGGTCGTGGTGACGTCATGAAGGTCCTTAGTTTCGTCATTAGCTAATGTGTTCTGAATAAGACCCGCGCTTAACGCGCCGCAGGGAACGTCCTCTGTTGTTCGATGTCTCGCGGAGATTTGCTTTCCGTTGTCCTGCTTCTTGAGACAGCAGAAACGCGACCGAGTAAAAAGTCTTTAAGAACGTTAATGGCCCACAACTTACGTAATGACAGTTTCATTGAACGAACAAAACAACCAACTATATGCACCGACATCATGACTACTTTTGTGATGGTCCATGCAATCACAATGTGACATACATTTTTTTTTTTTTGTCGCTGGTTGGTAAGCCTGAAGAGATATAAAGGTCGCCCTCAGGTTGTATCTGAATTCTGGAATCTCTGCGACTAGAGTTTGTCCCATTTTCATCTAATGGGAGGAAGTGCCTACATGTCATTGGTACGTGAAAAAACGTCGCATGGTGTAACCTGACCAATGACTGCGGCGGCGTTTGACAATGAAGGTATCGGATGCTGTCACACTGAGCGTATTTTTGAGTCCCTGTATGACAGGTGTGTGGCTTTCATGCGAAGCGCGCCATAAATGAACCGGGTTTTCTATTTTTAGTTCGAATTAACGAAATTGTCCGTACGGCTCTGTGGGCAGGCATTTATAGCACATTTTGAACGGGAGGGAAACACGATAAAGAAACAGCGGACAATGCAGGCTCCATTTGCCGGAGAGATTAGCTCGGGGTTTCCGCAGTTCAAGAGGCCAAACAGCTTTGGGGCAGCGTCTGACACCACGTACGTGGGTTTTAGTTTAATTAGGTTTGTTTTAAAGAGGTTTTGCGAGTCTTCTCTTTTGGTACGGTAAACAACACTGTCCAAGAGCATTTACGGTTATAAAGATTACAGCCGTTAATATCCACTGCCTGAACTACCACTACTTGAACGATAAAATATTAGAGCAGAAAAGAGCGATTAATGTATGTTCTGCCAATTATGAAATCGTAAAATACCTGGGTGAATGTAGCAACTGTTTCTCAGGCTGGAAAGAGACAATTGTGTTTAGCAAAGGAAATGATCAATTTAAGTGGGTGATTAGGGAGACAATTAGGATCACGAGTGCCGGAAATTGTATGACCTTGGACGAGGATACTCGAGCGTTTTTGTCTGTCTAGTCCCACGTAAGTTGTGACTTGGCTGCTAGTGTATTTTGTGCATGCTTTCTGTCCCTTGAGCACTTGTCATTTGAAACCTGCCCTCAGACCAGTGTCCAGATGCTCGAGGCTTTCTCAGTGTAGCTTGTGTGCCTGCCCTTGGGATGTGTATCGTTCAAATGAAAGATGCAAAGGAGAAGACCGTTGTGAACGTAAATGGCGGCTGTATGGTATGCTGGTTTTTGAGACAGTGGTAGGTATGTCCTCTCCATGGAAGTAGGAATAAGGGGAGGCGAAAGACCAGCCAAACGAAAAAATCCTTAAGTGAAGCAAGAAGCAGAGGTCACGGTTGGTGAGAAACGCCCCCAAGGTTGCCCAAGTCCGTCCAATAGCGTCTTTTGGTTCTGGTCATCGGTGGGGAGTGTGTCCCTCAAACCCGAAGTCTCCTCCGGCATCACCTCTGGTAACGTCATGTCGCCCCCATGCAGAAGCTTCCTACCTCAATGGTCCTCTTTGTTCCCTTTGTCCGGGTGGATATTCAATTATGAATATCCACCCATCCATCCATCCGTTTTCTTCATGTACTTTATCCTCCCTCCTCCCCCTTCCCCTGGGTATTTGCTCTACTGACGACTAACTCCTGGTTAGCTGAGTTGGTAGAGTGCTCCGCTACTCTTGACTAGGTTCCGCGACCGATGCTCGAATCAGGCGGATTTTTTCAGTGGCACACCAGTCGCCTAGGGGGTGCGAGTTGTGCGAGTTGTGTTCTATCTCGGGTGGAAGTCAGATCGGATTATTCACACGGAAATCGCCTCCACCTGGCGGATTTCCCATCCCCTACGAGCGATTGCCCATCACGCACGCGGAATGACGTTCTACACACACGGGCGCGCACACGTGCAACGACGTTTTCTTGTCACCGGTTTTACTCAAGTTAATCCTTTATAAATACTAATCGGAAGCCATCGAAAACAGATTTGCTTGTTTCATTCTCAAACTACCACTGCTCTGCAAGCATCACCAGCATGAAAACTACTGTCAATGCCACTCTTCTTCATCCACCGAAAAGTTGCTCGCCTTTCTTCATTTGATAAATTAATTTTCATAAGTCCATCCTACGCGACCAATTGCTCCCACCCCCCTTTCTCCCTTTTTCCTGTTACTTTTCGTCCCCCATACATCGGGACTAGAACCACCTTCCAGAGACAACCGCCACCATCGTAGACTCTGAGCCTTTTATAAGTTCCTTTATTACATTATCTGAATTGTGCCTAACTTGTAACTTGTATAATTTTTTTTCTGTATAATTTTTGTTTTCCTTTTCTCTCTCTTCGTAATGCCTTCGGGCCTTGAGAGAACAACAACGAAACAAGATGAAATGTTGAAGTGGTTCTGCATGCATCGCATTTTATTTGATGCGCACGCGAGTGTGAATCCCTTTTGAAGCGTTGTAAACGTTAGTAGACCGATCTCACTAAAGGTACATTTAAGGGCTGTTTATACTCCGACGTTGAGCGCACTGAACGCAGCGTAGCGCAGAACGCGCGCCTTTTATTGGCCGGCAACCAGGAACTCGATATCTGCAACCAATAAGTACCTGCGCGCGCTGCGCTACGCGGCGCCCGACGACGTTACATTGGAGTATAAATGTGCCTTTAAGGCACATTTATACTCCTGAACGCAGCGTAGCGCAGAACGCGCGCCTTTTATTGGCCGGCAACCAGGAACTCGATATCTGCAACCAATAAGTACCTGCGCGCGCTGCGCTACGCGGCGCCCGACGACGTTACGTTGGAGTATAAATGTGCCTTTAAGGCACATTTATACTCCAACGTAACGTCGTCGGGCGCCGCGTAGCGCAGCGCGCGCAACGTAACGTCGTCGGGCGCCGCGTAGCGCAGCGCGCGCAGGTACTTATTGGTTGCAGATATCGAGTTCCTGGTTGCCGGCCAATAAAAGGCGCGCGTTCTGCGCTACGCTGCGTTCAGTGCGCTCAACGTCGGAGTATAAACAGCCCTTTATACTCCAACGTAACGTCGACGGGCGTGGCGTAGCGCAGCGCGCACAGATACTGATTGGTCGCAGATATCGAGTTCCTGGTTGCCGGCCAATGAAAGGCGCGCGTTCTGCGCTACGCTGCGTTCAGTGCGCTCAACGTCGGAATATAAACAGCCATTAAAGGCCGGTTCAGACACTTGCGTTTGACTGCGTTTGACTGCGTTGCGTCGAGAACCGAAAGCGAGTCACCGGCACATCTGTGCTTTGTATGAAGCGTGGAATCCAATTCAAGGAATCATCTTTGCACGCGATATAAGCAGCAGGGATGTCCTGGTTTCTCGCAGCCGCAACGCATTCAAACGCAGTCAAACGCAACTGTCTGAACCAGGCTTAAGCGTTCGGCCCATGCGCGAAAGCGTCGCTGTGGTCGGCCCACCACAATTGGCCGAATGCTGACTATGACGTCAGCAAAGGATGTCTCATCGACAGAAATAAGAGGAATGTAAGAACTTCAATTTTGACGGTGTTGACAGTGTTGCACTGAGAGCGCTATGATTTCAGGCTTCCACCTGCTCATTACAAACACCATTGAACTTGTTGTTCACAAGTTAATGACGTCACGAAAGGTAACCAAACGAGGGCGCCACCGAAACATCTCGCCGCTAACAGCTTTAGTTGACGGGAGGCAAACAGCCGTGCATGCGAGGGCTCGTGCCGTCTCGTGCTCCACAAGCGGCCGAGCTCCAGCAAGGTTATTGCACGTGCAGAAATACTAAAGTTCCCTCGATGCATTGCGGTGGCGGAGTGAAACTGGCTGGTGAGCTCGGTCAATTATTTTTTTTTCTTCAAATTCGTGATTTGAATATAAAGTGTGGAGTTTGAATTTAAAGTGTGGATTTTAATTGAGTATGCGCATGTGAAGCCTGAGTTCTCTCCAGTACGACGTGACCGCGATCTGTTTTCTGAGATACGATATCCTTATTTACCCCAAGTTTTGAATTTAGAAAATGATCTATTATTGAGTTGGTTTCACTAATCGGCGGGAACCTCCTTCACAGTTAGAAGCAGACTTGCACCATCGTTGCCCCCTGTAGTGGTTGTAATATCTGCTGAGTCGCTAGGGAGGCTTAGGGCATATCTTTTTGCAATGAAGGATATAGATGCAATAATATTTGCACCTAAACTTTGCAAGAGAGCTAGTGACGTTAGGATTTGTTACGTCTTCCGTGTATGAAGAATACAAGTTTTTACAGAAAGAGGCACATGGACAACCGTTCGTGCCAGAGTTAGACTGAAGACTGAAGTGAAGTCTCGTTTATTAGAACTCTGTTGGGATAAAAGAACGACGCCTCGGGTACGAAAGTAGGAGGCTCTGCGATTATTGCGGAGCCAAGAACGGAAAATTTACCGGCTTTGCCGGTTTCAAGTGATTTCTCGAACGGCCTCGTGCAAAATCTGGTCTTTCGCAAAGCGGTGTCTTCTAGCGCAGAGCATAGACGCGAGGCCCGTTAAGTGTGTTATCACCACTCGTAATGCACTTCAAAATGTCCTCCCGTGGGCACACGGGCGTATGCGGCCATAACGCTGGCTGCGGGACATTGCGTTTCCTTCTACTTTACATATATACGCCCACGCCTTCTACAACCTCCAACTTAACGACCTGAGCTCTCTTGTTTCTTGAGAACGACTTGAGCGCAGAGACGTTCATCTAGGTCATATTAGAGGAAGGTCCCGTTACGACGTTTCCTGTCGCACCCGACATTCAGTAAGGTCGCAAAGCTGTAATTAGCATTCGATAAAAAAAAAAAAAAAACATCATTAGAGAATGCATTATTATAATGAGTGGCCGCAAGAATGCAGACTTCCGTGAAAAATAAAGGACGGAAAAATAATTTCCGGTCCCTCTAACTGACAGAGCCAATGGTCAACTAATGAAATTGACAACATAATGTAAAGAAAAAAAAAGTGAAAGCCGTTTACAACTCCCTGTAACGCCGAATTGGAGCGCAGCTCTTGAGGAGGAGGGAAGGGTACTCAGGGGAGGGTATACCCCTCCTCCTCCTCCTCCTCCCCTCATTCTTCAATCTCCTCGGAGGGGGGGGGGGCGGGGGGGGGGGGGGGGGGCTGGCGCGGTGCATTATGGGACATTTCCCATAATGCACCTCGGGGGGAGGGGGGTCACGTGATCTTGGGGGGGGGGGGGGGCTCGCGCGGTGCATTATGGGACATTTCCCATAATTCACCGCGCGGTTACGCCGCTCAAGCCGGAAACGGGTGCCTAAGAGCTGCGCTCTAAAAAACGGCGGACGCGCAAGATATGTGACTTATAGACCCTTTTCATGGCAAACGCCACCAGGAGTTGTTCTAGTCTTTGACGTCCCAGAGAACTTCCGGTTCATAAAACGTATGAAAAAAGCCCACCCTAACACCGCTGTTTGAAATGTTGATGAAACGTTTAACCACCAATTCTCCAGGTGAACGCCAAAAGAACGCAGAACCCCCAGATATGATAAATATTTTCGAATACTCTTGTAAACCAACTTGCCTCCTCCAAGACGTTAAATTGACCAGCCGAGGGCCCTCGTTAAATCTCCAACTTTGATGTGCGTGTAGCGTTTATGCTTTTTAGCACTGGCGACATAGACAAGCTCGACATACTTTCAAAGACGGAGCGACCGGAAGTTGCTTGGGACGCAGGAGGCAGTTCATGTTTGTAAACATGAAAGGGGTCTATAGCTTCGATGCTGGCAACGCTTTTTAGTGTTTTATTTATTTATTTCAAGATCGCATTTGTCCCTCGTGGCAATTCACCTGGATAATACAGAGCTGCAACATGTTTCTTGCTACAAATATTTGGGTATTCTAATTGACTCGGATATGCTTTGGACAAGTCAAATTAATATTTGTTCAAAGGCTGCATATGGATGTTACACTTTGCTAAAGGCACGCGAATGTTTTGATTTAAGTATTCTACGAATTCTTTAGCTCGCATTTGTACACAGTCAGCTTGCCTATTGGACAGAGTCCTGGGGAAGTATACTATCCTACGTAGCTAGATCCCGTTAGTCGTCTACAGAAATGTGCGTTAAGAACTATTTCATCTTCGAGAATAGGCTGATGCAAGCAGACCTTCATTTCGATCAGTACACGTGCTACCTATACGCTAGGTATACAAATTAAAAATAGCTCACATATTATACAATATTATAGCTACTATTGAGCCAATGCCCCTAAGTATGTTTCAAAGCCCACTAAGGCATTCAAGGGCCGCAGTTAATAATCATTTTAATCTACCTCCACGTAAAAATGCATATGGTCAAAGACTCGTTGAATTTAACGGTGCATTGATCTGGAATGCAATACGTATACGGATATAAAGCAGAAACCTAACTTATTGCAGTCATTAAAATAGTTATTTTTTAACGTTGAAGTGTGATATTGTAATCATGCCATCATGTACTTAAGGAAAATGTATTCGTTGTAACGTTAGCTTACGTGCCGCACTGTGAAACGTAGTTTATGATTGGACCCGACACTAGCCACTGTGGCTATGGGTCCAAACAATTGTTGTATAATTGAATGGATAATTCTAAAAGAAAATTACCTGAATCTAATCTAATCTGAAACTGAATTTGTCGCCGCGATAGGCACTGCTCGATAGCTTTTCGGTTCAGTTTGTTTTGCATGGCCTCGAACCATAATGACACTGGTTCAGCTGTCGTAGTACTCAACGCGAATCGCCCCCTCCTCAACGATAAAAGGTACCGCTGTATAAAACGGGTACTGTCGCGGACAATATTGTCACGAGTGACAAGTGATGAGGCAAAGAAAACTGAACTAAACTGAACGTTTAATAGGGCGAACTTGTGCCCGAAAATAAAAATGGAACAGAAGAGAACAGAGCGTCGCGAGCGTCGAGGTCGGCGTGACAGCAAAGTCGAACGCTGGGGCGAAAACTGACTCCGGTTCGCCACGCGGAGCCCCTTATGTACATGCGTAAGCTTCTGGAATAATCAGCGTAGAATGTTCGACGCGTAGAACATTCGGACCTCGAACACGCAACAGGATTCTCGAATTTACCAGAAAACTAGATTGCAGGAATAACAAAAGATGCGTCGCTCCCAGGGATCGAACCCTGGCTTTTCGCGTGGGAGGCACGCGCGATAACCGTTAGGCCACGAGCGCGCTGCCTGCTTGGTCAGCTGCGCTCGCGGCATTACTCCCCCCTTTAAAAAGTGCATCGCCCCGATGCAACACAAAACAAAACAAAGCAAATAAAAAGGACGGTAAACTAAAGAGTCCTTTGGAATGCATTAGGTGCACAGTCCTATCGGGCGTAGTACGGCTTCAGGCGCACGACGTGGACGATTTCAGGCCGTGGTGGGCGGCGTGATGATGTTCTTGTTCCGTCGGGCATCACCTCGTAGTTCAGCTCCCCGAGGCGACGAAGTACCTTGTAGGGTCCGAAGTAGCGCTTCAAGAGTTTTTCGCTGAGTCCACGGCGGCGGATCGGTGTCCACACCCACACCCTGTCTCCGGGCTGGAAGTGAACGTCCCGACGACGAAGGTTGTAGCGGCCCGCGTCGACGCGTTGCTGGTCTTGAATCATGAGTCGGGCGAGTTGGCGGACTTCCTCCGCCCGTTGAGCAACCGCCTGGGCGTCGTCGCTCTCATTGTCAGATGGCTCATGGGGTAGCATGGCGTCCAGCATGGTCGTTACCTTCCGACCGTGTACCAGCTGGAAAGGTGTGAATCCAGTGGTCTCTTGAACGGCCGTATTGTAGGCGAACGTGACGTAGGGCAACACCTCGTCCCACGTCTTGTGCTCTACGTCGACGTACATAGAGATCATGTCGGCGATTGTCTTGTTGAGTCGCTCCGTCAGCCCGTTGGTCTGCGGGTGGTACGCAGTGGTACGACGATGGCTGGTGTGACTGAGCCGGAGGATTTCTTGGGTCATCAGTGCCATGAACGATGATCCGCGATCTGTAATCAGAACTTCGGGAGCGCCGTGCCGGAGGACGATTGACTCGATGAAAAACTTGGCGACTTCCACAGCAGTCCCTGAAGGAAGGGCTTTCGTTTCGGCGTACCGCGTGAGATAATCAGTGGCGACGATTATCCAGCGGTTTCCCGACGTCGACGGCGGAAAAGGGCCAAGTAGGTCCATTCCGATCTGCTGGAACGGTGCGGTCGGGGGAGCAATCGGCTGCAGGAGACCTGCCGGCTTCGTCGGCGGTTTCTTACGCGCTGGCACTCGTGGCACGATCGGGTGTAGAGGTGGACGGCCTTGGGGAGCTTTGGCCAGTAATACTTTTCACGAATACGGGCCAGTGTTCGGCTGTAACCGAGGTGTCCGGACGTCGGGTCGTCGTGACATGCTTGAAAGATCTCCTCCCGAAGGTCGGTCGGGATTACCAGCAACCACGGTGTGTTGTTGTCCCGGAAGTTCTCTTTGTAAAGCACACCTTGTCGGAGGACGAAGGTTTGCAGGGCTCTCGAGAAGACACGGGGGACAGTCCCCCCTCGTCCTTCGAGGTGCTCGATTAGCGCGCGCAACTCAGGATCGCCTCGTTGACGTCGTGCCATGTCGTCGGTATTCACTGCGCCTAGGAAGCACTCGTCGTCATCGTCGTCGCTGCCGCCGGAAGGCGTTTCGACAGGGGCTCTGGACAGGCAGTCGGCGTCGCTGTGCTTGCGGCCTGACTTGTAGACCACAGTCATGTTGAACTCCTGCAATCGAAGACTCCAGCGAGCGAGGCGTCCTGACGGGTCCTTGAGGTTCGCAAGCCAGCAGAGCGAGTGATGGTCGGTGACTACACGGAACGGGCTTCCGTACAAGTACGGACGAAACTTCGTGATTGCCCAGACGACCGCAAGGCATTCTTTCTCGGTCGTTGAGTAATTTTTCTCCGCCTTGGAAAGTGTCCGACTCGCGTAGGCGATAACTCGCTCGGTGCCTTCTTGCACTTGCACCAGCACCGCGCCAAGTCCAGCGTTACTTGCGTCCGTGTGAATTTCGGTTTGCAGGCAAAGAAAACTGAACTAAACTGAACGTTTAATAGGGCGAACTTGTGCCCGAAAATAAAAATGGAACAGAAGAGAACAGAGCGTCGCGAGCGTCGAGGTCGGCGTGACAGCAAAGTCGAACGCTGGGGCGAAAACTGACTCCGGTTCGCCACGCGGAGCCCCTTATGTACATGCGTAAGCTTCTGGAATAATCAGCGTAGAATGTTCGACGCGTAGAACATTCGGACCTCGAACACGCAACAGGATTCTCGAATTTACCAGAAAACTAGATTGCAGGAATAACAAAAGATGCGTCGCTCCCAGGGATCGAACCCTGGCTTTTCGCGTGGGAGGCACGCGCGATAACCGTTAGGCCACGAGCGCGCTGCCTGCTTGGTCAGCTGCGCTCGCGGCAATATGAGTAGTTGAAACAGTCCTTCACCCAGCCCGGTAGGCACGCACCTTTGGCGTGCCTACCGGGCTTTGAAGGAGCTCTGGTCCGGACTACGATCAGCTTTAGTTTTGATTTTTGATGCATTCGAATGAATGCTGCTCTGCTGTGCGCAATTCATGCTGTACGAGTCTGCCATACTCTCGAGGTGTTGCCACTAAAGGTCCCAGAGAAGAGCGTCTTACAAGCAGTGACATTCTTTGTAGCGCCGACTGCGTGACGATGCAGGTTTTAAGAAGCGGCTGGTGGCGCGCAGCAGGAGACTGAACTGAATGACGCCACTAAGTTCCGGCGGTTTTCTCATTTATATTGGTTCTCATTACTTCTAAAAGAAATATGGCAAATTGTTAGGCGATTTTGTTGCATACGTGAAACAGCATCACAAACGTTTAGTGACACTCTGAGTTTCACGTGTGTAACACTATTGCCTCGATAGTTCCTAGAATGAAGCGATAGTACCGCTAATCGGGCTGATAAACCTGGCCATCTTCCAGGGCCATCCATACTCTCGTGCTCCTGTCCCTCAGAGCGCCCAGGTGGTCGAGCTCCTCCTCGCCTACCCCTCTGGTCACGTGACCTTCCCGTTAACCAATCGGCATCGAGCTTCGCGGCCACGCTTATCGGGCTTCGCGAAATGCTGAGCCCTCGGCCAAAGAACGTTTCACGTTAAAAGAATCACCAAGGGACTTTAGTTGTCACAGCTTGGTGAGCGACGAAGCTGTAAATATGTTTAGACATAAAAAAAAGTATCCGCTGTTATACTGAGCATGACGTAAGCACGTGAAACGCCATGCTCATTGTCACATTCACAGGGGCAGACACGGCACTTAGTGGTTTTCTTTGTTGCTTTTAAGACCAAACATTTTTTAAGCCTCCTCATTCGTCGAGTTCCCTCCGTATAGACCTTTTCTATTTCCTGTCGTTCTCAGTCACGTTGGTTCCGTATCTGGTATGCGGGGCGAAATAATAAAACGTTTGAACCTGGAATATGCGAGAAAATATAGGTGAGGCAAATCAAGAATGTGTGACAATCACGCATTTTTCGTAAACACCTTCCAGCTGCGGGGAGAGATCAAAAAGATGTTTTACCGCATACCAGAAGTGACGATATTAAAGATGGCTGCGCGCTTGTGGAAAAGGTGCATAGATTAGAGCGATTGACTTTCCCCAAGGGCTTTGCGGGAAAGTAGACGCACATAATTTTTTTTAGAGTGTAGTCTTGGAGGGTAAACCCTTGCTTGCATGTCCTCGAACAACGGTCTAGTGAGTGCGTTAATCGTGTAGAAGTTTAGGGTATGAGACGTTAGACGAGGGGGCGAGAGAAGCCGCTTCTTTTTGTTAACGCTGGCGTCGGATCTGGAGCGTGTTGGAGACGGATGGCGTTCCGCACGCGTCGAGGCGACACTGATCGCGTGCTCCCGCGTGGTCCGAGCACGCCTACGATGCAACGCCCTGATTCCCCGAATGCGCATCTCCGGTGGCGCGGTTGAGACTTGCCTTTTGTCCGAGCGGCTGGTGCTTTGTTGTTGTTGTTGTTGTCGTCTCCGCCCCCAACTTTTGTTCTGTCATCTTTAATGTTTTGTTTCTGGGCTAGGGACAGAGCTTGAAGCGCGAAAGCGTCACCCCTGATGAGTGATAGCGAATTGCAGACGCGCACATGGTTCAGTTACCATTGGTCTGGCAACAATGTGGCCCTTTGAGCACGCGCTGTCTGGGTCTTGATAGCTCCGGTCCTACGGCAACTGTTTTGAGTATGCGTGTATTTATTTTCGTTTAAAGGAGCATCGTGTCTTTAACTTCCTTTGTTCCTTATCTATATCTATATACGTCTATTTGTCACTAACGCAATTTTTTTCTTTTCGGGTACACAATGGAACGTATGGTCCCAAAGGGATTCTGAAATCTAAGTTGGAAAGACTGCTATTACCTGCCTCGCAGTTTTTTTTTATTTTTTATGAAAACTAATGACTATCGAATTGCTTCTGTGAATACTTGGCGCGAAGAAATAATTTGAATACATATAAAGCTGTTCCCTGAAATGTTCAAAATATAGTGTCCAAATATAATGCAGTAACTGAAACATTGTTATAATGTGGTCAAGTGACTGTCCTTGTGCTACTGCATCCATACATTCATGGAGCACAAGTAGCTATGGGGATCAGTCTTCAAATATTTCTTGATCACCCAATGATATTTTGTTTTCATATAGGGAGTGGGCGATGAAGAGGATTGTTTGAAAGGTAGCGCACTTTTTAAACAAACGCATTCTGGAGATAACGCGAAAGGAACTAGTTTCAGTTAACCGGTGTAGGAAGAATTTCAAGGTTGCTAATAGATGTAACTGATTATCAGTAATTTCGTGGCTCTTAGTGAGTGTACTATGCATGTCTGATCATAATACAAGCAAAAAAAAATTGAGCTCCGGTTATGACATTTGCATTTCAATCAAAACGCCTGATTGCTCCTTAATGATGAGCTTGTCTTCGATGACTCGGCCCAAAACAAGATTGTAGGTGTACTTAGCATCCCCTTTTTTTTCCTTTAATGTCCAGGATCCGGAGACCCAGAGGACCCTGGAGATGAGGCATCGGCTGGAGGAGGATGACCTGTACCGGCAGTTCGCCAAGAAGAGGCAGGAGGAAGAGCACCACATCACGCACCAAATTCAGGTTCTTATACATACATTATCGTTTCGTCTCATAGTCGCGTGTATAGTAGCTGCGTGTATAGTAGCTGCGTGTATAGTAGCTGCGTGTATAGTAGCTGCGTGTATAGTAGCTGCGTGTATAGTAGCTGCGTGTATAGTAGCTGCGTGTATAGTAGCTGCGTGTATAGTAGCTGCGTGTATAGTAGCTGCGTGTATAGTAGCTGCATGTAGTAGTTGAATCTTGTGGTATCACCTAAGTCTCATCTATTAGTTTCATCTAGAGGGAGAATCTCGTAGCGGCATCTAGTAGAGAAGAAAACGCCAAATAAATACAAGGACGAATCGACTAAAACAGGACAGAACGCAATCATCATGCACAAGAAAACAGCGTTGAATAAGCGCAAGGATGAAGCTAGACCGAAACAAGATGGCGCTGTTTTCGTCCTTGTGGTTAGTCGGTTCTGTTTTCTTGTACATGATCAACTAACGGGCCCAAATCACCAATTTGCTGCATCAAATAGGTACAAATGAAATGAAAAAAAAAGTAAACAATTTAGCGAAGTGTAGGTTCCCATTTTAGCTCGCTGCAGGGAGACGACATTTTTTGGCTTAGTTACTCTGGAGCCTTGTAATTTAGTCTGGTGAGCCGATTCTTACTACGAATGGGAGAATGAATTGATTATGACTGTTCATGGACGACTGGGGCAACATCCTCCATTCACTCGTGTGGCCTTGGTAAGAGCCGACGCCGTAGGAAGCATTGATGCACCGATAGCTCTCCTAAATTCTTGTTTCTTCTACAAGGAGCAACGACTAGATGGTTGCCCAAGCAGTGCAGACGTAATGGCGGATGCAAATGGTGCATTCAAGTAAAATGAATGAAATGCTACAGGAAAATAGTTTCAGAAAGCTGGAAGGCTGGACGGCTAAGGTTAGCGGATGCGTAAAGACGGTATCGAGTGGATGGGTTCATATTTCAGTAAGCCCTAGATATATGCTTGCAGATAGAAATTTGCCTTAACCTGCCAGAGACCTATTGTTGTGGTTTGAAGTCTTGTTGAGGTTATTAGCACGTCCTGAGATTACCTTGTCCGGAATTGTTGTTTCACGTTAAGGAAACGTTTTATTAGAGACAAATAAAAGCACCGAGGGTCGCTGCCAATGCTAGAGCCAATCAGATCGCTTGGAGGCCCGACAGAGGGACGTGGGTCCGCAGAAGCCACAGCGAAAAAAACTGTCAAGTACGTCTACAACAAAAAAAGCAACAACAGAAAACGTTTTAAGGGCTTTTTGACGCCCCAAAAACTCGTTCAGCTCGCGAAGAACGGTTTCGACCCAAGCACTATCGCGCCCTGTCGCACTAGAAAGGTAACTGGGCGATAAAAAAACTCTTCCGCATAAAAAACAAATAAAAAGCTTAAAAGAGCCTCTATAGGTTTTTCACCAAGAACTCTTAAAATAACTTTAGGGTGCAAAATATGGACAAGCCGAAGAATCCCCAAGAACTATTTTATGACCAGATTTTGTTCAGAGTGTATTCTTTTATAAAACCCCACGGACTCGTTGAAACGATCAACAATTGGAGACGCCTTTTATACTTGACACCTAGAGGCCATATTCTTCTGGAATAATCAAAGCGCCGCGTAAAAGTGCACATGTGCTTTATTTTTGGAATATTACATTTTTTAAAAATTATTTTTGTACTTCTAATTTGTTCACGTTTTTTTTTTTTACCCCTACATTTCACCATCTCCGCTTGCGGTGACAAATTTTACAATCGCGGAAACCGGCAAATTTCCAGACCAGTGGATATAATTTATCGAAGTATACTCTGCTATTCGCAACTCCAACGCACAATCGATGGCGGGGTGGTGTTGCCAAGAAGGCGGAAGAGACGGGGATAGATCCTCCAGGATGTTTCGTGTGCCTGCTCGCTGACGCTGGTCTGTGCTAAAATTAATTTATTTGGCTACAAATTTAAAACGGTCAGGGCAAGAGCATATCACAGCTGACGGAGACTCTAACGCGAGTTAAGAAAATGAGTATGTTAATCTCTAAAAGTTGCAAAACTGGGCACAATTTTTATTTTAACGCAATCGTTCTTTGTTTTGCTTTTTCGCTTAAATTGCATGATGCACGAGAACGCCGACCAGAACCATCCGGTAACAGCAGCACCAAGGCCGATAGTCCCTGGCACCGTCTCTGTCGCCGTTTCCGCTTCTTTAGTTCTTCGTTCGTTCACCAGAGGGCGAGCGGCGGGCTGGAGTTGCGAATTGCTTGTGCACTCTTATCATGCCTAAAGTTTTCATTTGTATGATTGTTGCTCTCCATCTAAACAAACTCGTGTGCTGTTCACCACCACGCAGTTTTTATTAGCATGTCTTTCAGTGTTCTGTTCGCTGTATGTTCTGATTTGCAGGAAGAATGGGAGAAGGAGCTGGAACGGCTCACGTACCGGTACCAGCAGGAGATCCGCAAGAAAAAGAAGATCAACATCAACTCCGAGGAAGAGCGCGCCCTGACGGTCCGGATGCAGAAGGAGAAGGACGACCTTGAGAAGAACATGACCATCAAGCTGGACCGAAAGAAGGAGTCCCTCACCCGAAAGCTGCTGGAAGCCGAGCGGGCCGCCACCGCTGACCTCGTGGAGAAGCACAGCGAGGAGATGCTCAACCTTATCAACGAGAAGAAAGACGAGCTCATCAGGGTGAGGCTCACTCTCGTAGTTTTGCGTACTTCTCGGGTTGTTTGTAGGGTTCGCGGCATACTGTATTTACAGAGGAAAAGAGAAGGCGTTGAAGGTCTGGTTGGCGGGCACAGAAAGGTAATAAAAATTTGGTTGTTTAAAGGCCGACGTACAACCTCGGTTTTCTGCAGGGAAGATAATCCTCTTAGCGCTCCCCTCTCCTAGGCTGCGAATGGAGCCAAATTGGAGCAAGGTAAAAAGCGGAGAGGATATAAGAAAGGAGGAGGCGGGCAAAGGTGGAAAGCGCGTAGTGCACGTCGGCCTTTAAGATGTTGTTTTTGCGCTTTTCATATGTACGAGCAATGCAATTCACAGATGTTGAATCTACTGACAGCCCCAAAGAATCCAAACATTGTTGCGTTGTATAGGGTGTCATCGCCATCAGTCGTGCCATGTTCCTTAGATGCAGGCTGGTAAAGGGGGGGAGGTGGACGAGGTCAATGCTTAAATGAACCCCTACAAACAAAACAATTCGGAAGGACCAGCAGACACAGCCCTGCGTCCTGCATACGCCACTGCTCTGAACTAAACCTTTTTTTTTTTTTTTAACGAGCAAACTGAAACACTAGTTGCGCATTCTTGGCCCCAGGGAAGAGCCAATAGGATCACCTACTAGAACCAGAGGAATGTTTACACTCGCCTCAAGATCTCGCCAAGCATTAAAAAAAGGCTTTGCAGTTTCTCCAGCGTTTCAGCACGAGTCGCCGTTCATAGTTCGCGCCAACGCCAGTGTCACAAAAAAACAGTTCTGAGATAGTCAGCGCCCAGAAGACACCACTCTCAAATGCTGAAACCTCGCCCCCCCCCCCCCTTCCCCCCCCAAAAAAAAACAAAACAAACAACAACAACAACAACAACAAAAAAACAAACAAACAAAGCGAGGTTTAACGATCTTAAAAAAAATGCCGCGGAAAGAGATGATTAACCAGAATCGAGAACTTCTAGGTCATTTATCGCGGAAATATTTAACTTTGATTAGTGCCGAGAATCTTTCTGTCCAGACACACGAGCTATGTGTGCTTATAGAGGTTGTACTTTGAAGATATTTGGTTCCTCTAAGTTTGATCTCCCCTTCGACGATGACTGATGCCTGTTCCAGAAAATAGACAAAGTTTTCGAACCAGAGTCCTTGACTGCCGTCTAAGTAAAGAAAGTTCCATTAACAGTTATGCATACGTGAGACTGAGGACACGTTCCTCCGGTTCTTCTATTCTTATTTTTCTTGAAACGCTCCGACAGCGTCTCGTGTGAAATAGACGCTTTATTCCAGGAAATAAGCGCTGATATAGATCTCGGAGGGGGGCGTACTCCCTCGACTGATAAGTGCGTGTGCGTGACCGTGCACTACGTCACTTTATTTAGCAAAACATCAGTTGCTTTACTAGAATTAATCCTTCATTCAGAAAGAGGTATACTTTTTGTGCGTGAGAAACGGGATGATTAAGATATCGAGTGAAAAAGAGGTATTTTTTTTAAACTATATGGCATCGAAAAGTTCAGTAAAATACATAGCATAATTGCAACGCTCCAATAAATTGTTTTTACTAAATTTATTTGAATGAAGTAAATAACTTCTATTTTTTTCTGGAATTTTTTAGTTCACTATTACAATTGTTATATTTGGTTGGTACTATCACTTCACTAGGACTTCTGCATTATTTATACCTAATGCCACACTAGAGCTCACTAGTTGCACACATCGTCTTAACTTGTCGAAAGTCGTTTCTAGCATCATTACAACAAAACCTTACACAGGACGCTTTGCCATATTCGTGCTTTACAGCAGTCTAACGGTATGGTCCCTTTTCTGATTTGTGCTTGCGGACCAGAAACAGCTCACCAGGAGTGAAACATTGTTCGTCTAGTTTACTGCGCAATTCAGCCTAATTATACTGATAAGATGTGTTTCATGTAATAACATAAGTGATTAAATTCCTCATTACACACGGAGCTAGTATGAGAGCTGTCCTTGCCTCCGTTTGAGAATGGGATACTCCTAGTCATTGAATACTGATTGTCATTTTCTTATCCTGCAGCGAGAAGGTGACGACTACACAAGCGAGGAGCTGAGTCCCTATCCAAGCCATCCACCACCACCCACGCCCGCGACAATATCCAAAACGGACATCTACACTGATCCGGACATTTTTGCGGAACTGGACCAAATTGCTATCAACGTGAGTGTGTTACGCAAGCATTCCAAAAATTGCTACATCTATACTTTTGTGTTCTTATAAACAGAAAGATAAAAGGATGCCTCAAACCGCGTAGGGACTGCAGTGCAGTAAGTCAGACAAAAAGCAAGGAATCATCGGGAGATTTATCAAATTATGGCAAGCAGATGTAGGAGAAATATGCCAAATCGCAGTAGCGTTTAATGTAGTTTTGTGGGCGCTGGCACTTTAAAGCAAATAAATATTGTCCCTTTAACAGAGTATTTTGAAGATATAAAGAAGTAATTTAGATATAAACCAAAAGTATTTAAACTGGTGAGCTAGCTTATTGTTGGATTCAAAAGTGCACCGCTATAATTAGTTTCTTCAAGATATCTTTGTGCCTTTATATTACTAGTTTTTCTTTTAATAGCAACTGAATACTATAAAAAACACTTAATTTTCGCGAGGACCAAATGTTTGTAACTTTCGTCACTTGAAAAATATCGCGAAAAATGCATCTCGCGAATATACACTTCCGTACGGTAACAAATACATAGCACAGGAGGACTCCTGATCGCAAAATTTCGTGACCGCAATATGATTCCTAAAGCAACACCTTGCAAATTCGTGAAATAATTAGCTCGTGTAAATAAAGTGGTTTTACCGTATATTAATGAAAGAATGTTTAAATGCAAATATGGTAGATGCTTTGCCGGTTCCGTGTAATGTGCGGCACCGACATTCGCTAGTAAAACTCTTTTTATGCATACTTTCTGCAAACTTGCATTATGAAAAATGTAATTTTGGGGAAATTTTGGCAGTTTATAACTATACTTGGAGACGAGCGATGGAATGGTTAAATCTTAAAGTACCATTACCCTACAGGTGGCACAAGCAGATCAACAGACCTTCACAGATCTGGTGCGACAGTTGATATGCAGCTGTGGTACTGATGTTGAGAAAGCAAGGTAAGAATGCAGACACAATTGCACCAGTCTTACTCAATTTGCTAATTTTATTCCTTCATCAGTTACTTTGGAAGTTTGTGATAAAATATTTCATAGATACTATATCGTGCTTTCTTACATATAAGGCAGACAGCTGTGTTGGGGTGAGGACATTTGATTGCCATGCACAAAGAAATTGTTTTCAGAAGGTTGACATTGGTTCTTTCTGTGGACTAGCTAGTAGTCTCGAATATTTGTGATCCCTGACCTTCCCCATCAGTAATTCACACTTAAAAAAAAACTGAAATTTTTTTAAGGTGTATTCATGTGTTATTTTTACACAGGTTAACACTTTAAAATAGTATACTAGTTTGTATGATTTATGTATGCATAGTTCTTTATCAGCTTAAATGATAAGTATATACTGTACTGCACTGGAAGAGAAACATTTCCTTCAACAACTGTCTTTGACTGTAAATGTGTCTCACATTTTATGTCCCTTCTATTTTACGTCATTTTTATAATATTTAAAAGTGACTTAGAATTGAGGTAAAACACAGTTTCTGAATATTTTAAGTCAATGGGTCTACACGTACGCTAGTTCTCTTCTGAAAGGACCATGTCCCTCGTAGCTTCACGCCTGGAGAAAATAATTGCAGAAATTCGGGAGCATGCAAAAATTGCTCTTTTTTGGAAATCTCGCCAAGATATTTCTTTGCATGATGAGCGGTTTTTTGTAATCTATGTTTCAAGTCACCACTGTTACTTGACGACTTGCCAAGCTCTACCTTGCAAATATATAGAAAATATTACACTGTTAAACAGATTCCATGTTTTCCCACCTTCTCTTATATTTAGCCGTTGTTAAAACTACTGTAGCCTATTTCTTTAGAAAAGGATTCTGCATCTGTGCATGAGTCAGATTCATGGGCCCAGTATCCAAGATTTAATCGTATTGGTTTTCTTTGAATAATCATTCTGCCCAGGAAGCTCAGGAGCTGTGAACTTCGGCCGGCAGAAAGTCCAGGCTGAAATCCTAATCGGGCATTTTCATTGATTCTACTAAAACTTCTGATAAAGTAAATTGTGGAAAAGCATATATCTGTTGCCAATCTATTCTTAAGTGACAGTATTTACTCAATACACGGCCATTACATGTCGACAATAAAATTCAGACTATAAACTTTTGACCATAGAAGCTTTGTAGACAATCGGAAGAAATTGAACACTTCATAATACACGTCTCTTAGCTAAAGCTATTTGATATATGCCGCATTAACAGCACTGAAGAGCTTCATAATATTTCCGCGCGCACAGCTGGCCAAGTACCAGCCCAACAACTTTCTCATAGTTCAATCGTTTTACTCTGCCCTACTTCCTGCAGGACCATTTTCCGGTGGATCACGGTCAAGAATCTCAACACTATGCACTTCGACGACAACGTGATTGCCGATACGCCCATGGGCATCCTCAGGGGAATCAAGCATGGCACAGAGAGCTACCACGTGCTCTTCAAGAGGCTTTGCAGGTAAGCTAACTGAAGGACTCGCAGTTTTGACTTTCAGACTGTCAAGGTGAACGGAGTATGCTAAAGTTATACCTAATGCCTATGACTTCTGTTAGCCTTTTTTTTATCTAGAACCTTCTTGCCATTTTAAAGTAGGAGTGTGCTCGCTGCACAACTATCTGCTATATTTTTTCTACCTTATTTCTGCAGACGTTTCTAGCTGCTGGTGCTATGTACTTATGACGCTTGTGACGATTAATTTACTAAATAATGCTGTCCCACTTTTTGTTACGTCAACAGTTACGCAGGTCTTCATTGCGTGGTCATCAAGGGTTACTCCAAGAGCGCCGGTTACCAGCCGGGTGTTCGGTTCGAAGACAACCGCTTTCGCAATTCCTGGAACGCCGTCTATGTAGCCGGTGCATGGCGCTTCGTTCAGTGCAACTGGGGTGCGCGGCACCTTGTCAATGCCAAGGAAGTCCCAAAACCTGGAAGCAAAGGAAAATCCGATTCCCTTCGGTACGAGTACGATGACCATTACTTCTTGACCGATGCTCGAGAGTTCATCTACGAGTTCTTCCCACTTCAACCAGAATGGCAGCTTCTCAAGAGGCCCATCACTCTGCGGGAGTTCGAAGAACTTCCCTTTGTGAGGTCATTGTTCTTCCGTTATGGCCTCTACTTCCCTGACACCGATACCAATGCCACGCTGTTCACGGACAGCACGGGAGCTGCAACTGTTCGTATCGGAATGCCCGAGGACATGTCCCACAGCCTTATCTTCCACTACAACCTCAAGTTCTACGACAGCGACCGAGATATTTTTGACGGTGTCAGTCTCAAGCGCTTTGTCATGCAGAGCATGGTCGGCAACATCGTAGCGTTCAGGGTCCACGCGCCTTGCTCTGGGTCATTGCTTCTTGATATCTTTGCCAACGCCGTGACACCGAGGGAGTACCTTACGGGTGAGCCAATGAAGTTTAAGAGTGTCTGCAAGTTCAAGATTGTCTGCGAAGATCTACAGACGGTCATGGTTCCCCTGCCAGACTGTGCTTCCGGAGAATGGGGACCCATGAAGGCAACGCGACTCTTTGGTCTCGTGCCAGAGACGCACGAAGATGCTCTCATCTTTTCACCGCGGGAGCTCGAAGTTCGATTCCGAATGACCCGGCCCTTGACGGATTTCATGGCAACCCTGCACAAAAATGGCGTCGAGGAGAAGAAGCTCTCCAAGTTTGTGTCCCATACGGTTCGGGAAGACATGGTCACCTTCTTCCTTGCGTTTCCGGACGACGGACAGTACGGCATGGACATCTACACCCGAGAGATGAACGGAGAAATTGAAACGGGAGAAAAACATCTACTGACCCATTCCTGCAAGTACCTCATCAACGTCTCCAAGAAGTGATGGCAAGAACAGTGACTTCGCCAACTGGTGCATGTTAAGTTGTTGCCAACCTTGCTTCCGTTTACAATTCAGCTACATTAGCTTTAGTGTTTGATGGACATTACTGCCCATCATGGAGGTCTCACCAACTGGAACATTACTTTGCTAACGCTAAGAGATTCTGCTTGTCTAGCGGTTCAAGCGTTCAGACTTCCCGTGTGTATGGATCGTAGTGCTGTCGCATATGTTTGTACCATTTATTTAAATGAGCTAACCGGCAGATTGTGTTTCATACTTTTGTAAAAAAGAAGCAGTTTCCTCTAGAGGTCACAAGGCTTGACGTTTTCATTTGCTTGTGACCAAAGTTTATGCACTTACACTGTAATGTGAAGAAACGTCTTGCCTTCGTTGCACTTAGATTTTAAGAGTTGCATTTCAATTTAGACTTATCTTACATTTTTTTTTACCTCCTGTTGGGTTTTCCAATGACATACTTCTCGTACTTTGTTATATTTTATACATTGTACTAACTTTAGTATTTACAGTGTAAGTTAATAAAGTTAATATATTTTATACCATGCTTGAAATGTTGTTCTTATGTTCCTATTTGCCTTTCAAGTTCTGAGATTAATAGATGTTTCAAATCAAAGCTTTTACTTTTCATTTAAGAAGTTTGGATAAGCTATGCTAGGGAAAGCAAGTGATGATAGGAAAACCCAAAGCAAAATACTTTTGAGCAGCGGTAGGGAACAAATACTAGAATGTAATCACCAAATCATAAACTTGCTCTTGACTGCGATACATGTAAATAGTTTTGTTTTTCTTTTAAATGTATCGTGGTATGCTCTATTACCAGTCAAGATTTTCTTACTTTTAGCACCTATTGAAGGCAGACTTGGGAGGCGAGTTGTTGCATGTCGAGATAAGGCTCGTTCACACACTTGCAACCGAGTACGACCGACAGAGACAAGACCGGTCTTTAAGCCTCTTGCGACGTCTTAGGACCGGATGCGCTGCTGCGGAGCTGTAAGAGGCTTAAAACCGGTCTTGTCTCCCTCTGTCCTACTCGGGTGCAACTGTGTGAACGGCGCTTTACTCGTGACTCAATACTTTATCAAGTGATTTTAGTGTCTTCTGTATTTATTTCCATATGTATCAATCAATCAAAGAGCTTTATTGTGCTTCCCAAACAGCTTTAGAAGTCTTTTATAGGGTTACACTTGACATAATAAAACAGCACTGAAGTAACTACACGTCACTCTTGACCACTATACTATTCTTGAACTTTTTATAAGGTATAAAAAAGTCCACGTGAGGGTTCAAAAAACTTGTTGTACATTAGCGTCATCCGTGTCAGCGGAGGACTGGACTCTAGATAAGATGGTGAAAAAAAAAAAGAGTAGACCTATTTTGTCGTTGGGGACATGAATTGAGATTCTACTCAATAACATTGGGGAATCAAAAACAGAATTGAACAACTTATATAGAAACGCCATGTCGCGAACTAGTCGCCTAGTTGAAAGAGGCGAAAGACCAAGAGTGTCCAAAAGAAGCACATAATCATAAAAACACTCCGTCCAATGTGGCGATCTTAGACAATTCTCACAAGTCGTTTCTGTAGGCACTCCAACCTGAGCGTCTGACTTACACCCAAAGAATTCCATACCGTAGAACAAAAGTCCAACCGTGATAGAACCAAAGCCCGAAAAAGGTTCAGTATACAGGTGCAATTCCGGAAGTCACGAATAATGCGTGAAATTATGCCCAGAATCCGCAAGGAATCATTAATAACCTTTGAAACATGATAGTTAAAGTTCAGGCGTGAATCGATTAAAATGCGAAGGTCACGCACAACAGCAGATCTTGAAATTTCAGAGCCGTCTAATGTGTAAGGATGAACAACAACATTTGCCTTACGGGAAAAAGAAACAACCTTAGTTTTGGTGGGGTTTAAAATCAGCGAGTTCGCGCAGCACCGCAAATGAATTGCATCAATAGTTTTTTTGTAGCAATTCACAGTCAACAGGCGTGTGGATACTACGCCAAACTTTCACGTCATCAGCGTACTGAAGCATCATTAAGTCACTCACACTAGTGACAAGATCATTTACAAAAAATATTAAAGAGCAAAGGTCCAAGGTTCGACCCTTTTGGTACCCCAGAGTCCAACAGATAAGGGAAAGATTTGCATCCTAAGTAGGAAACCATGTTTGAGCGTTCACCAAGATAACTAGCAAACCAGTCGCAGAAACCCGAAGAAAGACCCATTTGTGACAGCTTCGACAGCAATAAATTGTGATGTACGAGGTCAAACGCCTTCCAACAGTCAAAATAAATAACATCAACTTGACGACGGGACCCATTGAAACCATAGGTTTCGCGAACTCCAAAAAGGTTAAAAGATTTGTTTCATCAGATCGTCCACGACAAAAACCGTGCTGATTTGGACTGAGCGTCTGCTTAAAATGAAAACTCACACGCTTAAAAATGACTTTTTCAAAAACCTCCGAAAAAACAACGCATTGCAATTGGTCTGTAGTTATCGACACACGTGGAGGTACCCGATTTGTGTACTGGCACAACCAAAGCAGTTTTCTAGGCTGAAGGAAATGTACTTGTTATTAAGGACGTGCTAAAATTATGATGTAGTACAGGAGCCAAGATATCAGAGCACCGTTTAACAATAAAGGCCGGGATCCCATCTTCCCCGCATGACTTTTTTCGGGCAAGTTCTTTTATGGCCGAGACAACGTCCTCAATGGTCATTACAGGAATTGACATCAGAAGGGGATTTTCAGAACATAGGGTTGCATTGTTGGACTGGAGAACATTGGGGTTTCCTATTAATGAGAACTGTTTTGCGAAGAGATTGCACACACTGAATGAGTCAGAGACATGACCTGTCTGAGTCTTCAGAGTTATAGCATCAGCTCTACTGGATGGCCTACTATACCTAACATATTCCCAGAGGCGGTTGGGACAGCGCTTAAGGTCAGACTCAATGGAGTCATGCAGTTGGCATTTGTCTCGTTTAATTAAATGCTTCACGGCAGAGCGATACTTCTTAAATAAAGAGTGTCATTTGTCCAAGCCAGACGACTTATATCTTTTGTAAGAATGCGATTTCAAAGTCAGTGTCTGCCGGAGATCACGTGAGAAACACCAAGAAAATTTACCTCGGCTATTACGTTTCATCGGTATAAAGCGATCCATAGCAGACTTTAAGAGATCGGTCAGCCGTGCAACGCATTACAATGATTACAAGCAACACATCTGGCCGTCGCCGTACGTCTCTGCCTGCGCAATTAGAAGCTGGCCGAAGCTTCCTTCATGCAAAAAGTCATGGAATTGAGGTGGTTCTCACGTCTTTAACTTTGAAAACTTTCGTTCGGTAATCTTGCTGGTATCCATTTTCGCAGATTTTTTTATATTGTATTAATCTAACACTATCACCTACTTTAAATTCTGACTTCTTATTTTATTGCCTTTTTGTGCAGGCTATATTCATATTATCCTCAAAAACTGACAAACATATCTTAGTGTGAAAACTCCAACACGTCATCATTAAAATCGTGCGGCTTTCTGAAAGTAATGACTATACACATGTAACGGAATACCTTCTATGCGCTTGTAATTTCCATTTGTAATAAGCAACTTCTAGGGCGAAGTTTTTGCTTCTAAATTATATATAAATCGTAGTTACATACTAATTGACCCAAGTATGACCAAGACATGTACAA